>JARQOD010000003.1:311020764-311131337 GCA_033576555.1 Oophaga sylvatica
CTGCTCAGACGCAGCGCCAGCAACCTTCCCCTACACTGAGTTCGGCAGTTGTAAAATGGCTGTCGGCACTGAGGGATTTTATATGCACTGTGACGCCACTGAAAGCCAGCCAATCGCTGCAATGCCCTTCTCTAAGATGGTGCTGGCCGCCTGTTATGTCATCACGTTGCCCACAGCCTGCGTCCTTGCTCATTGGCTGAGAAAAGGCGCTTAAAGTGTAAAGGAAAACCGACTCCAGCAAAATAGTCGCCGAACACGTGACCGAACTCACTCAATGGTCGTGTTTCGTTTCATGAAACCCGACTTTGGCGAAAATCGAGATTTTTGAAAATGAATGACCTGTTCGCTCAACTCTAGTGATGAGTGAACGTGCTCGGTAATGCTCGTTACTCGCATGAGCATTGCTGTACTCGCGGTACTCGGCGAGCACCGAGCATTTCCGTGATTGCTCGGTGGGAGATGTGGTGCATGCCCTGCAGTTTTGGTGCTCTTTAGAGTGCCCATCAACATGCTGGGATTTTCTGCCACATGTAATGTCACAGCCATCTTTGTTGTGGTATTACAGTGATTGGCTGGGCGCACAGTGTCATCATGTGTACAAGAGACCCGGCGTCGCCATGCTCGTCACAGTCTGCTACGGAATTAGGGAGTTTAGGGAGAGCTGCTATCGAGATAGGGTCAGATTTGGGGGTTTATAAGGTAGTGTGGGTACACCATCAAAGATTATGCAAATCCAACTAAATCAACAGTCCTTCTAAGGACTAATTACGGGTATATAGATTGCAGTGCTAGGTAGGCAGGGAATGCATGTGCGTATATACATATCAGTGCAAGGCATGCACACACTTTATGTGGGTATAAAGATCTCAGTAGCAGGCAAGCATTGCATCTGGCATACTTCACTGCATTCATTAAGAGGGTCCATTCCATTACTGTCTGCTGCTGCCTATAAGATATACTGACCGTATCTACACAGCCTTAGGTCTCAGTGGGAAGCAATTTTTTTTTGCATCTTAATCCTGATTATTTTTTTCCAAAGCAATCCAGAACCCCTTTTTTACTCCATTTGCTTGTTGACACTGCAGACTACAGCCAGATCCTTTACATAGTACAGCGTGAAAATCCAGCAATTTTAAATGGGTTTGCCCGTCCCAGGCATGACATCTGAGTGCGGAGAAAAATCTTCCATTTTTGTGGTACTGTAGAATTTTTTTTGAGTGTCTTATACAATTTATTGACACCATTTTCCTGCCAAAAAATTATTTGGCTGCCAAAAAAATATTTAGCTATGGGTCAGATATTTTACACTGGGTTAAGTCCGCCACACGGATCGCATATCATTGCTCTCAAAATTTTGCCCATTTCAGGCCGCCACGTAATTTTTTTTTGCTGTGTCATAGCCTACTGTACTTACTGACACAATTTTGCTGGCTAAAAAAAAAATACAGGGCAGATGTTTGAAAGTGGGCTATCTCCATCAGACGCCTAATCAATCTGTAGGCTACAAATTGTAGCATTTCAGGCCTACATTCACTTTTTTTGCTGAGTCTTGCACTAGTTCTCTAGACTATTTTGGTGTAAAAAATTGAAAAGCCAGGCCGCATACTAAACAGTGTGGTATCTCCACCAGACGCCAGATTTATCTGCGGGCTATAAAATTGTAGCAATTCAGGCCTACATTACCCTTTTTTTTTGCTGAGTCTTGCACTAGTTCTCTAGACTATTTTGGTGTAAAAAAATAAAAAAATTCAGGCCACATATTGAACATTGTGGTATCTCCGGCAGACGTCTGATCTATCTGCGTGCTACAAATTGTTGCATTTCAGGCCTACATTAACCATATTTTAGTAAGTCTTACACTAGTTCTCTAGACTATTTTGGTGTAAAAAAATAAAAAAATCCAGACCATATATTGAACAATGTGGTATCTCCGTCAGACGCCTGATATCTATCTGCGTGCTGCAAATTGTTGTATTTCAGGCCTATATTAACCTTTCTGTGCTGAGTCTTACACTGGTTCTCTAGTCTATTTTGGGATAAAAAAACATGCCACATATTCAGCGTCAGACTGGAACACCTTGGGCCCACCAGAGAAAATCATTCTTGGGGCCCACTATGTAGCTACATAGAAATAAATACAAGACCACCAATTGTGCAGTAAAACACACTAATATCAGGGTATAATATAAGGCAGTACATGTCTTAATTATGTAGCAGGAGTTGGGGTAGACTCCCTCATAGATTATAAAGCAGCCCCCTCATAGGGGATAATGCTGCCCCCCATAGGGGATAATGCTGCCCCCCTCATAAAGGATAATGCTGCCCCCCCTCATAGGGTATAATGCTATATATATATATATATATATATATAAATATAGATAATAGAAAGATATAGAAAGATAGTAGATATCATATATACTCGAGTGTAAGCCGATCCCCCTAATTTTGCCACAAAAAAACTGGGAAAACGTATCGACTCGAGTATAAGCCTAGGGTGGAAAATGAGATTATGCCCCATATGCTGCCCCATGTATTATGCCCCACAAGATGCTCCATAGATTGTTGCCCCATATGCTACCCATGTATTATGCCCCCATAGATGCTCCATAGATTGTGCCCCCATAGATGCTCCATAGATTATGCCCCCATAGATGCTCCATAGATTATGCCCCCATAGATTATGCCCCCGTAGATGCTCCATAGATTATGCCCCCATAGATGCTCCATAGATTATGCCCACATAGAAGCTCCTTAGATTATGCCCCATAGAAGCTCCATAGATTGTGCCCCCAAAGATGCTCCTTAGATTATGCCCCCATAGAAGCTCCATAGATTGTGCCCCCATAGATGCTCCTTAGATTATGCCCCCATAGAAGCTCCATAGATTGTGCCCCCATAGATGCTCCATAGATTGTGCCCCCATAGATTATGCCCCTATAGATGATCCATAGATTATGCCCCCATAAATGCTCCTTAGATTATGCCCCCATAAATTATGCCCCCATAGATGCTCCTTAGATTATGCCCCCATAGATGCTCCATAGATTATGCCCCATAGATGCTCCATAGATTATGCCCCCATATAAGCTCCTTAGATTAAGCCCCCATAGAAGCTCCATAGATTATGCCCCATAGAAGCTACATAGATTGTGCCCCCATAGATGCTCCTTAGATTATGCCCCCATAGAAGCTACATAGATTGTGCCCCCATAGATGCTCCTTATAGATTATGCCCCCATAGATGCTCCATAGATTTGCCCCCATAATGCTCCTTAGATTTGACCCCCATAGATTATGCCCCCATAGAAGCTCCATAGATTATCCCCCATTATGCTCCATAGATTATGCCCCATAGATTGTGCCCCATAGAGCTCCAAGATTATCCCCCATGAGTAATTATGCCCCCATAGATTTGCCCCCATAGATGCTCCACAGATTATGCCCCCATAGATTATGCCCCATAGATGCCCCATAGATTAATATGCCCCCATAGATTATGCCCCATAGATGCTCCACAGTTAGCCCTAGATTATGCCCCAATGCCCACAGACTGGCCCATAGATCGATTTCATAGGCCCATCATGCTGCCACAGCTGCTGCTGCTGCAAAAAAAAAAAGACATACTCACCTCTCGTCGCTGGGGACCAGGTGCTGGTGTCCTGAGCAGGCGGAGACACCGGAGCGCTATGGGGGACAGGTGCCGGTGTCACCGCTGGCTCAGGGCCCCGGCACCTGAGAGATTTACCTGTCACCTGCTCCACCGCTGAGCGCCGCTGTCTTCGGGTCCTCCGGCAGTGAATGCTCAGGCAGAGGACGCGCGGCGCACACTAACCACGTCATCGTGCCCTCTGCCTGAACATCGCAGCAAGAGGACCCGAGGACACAGTGTCGAGCAGCGGTGGAACGGGACAGGTAAGTAATGATATTCACTCTTCCCACGCCCTTGTGGGCGTGGGAAGCAGTGAATATTCATTTCTCTTTAGCAGCGGGGACAGGGGCTCCTGCCTCCTTTCACCCGCTGCAGCTCCGCTGGCACGGGGCCCCCATAGCAGCTGCGTGGTGTGCCGCTATTAGCGACATTCCACCGGCTGGGGGCCCCTGGAGCAGCGGGGGCCCTAGGCAACTGGCCCCTGTATGCCAGCAGGTGCCAGGGCCCCCCAGATGCCAGGGCCCAACGGAGAATCCTCCGGTTCTCCGGTGGGCCAGTCCGACCCTGCACATATTGAACAGTGTGGTATCTCCGTCAGAAGCCTGATCTATCTGGGGGCTACAAATTGCTGCATTTCGGATCACATCTAAGTTTTCTCCCAATTCAGCCTTTTGTACTGAACGTGGAAAATATTGTGCTTCATTTAAAATGGGAAAGGCGCATAGCAAGGGATGAAGAAGTAGACAAGATGGTGATGGTGCATGGAGAGGCAGAGGCCGCTGGGAAGCTGAAATTGTGCCACAACAAACACCCACATCTACTCACAAGAGATTCCTGTCAGAATTCATAGATTACAACAGAACATCACACTTGAAACCAGAGCAGTGTGAAAAGGTAGTTGGTTGGATAGCGGATAATGCTTCCATTCACTTAGCTACCACCACACGGTCAAGTCTGAGTAGCCGTAAGTCTGGACCGCATATTCCTCTTCCTGATCCTCCTTCCTCCTACCATGCCGAATGCCCGGAGACAACTGATCACACACTTGGACACTCCGAAGAGCTGTTAATTTTTACATTTATAGATTCGGGCCTCTTGCCCGGTCCACTTGAAGCGGGGCAAATGAGATTGCATGTAGCGATGCCCAAATATTGGAGCAGCCACATTCACACAAAGGCGATTGTGGGAACGGGTCACAAGAGGTAGATGATGATAAGACACAATTGCCAGAAAGTCAGGAGGAGATCCAGGGTGCGTAAGTGGAAGAGGTGGTGGTGGATGATATACTTAACTGACCCAACCTGGCAGGAGGACATGCAGAGCAAGGACAGCAGCACACAGGGGGAAGGAGGCGTAGCACCACAACAGGCAGGAAGAAGCACTGTGGTGGCCCCAGACATAAGGCGGGCAACCGTTTCTTGCTACACTCACAACGTGGAAGTTGGCAGTACAACTGTTAGGTCTTCCCGAGTCTGACTGTTTTTAACGACTCTGCTGATAACACCAAACAGGCCATTTGCACAACCTGTCATGCCCACATCAGTAGGGGTAGCAAAACTACCAGCCTGACCACTACCAGCATGATCAGGCAGCAAAGCACCCGATTTTGTGGGCAGAAACCCCAGGGTCCAGGAACATTGTCTGCGTGTGATACCACTACTTCTTCTGCTGTTGTGCGTTGAAGCCAATTCCCTGTCTATGGTGCCTGCGAAGTTTCCTCCTGCCTTGCACCTGTCGTTGCAAACATTCAACTACCACCATCATCAAGCATGTCCACGTCCTTGTCCCAGTGCAGCCTTCAGTTATCCATACCCCAGTCATTGGAACAAAAGTGGAAATACCCAGCCAACACCCCACAGGCCACAGTACTAAATCCACACATTTCTCTTCTGCTTGTATTTGAAATATTGCTTTTTAAGCTCGTGGAGACGGAATCTTTCCACAACCTGATGGCAGCGGCCGTCCCAAGGTACTCTGTCCCCAGTCGCCACTATTTCTCCCAGTGTGCCGTCCCGGCATTACACAAGCACGTGTCCCACAACATTACCCGTGCCCTCAACAATGCAGTTACTGGGAAAGTACACTTAACCACGGACACATGGACAAGTGCTTCTGGGCAGGGACGGTATATCTCGCTGAAGGCACACTGGGTTAACATATTGGAAGCCGAGACCCAGTCGGACCTTGGAATGGAACATGTCTACCAACGCTGAGGATAGCGGGCCCTAGGTCAATCAGGGTTGCCCCCACAGTCTACAGCTCCTGCATATCATCCTCCTTCTCTTCAGCCTCCATCTCCAAAATGACCACATCAGTCAAAAGGTAGAAGCACTGCAGCACTGCCTCAGCCAAGCGGCAACGGGCTGTGCTGAAGCTTATATGCTTAAGTGACAAACCGTTCAATGCTGAAGAGTTGTGGACAGCTCTAAAAGAGCAGGCAGATATGTGGCTGACACCGCTGAGCCGACAGCTAGACATGGCCATGTGTGACAATGGCTGGAACCAGTTGTTGGCTCTGAGGCGAGGCGAGATCACACACGTACCATGCCTGGCCCATGTGCTTAACCTCGTTGTTCAACGGTTTCTCAAAAGGTACACGAGCTACTGGATCTGCTTGTGAAAGTATGCCACCTGTGTGCCCATTTTAGAAAGTCAGCTACAGCTTCAGCCACCTTGCTGTGCTTCAGCAGAGTTTGCAGCTTCTGGCTCACCAACTGGTGTGTGATGTCTCCAAGCATTGGAACTCTAAACTGCAAATGTTGGAAAGATTTGTGAGAAGAGTGCAGTTGTTGACTTCCAGAATCAACAAGGCTGTCGGTATTGAGTTCAGACTCCACACATAAGACCTCAGGAGTGGACATGGATCTCAGATGTATGTACCATCCTACAAAACTTTGAGGAGTCCACCAAGATGGTGAGCGGCGATGACGCCATAATTAGCATCACCATCCCACTTTTCTGCATTCTGAAAAGCTCTCTGTTCACAATGAAAGAAGATGCATTGCAGATGGAGCATGATGAAATAGAGCAAGGAACCATACAGGGTGATTACACACAGCCCAGCCTCATGTTATCCCAACGTGGATTGGTTGACAATGAGAAAGAAGAGGAGGAAGACCAGGAGCTAAGCTCATGCGCTATAGACGGTACTACAAGAACAACTGTCATACCGTCTGTTCAGCGTGGATGGCCTGAGGACAGGGAGGAGAAGGTGGAGGACAGCATGGTCAGTCATCCTGTTGGTGAGGACATGGAAGTCTTGCCAGTTAGCAGTCTTGTAAGCATGGCAGACTTTATGTTGCGCTGCCTTTCCTGTGACCCTCACATTATCAAAATTTGTGCTGACACTCATTACTGGTTGGTGACACTTTTAGACCCACGCTACAAGGAGAATTTTCAATCTCTTCTTCTAGTATCAGATAGGTGTACTAAAATGTTGCAGTACCAGAGGGCCACTGTGGCGGAATTATTTCAAAAATTTCCATTTGAAAACGTTGGCGGCATAGGTCACAGTTCGCTGGACAACCAAGGAGTAGAGGCAAGAGAGACACAACTGCAATACAGTTCTGGACACTTTTCTTAGACCCTCGCATCGCCCTGGCCCAGAATCGTGGGGTACTGTCACAAGAAGTGGAAAGTTTGGGAAAATCCTGAAAGAGTACCTTGCTGACGGTACCAACATCCTCCCTGATTCCTCTGTGCCGTTTAATTATTGGGTATCCAAGCTGGACATGTGGCACGAACTGGCTCTCTATGCCTTGGAGTCCTGGCCTGCCCTTCCTCTAGAATTTTGTCAGAGCAGGTTTTTAGTGCCGCTGGTGGAATTATAACTGATAAGTGCATCCGTCTGTCAACTGAAAATGCTGACAGGCTGACTCTTAAAAAAATGAACAAGGGCTGGATTGGGGCAGACTTCTCTACACCTCCGAATGATAACAGCGAAACATAACCTCCAATTCAGTGTCTTTTTTTGGGAGGTGTATTACCATGCACCTCTTCACACCCACACATCAGTATACACTTCCTGACTTTGGCTATTTGATGTCCACCTCCTTCTGCTCATCCTCATTCTCCACCACCACTAGATAAACATGGTGACCGTGATCCGTGATCCAACTTATCGTGAAAAGGGTGGTTTTGATTCCCTTTTCATTACAAATATTTACACAGTAGGTTGATGTGTACCCCCCAAGGAGAAATGTTTGTCAGCTCTTACACTTAGTGGATGGGCATTCCAAGTGTAGGATACCCGCTCCTTTAAGCTGGGAAGATCTTTTTCGGAGGCCATCCTTCACGTCTCTTCAGATATCACCACTAGATCACCAGGGTGAACGTATTCCGTGCTTCAACAGCCATTATATTGTTTTGGAAGGGTGTTACGGATGTCCTTAACAAAAAATATTTACACAGTAGGTTGATGTGTACACCCAGGGGGAAATGTTTGTAAGCACAAACGCTTAGTGATTGGCCATTACATGTATAGGAGTCTCGCTCCTTTGTAATGGAAACAGATTTTTAGGAGGACTTCTTCCACATCTCTTCCAAATGGTATTTGAGTGCATCCAAATTTGAGGCAGGCCTTGCATTCATTGCATAGGAAAACAGTCTTGGAGACCCACTTACTTATAATGTGAACTTTGTTGGTTGTTCATATTCAACACTGCAATGCTACATTTCTTGGTCTTCAGCCTCACCACTGCAATTTACCAATGAAGGTTCTTCAGCCTCAACATTGCAATTCTCCACTGCTGGTTCTTCAGGCTCAAAACTGAAATTCTCCACTGCTGTGTGTACTTCCTCAACCCTGCAATTCTCCACTGCCGGGTCTTCAGCCTCAATACTGCAATGTTCCACTGCTGGTTATTTAGCCTCAACACTGCAATTGTCCACTGCAGGGTCTTTGGCTTCAACACTGCAATTGTCCATCGCTGGGTCTTTAGCGTCAACACTGCAATTGTCCACCGCTGGGTCTTTAGCGTCAACACTACAATTGTCCACCGCCGGGTCTTTAGCATCAACACTGCAGTTGTCCATTGCAAGGTCTTTAGCTTCAACACTGCAATTGTCCACTGCTGGGTCTTTAGCTTCAACACTGCAATTGTAATGCATTTCATCATAGAATTCATAGAAAGTAGATGGGAGGTAACTCCTGGGTTTTCTGTCCACTCCATGCTAAAAAGAGCATTACTCTAAATCATCCATTAGGTATCAATTTCTGAAACTACCTCTTAGTTTTGAGCTTCCATGAGGGCCATTACAACTCTTTGTGACATATGTTTCACTATGGTAACAATTTCTTATAACGTTTATTTATAAAGATATCTAAATTTGAATTTCAGCAATTTTCAAATTTATTTTTTGCCTTAAATGAGAATAAAAATGTAAATAACTTCCCAATGTGACACCTGAGCAAATTTTGGGACATTTTTTTTGTCTTCTTTTTTGCAAGCTAAACATTCCCAAATCCTGCAACCGTTCCTCATAGGACATGGTTTGCAGACCGGTCACCATTCTGGTGGCTCTTCTCTGAACTTGCTCCAGTTTGTTGATGTCTTTTTTAAAATGTGGTGCCCAAAACTGGACACAGTATTCCAGATGAGGTCTGACCAAAGAGGAGTAGAGGGCAATAATGACCTCACGTGATCTAGACTGTATGCTTCTGTTGATACATCCTAGAATTGCATTTGCCTTTTTTGCTGCTGCATCACACTGTTGACTCATGTTAAGTCTGTGATCAATTAGTATACCCAAGTCTTTTCACATGTGCTGTTACTTAGCCCTATTCCTCCCATTTTGTATATGCTTTTTCATTTTTATTGCCCAGATGTAGTACTTTGCATTTTTCCCTGTTAAAATCCATTCTGTTAGTTGCTGCCCACTGCTCCAGTTTATGTATATCTTTTTGAATCCTCTCTCTCTCTTCTCTAGTATTAGCTACCCCTCCTAGCTTTGTGTCATCAGCAAATTTGATCAGTTTACCTCAATTCCTTCATCTAAATCATTGATAAAGATGTTGAACAATACAGGGCCCAAAACAGAGCCTTGTGGTACCCCACTTGAGACATTCTTCCAACTGGATGTGCAGCCATTTACAACCACTCTTTGGGTCCGATCACTAAGCCAGTTATGAATCCACCTAACAGTTGCCTTGTCCATTCCATACTTAGTCATTTTTTCAATAAGGATTGTGTGAGATACTTTGTCAAATGCTTTGCCGAAGTCAAGATATACTATATCTACAGCATTTCCCTGATCCACCCAGTCAGTGATTCTGTCATAGAAGGAAATTAAGTTAGTCTGACATGACTTATTAGTTACAAACCCATGCTGACTCTGTTTAATCACTTCATTCTTATCCAGGTACTTGCATACATGTTCTTTAATAATTTGTTCAAAGATCTTTCCCGGTATAGAAGTCAGACTCACCGGCCTGTAGTTCCCTGGGTCCACCTTCTTCCCCTTTTTGAAGATAGGAACAACATTTGCTCTTCTCCAGTCTTCTGGGACTTCTCCTGTTCTCCAAGAATTTTCAAAGATTATGGACAGTGGTTCAAGAATTTCTTCTGCTATCTCCTTCAGTACCTGGGGTGTAATTCATCTGGACCTGGAGACTTGAATTCATTTATGTTAGCTAAGTGTTTCCTCACTGTCTTTCTGTTTATAGATATCCTGGATTCTTCTATTCGTTTTAATAGGACAGTGAAGATCAGTTGATGTTACATTTCCTTTCTGAGAGAAAACAGATGCAAAATAGGAATTTAAAAGTTCAGCCTTCTCAACATCCTGACTTACCATTTCATCATTTTCATCCTGTAAAAATCCTATAGCATCTTTGACTTTTCTTTTACTTTTGACGTATCCCCAAAATCCTTTTTTGTTGCTTTTGACGTCACTTGCAAGCCTTAATTCATTGTCAGCTTTAGATAATCTGATTTGTGCCCTGCAGGTTCTGCAGACGGCATTATATTCTTCTTTAGATATGCCTCCCTCTTTCCATTTGATAAACATTTCTTTCTTCCTTTTTAGCATGTGTCTAAGTTCTATGTTCATCCATCCTGGTTTCCTTAAATGCTTCCCATTCTTCCCTCTTTTCGGAATTGTTAACGATTGTGCTTTGAGAATCTCATTTTTCAAGATTTTCCATCCTTCCTGGACATTTTTTATCCTTAAGGATATCCAGCCATTGGATCCCTCCAATTCTCTTTCTGAGTTCCTTAAAATCTGCCTTTCTGAAATCTAACCTTGACGTCTGAGTCTTCACAGGTCTTCCTCCTCTTGTTATCCAAAATTCTAAAATAGCATGGTCACTACCTCCTAGAGTCCCAGCCATTCTTACCTCCTCCACCATTTCCTCCCTGTTTATGAGGATTAGATCCAAGGTAGCAGATCCCCTTGTTTTCTCCATTACCTTTTGGAAGATAAAGTTGTCAGCAAGAGAGGATAAGAATTTCCTGGACCTGTTAGTTTTGCCTGAGAGAGATTCCAACAAATGTCTGGATAGTTGAAATCTCCATGACCACTATGTCATATTTTTTGGAGAACTTGGCCATTTGATGCATAAAGAGTTCATCCATATCTTCAGCTTGCACAGGCGGCCTGTAGTAAATGCCTACAATGGTGTCCTTTCCATTGTTCTGTCCTTGTATTCTTACCCAAACAGTTTCCACAGAACTCCCAGTCTCTGAAGCGTCAATCTCTGTGCAGATATACGCTTTTCTAACATACAATGCAAACACCTCCTCCTCGTTTATCAAGTCTGTTTCTTGCAAATAAGTTGTATCCTTCTAGCCTTGTATTCCAATCATGTGTATCGTCCCACCAAGTCTCAGTGATTCCAATGACATCATATTTCTTCTCCTGCGTTAGTAGCTCCAGTTCTCCTTGTTTGTTGCCCATGCTTTGTGCATTCGTATAGAAACACTTTAGTTTGTGATTGGTTTCTCTTCCTTCAATATTTTTATTATGTAAATTTTTTTGTCTTTGTTCTTCCCCTTCACTTCTAATAGCAGAAATATCAATAGTATTTGTCAAGTGTATGGCTTTTGCTGGCGTTTTGCTTCCCTTCCCACATTGTTCTAGTTTAAAGCTCTCCTGATGAGTGTAGCAAGGCGACTTCCAAATACATGTTTTCCAGTCTTCGTAAGGTGCACCCCATCTCTAGCAAGTAGTCCATCGTATAGGTAATTCACTCCGTGATCCAGAAATCCAAATCCTTGCTGACGGCACCATCGACGTAGCCAGTTGTTCACCTGCAGAATCTTATTCCACCTCCTTGTTCCATGGCCATCCACTGGGAGGATGGAAGAGAAGACCACCTGTGCTCCCAGTTCTTTCACTTTCTTACCTAAGTTTTCAAAGTCACTGCAGATGGTTTCCAGGTCGTTTCTAGTGGTGTCATTTGTCCCCACATGTATTAGCAGGAATGGGTAGTCATCTTTAGGTCTGAAGAGTCCTGATATCCTGTCAGACACATCTTTAATTTTTGCACCTGGAAGACAGCACATTTCTCTTGAGGTTATATCCGGTCTGCAGATAGCGGCCTCTGTTCCTCTCAACAGGGAATCGCCCATGACAACAACTCTCCGTTTCTTCTTCACAACAGTTTTCTTTCTCCATTCAGGAGGACTCTGAGGGCGTACAAGGTTGTTTGTGGGCAAAGTCTTATCCTGATGTATTTCTTCATCGTTCTCCTGTGTAAGAGCCTGGTATTGGTTCCTGAGCAGAATTGGTGCTGACTGCCTCCTGATCCTCCTGCTTCTCTGGGTCACATGCTTCCATTTCTCTGTTTCTTCAGTTGCACTTCGAATTTCTTCTCTTTCTGTACCATAAAGAGATAATTTCTGCTCTGTCTAAGAACTCTTCACCTTCCTTAATGGTCTTCAATGTAGATAACCTCTCTTCCAGATTTTGCAACTTTTCCTCCAACAGGGACACAAGCTTGCATTTCTGGCATGTGAAGTTTGGCTTTTCCACTGGTAGTCTATGAACATGTAGCAAGAAATGCAGCTCACCACATGGCTCCTAGCCTCTTCCATGTTCTTATTGTTCAAGAGATAATCAAGCGGTGAAAATATAAGCCAAAACTCGCGCGCCTAGCGGCGCGCGGTTTACTGATGTCCTCCTTTCAGCTTCAACAGCCAAAATCCAGTGTTCCTTGAGCTCGCGGAGACTCTTCACTTATCCCAGAAGGCACTGGGAATATGCAAATTATCTCCTCGGGACTCCCCCCCTGGTTTACTGATGTCCTCCTTTCAGCTTCAACAGCCAAAATCCAGTGTTCCTTGAGCTCGCGGAGACTCTTCACTTATCCCAGAAGGCACTGGGAATATGCAAATTATCTCCTCGGGACTCCTCCCCTGGTTTACTGATGTCCTCCTTTCAGCTTCAACAGCCAAAATCCAGTGTTCCTTGAGCTCGCGGAGACTCTTCACTTATCCAGAAGGCACTGGGAATATGCAAATTATCTCCTCGGGACTCCTCCCCTGGTTTACTGATGTCCTCCTTTCAGCTGCAACAGCCAAAATCCAGTGTTCCTTGAGCTCGCGGAGACTCTTCACTTATCCCAGAAGGCACTGGGAATATGCAAATTATCTCCTCGGGACTCCTCCCCTGGTTTTGTTTCCCTGCAGTTTCTTCAGCATCAACAATTCTCTGCGCAAGCAAACAATATGGGAGTACACTCCCTGACAGAAGTTATGTCTCTCATCCATGTTATGTAAATAAAAGCTTATAACCTGACGTTAAATTCATCCATTAGTTGTATAAATTATTCTTTTGAAAGCTTAACCTCTTAGTTAATTTGCAGCTTAATGACCGGGCCAATTTTTACAATTCTGACTTTTTTGTGACATATTGTACTTCACGTTAGTGGTAAAATTTCTTTGATATGACTTGTGTTTATTTATGAAAAAAACGGAAATATGGCGAAAATTTTGAAAATTTAGCAATTTTCAAAATTTAAATTTTTATGCCCTTAAATCAGAGAGATATGTCACACAAATGTCTTAATAAATAACATTTCCCACATGTGTACTTTACATCAGCACAATTTTGGGAACAAAATTTTTTTTTACGAAGTTATAAAGGTTAAAAGTTGACCAGCGATTTCTCATTTTTACTACACCATTTTTTTTTTAGGACCACATCACATTTGAAGTCACTTTGAGAGTTCTATATGATAGAAAATACCCAAAAGTGACACCATTCTAAAAACTGCACCCCTCAAGGTGCTCAAAACCACATTCAAGAAGTTTATTAACCATTTACGTGCTTCACAGGAACTGAAGCAATGTGGAAGGAAAAAATTAACATTTAACTTTTCTTGCAAAAACTTTACTTCGGAACCAATTTTTTTTATTTTAACAAGTGTTAAAAGAAAAAAATAACCACAAAATTTATTGTGCAATTTCTCCTGAATACGCCGATACCCCATATGTGGGGGTAAACCACTTTTTGGGCGCACGGCAGAGGTCGCAAGGGAAGGAGCGGCGTTTGACTTTTTCAGCTCAGAATTGGCTGGATGCCATGTCGCGTTTGTAGAGGCCCTGATGTGTCTAAACAGTGGAAACCCCCCACGAGTGACCCAATTTTGAAAACTAGACCCCTAAGGAACTTATCTAGATGTGTGGTGAGCACTTTGAACCTCCAAGTGCTTCACAGAAGTTTGTAACATAGAACCGTGAAAATAAAAATCATATTTTTCCACAAAAACGATCTTTTCACCCCAATTTTTATTTTTCCAAGGGTAACAAGACCCCAGAAGTTTTTGTGAAATTTGTCCTGAGCATGCTGATACTTCATATGTGGGGGTAAACCACTGTTTGGGTGCATGGCAGAGCTTGGAAGGGAAGGAGCGCCGTTTGACTTTTTCAACGCAGAATTGGCTGGACGCCATGTCGCGTTTGTAGAGGCCCTGATGTGTCTAAACAGTGGAAACCCCCACAAGTAACCCCCTTTTGGAAACTAGACCCCTTAAGGAACTTATCTAGATGTGTGGTGAGCACTTTTTAACCTTCAAGTGCTTCACAGAAGTTATAACATAGAACCGTGAAAATAAAAAATCATATTTTTTCCACAAAAACGATCTTTTCACCCCAATTTTTATCTTCCCAAGGGTAACAAGACCACAAAAGTTTTTGTGCAATTTGCCCTGAGTATGCTGATACCCATATGTGTGGGTAAACCACTGTTTGGGTGCATGGCAGAGCTTGGAAGGGAAGGAGCGCCGTCTAACTTTTCAGCGCAGAATTAGCTGGACGCCATGTCGCGTTTGTTGAGGCCCTAATGTGTCTAAACAGTGGAAACCCACCACAAGTGACCCCATTTTGGAAACTAGACCCCCTAAGGAACTTATCTAGATGTGTGGTGAGCACTTTGCACCCCCAAGTGCTTCACAGAAGTTTATAATGCCCGGGCGTGAAAATAAAAAATCATTATTTTTTCCACAAACCTGAACGTTTAGTCCCCAATTTTTTATTTTCCCAAGGGTAACAGGAGAAATTAGACCACAAAAGTTGTTGTCTAATTTGTCCTTAGTACGCTGATACCCCATATGTGGGGGGGACCACTGTTTGGGTGCACGGCAGGGCTTGGAAGCGAAGGAGCGCCATTTGACTTTTCAAACCAAAATTGGCTGGAATTGAAATTGGACGCCATGTCGCGTTTGGAGAGCCTCTGATACGCCTAAACAGTAGAAACCCCCACAAATGACACCATTTTTTAAACTAGACCCCCTTTAAAGGAACTTATCTAGATGTGTGGTGAGCACTTTGAACCCCAAGTGCTTCGCAGAAGTTTATAACGTAGAGCCGTGAAAATAAAAAATCATTTTTTCCTCAAAAATTATTTTTTAGCCTGCTATTTTTTTTATTTTCCCAAGGGTAACAGGAGAAATTGGACCCAAAAGTTGTTGTGCAATTTTTCCTGAGTACGCTGATACCCCATATGTGGGGTGAAATCACTGTTTGGGCGCATAGGAGAGCTTGGAAGGGAAGGAGCGCCATTTTGTAATGCAGACTTTGATGGAATGTTGTGTTTGCAGAGCCCTTGATGTGCCTAAACAGTAGAAACCCCCTGCAAGTTACACCATTTTGGAAACTAGACCCCCCTAGTAGCTTATCTAGATGTGTGGTGAGCACTTTCTGCAATTTGTCCTGAGTACGCTGATACCCCATATGTTGGGGTAAACCACTGTTTGGGCACACGGCAGGGCTTGGAAGGGAGGGAGCGCCATTTGACTTTTTGAACGCCACGTCATGTTTGGAGACCCCATGATGTGTCTAAACAGTGGAAACCCCCACAAGTGACCCCATTTTGGAAACTTAACCCCTTAAGGAACTTATCTAGATTTGTGGTGAGCACTTTGAACCCCCAAGTGTTTCACAGAAATTTATAAACGCAGAGCCGTGAAAATAAAAAATCATTTTTTTCCTCAAAAATGATTTATTTAGCCAGCTATTTTTTTTCCCAAGGGTAACAGGAGAAATTAGAACCCCAAAATTGGTGTGCAATTTGTCCTGAGTGCGCTGATACCCAATATGTTGGGGTAATCCACTGTTTGGGCGCACGGCAGGGCTCGGAAGGGAGGTAGCGCCATTTGACTTTTTGAACGCCTGTCATGTTTGGAGACCCCCTGATGTGCCTAAATAGTGGAAACCCCTCAATTCTAGCTCCACCCCTAACCATATTTGTAACCCTAACCCTAATTCCAACCCTAATTGTAACCTTAACCCTAATTGTAACCCTAACCCTAATTGTAACCCTAACCCTAATTCCAGCCCTAACCCTAATTATAACCCTAACACTAAGGCTAGGATAATATTGCGTTTTACCAGCCCGTTCAACACATAGCGTTGACGGGCTGGTAACGGTATAGCATAACGCGATCGCGTTATGCTATACCCGCTAGAGCAGAGGAATCAGCAGATGATTCATCTGCGCTAACGGTGATGGAGCCCTGGCGCTGCAGCCCGCATCCGAGGCTCCGTCACTGAATGACAGCACGTCGCAAATGCATGCCGCTTTACGGCATGCGGCGCGATGCGCCCTCAAATGGCGGTGTAACGCAGTCCGTCTAACGGACTGCCATAACGCAGTATGAAACCTAACCCTAACCCTAATGAACCCTAATTATATAACCCTAACCCTAATGGAAAAATAAAAATAAATAAAATTTCTTTATTTTATTATATGTCCCTAACAAAGGGGCTGATAAAGGGGGGTTTATGTACTGTATTTTTTATTTTGATCACTGTGCTAGTTTATCACAGTGATCAAAATGTACTTTTAGAGAATGAATGGAGCCATTCATTTTTTGAATCTGCCACCAGGAAGAAGAGGATCGAGGATCGGAGGACAGGGGACGCTGCAGGAGCACAGAGGGGCCATGGGGGAACACCTTCAGGTACCAGGGGGATCGGGGGTCCTGGGGACCCTATTTCTCTCCCCTGTGACGTGAAATCACATCAGAGGGGAGAAAAATTGCTGGCAGGAAACGCGTCTTTTTATTTTCTTTTGCGATCGCCATTATAGGGTTAATAACAGTAATCATAAAAGCAGGGGGACTGGGGAAGACCCTAATTATGTTCACTGGGGTCTTGGCTACACCTGGTAGCCGATCCCCCGGAGAAAATCCAGCTCGTGCCCATTTTCTTTACCGGAAAAAGACGCCTGGAGCTGCGGGAGCCACAGGAGGACTGGGGGGCACCGGGTGGCACGGGGGGCTGATAGGGGGTCCCGGGGACCCCATTTCTCTCCCTTCTGATGTGCGATCACATCAGAGGAGAGAGAAATTAAAGGGAAAATAGCTTTTTTTGCGATCGCCGTTATAGGGTTAATAATGGCGATCGCAAAAGCGGGGTCGGTAAAAACCGACCCGAATCATGTTCTCTGCGGTCTCAGCTACCCCCGGTAGCCGAGACCCCAGAGAAAATCTGACTCTGGGGTGGCGCTATAGGCTTTTTTTTTTTTAAATTAACGGCGCTGTGGTTTAAGTGCCCTTAATGACCGCCGTTAAAAGGCGTATCTGCGGTCGTTAAGGGGTTAAACCCTCCGAAATGTGGTTTAGGGGTATTGGGGTGCGTCCTAATTTTTGGCAGCCCAGCCACTCACTGCATAGACAATCAGAGTATAGGAGACCCAGTGTTTAATAATGGAACAACAAAGCATAGCCAGCTGATGGCCCTTGAAGAAGATTAATGTCGCCTGATGACCCTATAAAAATAGGCTTTGTGACTTTCAGAGTACTTCTTCCTTCATAAATTAAACAGGATGTGTCTGATGATGTGTCACACACCACATGGCCAGCCAAGGTTGTTAACCCCTTCACCACCAAGGGTGGTTTGCACGTTAATGACCGGGCCAATTTTTACAATTCTGACCACTGTCTCTTTATGAGGTTATAACTCTGGAACGCTTCAACGGATCTTCGCGATTCTGAGACTGTTTTCTCGTGACATATTGTACTTCAAGTTTTTGGTAAAATTTCTTCGATATAACTTGCGTTATTTTTGAAAAAAATGCAAATATGGTGAAAATTTAGAAAATTTTGCAATTTTCAAACTTTGAATTTTTATTCCCTTAAAACAGAGAAATATTTCACAAAAAATAGTTAAGAAATAACATTTCCCACATGTCTACTTTACATCAGCACAATTTTGGAATCAAATTTTTTTTTTCTTAGGAAATTATAAGGGTTAAAAGTTGACCCGGGATTTCTCATTTTTACAACAAAATTTACAAAGCCATTTTTTTTAGGGACCACCTCATATTTGAAGTCACTTTGAGGGGTCTATATAGCAGAAAATACCCAAAAGTGACACTATTCTAAAAACTGCACCCCTCAAGGTACTCAAAACCACATTCAAGAAGTTTATTAACCCTTCAAGTGCTTCACAGGAGCTGAAGCAACGTGGAAGGAAAAAATGAATATTTAACTTTTTAGTCACAAAAATTATCTTTTACAAACTTTTTTTTTATTTTCACAAGGGTAAAAGAAGAAAATGGACAGATAAAGTTGTTGTTGTTGTAATTTCTCCTGAGTACGCCAATACCCCATATGTGGGGGAAAACCACTGTCTGTGCGCACAGCAGGGCTCGAAAGGAGCGCCGTTTGACTTTTTCAAACTAAAATTGGCTGGAATTGAGATTGGATGCCATGTCGCGTTTGGAGAGCCCCTGATGCGCCTAAACTGTGGAAACCCCCCACAAGTGACACCATTTTGGAAACTAGATCCCCTAAGGAACTTATCGAGGTCTGTTGTGAGCACTTTGAACCCCAAGTGTTTCACAAAAGTTTATAATGCCTGGATGTGAAAAAAAAAAAAGAAACAATTTTCCACAAAAATGATTTTTTAGTCCCAAATTTTTGATTTTTGCCAAGGAAATTGGACCCCAAAAGTTGTTGGCCAATTTGTCCTGAGTACGCTGATACCCAATATGTGGGGGGGGAAACTGTTTGGGTGCACGGCAGAATGCAGACTTTGATGGGGTCATGTTCCATTTGCAGTGCCCCAGATGAGCCTAAACAGTAGAAACCCCCCACAAGTGACCACATTTTGGAATCTAGACCCCCTAAGGAACTTATCTAGAGCTTTGGTAAGCACTTTGAACCCACAAGTGCTTCACACAAGTTTATAATGCCCGGGCATGAAAATAAAAAATCCTATTTTTTTCCCACAAAAATTATTTTTAGTCACAAATTTTTTATTTTCCCAAGGGTAACAGGAGAAATTGGACCACAAAAGTTGTTGTCCAACTTGTCCTGAGTACGCTGATACCCGATATGTGGGGGGGAACCACTGTTTGGGCGCACGGCAGAGCTCGGAATGGAAGGAGCACCATTTGACTTTTTCCAACCAAAATTGGCTGGAATTGAGATTGGACGCCATGTTGCATTTGGAGAGCCCCTGATGTGCCTAAACAGTGGAAACCCCCCACAAGTGACCCCATTTGGGAAACTAGAACCCCTAAGGAACTTATCTAGATCTTTGGTGAGCAATTTGAACCCCCAAGTGCTTCACACAAGTTTATAACGTAGAGTCGTAAAATTAAAAAATCATATTTTTTCCACAAAAATGATCTTTTCACCCCAATTTTTATTTTCCTAAGGGTAACAAGACTCCAAAAGTTATTGTGCAATTTGTCCTGAGTACGCTGATACCCCATATGTGGGGGTAAACCACTGTTTGGGTGCATGGCAGAGTTTGGAAGGGAAGGAGCGCCGTTTGACTTTTTCAACGCAGAATTGGCTGGATGCCATGTCGTGGTTGGAAAGCTCCTGATCTGCCTAAACAGTGGAAACCCCCGACAAATGACACCATTTTGAAAACTAGACCCCTCAAGGAACTTATCTAGATGTGTGGTGAGCACTTTGAACCCCCAAGTGCTTCACAGAAGTTTATAACGTACAGACGTAAAATAATTTTATTTTTTTTTTTTTTACAAAAATGATTTTTTCGTCCCCAATATTTTAT
This sequence comes from Oophaga sylvatica, assembly GCA_033576555.1. Lineage (NCBI taxonomy): Eukaryota > Metazoa > Chordata > Amphibia > Anura > Dendrobatidae > Oophaga > Oophaga sylvatica. Next base: position 311,040,886 of record JARQOD010000003.1, read on the forward strand.
TTTCACAAGGGTAACAGGAGAAATTGGACCCCAAAAGTTGTTGTCCAATTTGTCCTGAGTACGTTGATACCCAATATGTGGGAGAAAACTACTGTATGGGTAAACGTTGGGGCTCGGAAGGGAAGTAGTGACGTTTTGGATTGCAGACTTTGATGGAATGGTCTGGGGTCGTCATGTCGCATTTGGAGAGCCCCTGATGCACCTAAACAGTGTAAACCCCCACAAGTGACTCCATTTTGGAAAATAGACCCCACAAGGAACTTATCTAGATGTGTGGTGAGCACTTTGAACCCCGAAGTGCTTCACAGAAATTTATAACGTACAGCAGTAAAAATAAAAAATATTTTTTTTTTACAAGGGTAACAGGAGAAATTGGACCACAAAAGTTGTTGTCCAATTTGTCCTGAGTACGCGGATACCCAATATGTGGGAGAAAACTACTGTATGGGTACACGCTGGGACTCGGAAGGGAAGTAGTGACGTTTTGGATTGTAGACTTTGATGGAATGGTTTGGGGGCGTCATGTCGCATTTGGAGAGCCTCTGATGCGCCTAAACAGTGGAAACCCCCACAAGTGACCCCATTTTGGAAACTAGACCCCACAAGGAACTTATCTAGATGTGTGGTGAGCGCTATGAAGCCCCAAGTGCTTCACAGAAGTTTATAACGTACAGCCGTAAAAACAAAAAAAATCATTTTTTTTTAAAAAATGATATTTTTGCCACCAGTTTTTTATTTTCCCAAGGGTAACAGAAGAAATAGGACAAATTGCACAATAACTCTTGGGGTCCGGAGTATGCTGATACCCCATGTGGGAGTAAACTATTGTTTGGGCGCATGGCAGAGCTCAGAAGTAGAGGAGCACTGTTTGACTTTTTCAACGCAGAATTGGCTGGAATTGAGATCAGACGCCATGTCACATTTGGAGAGCCCCTGATGTGCCTAAACAGCGGAAACCCCCCAATTCTGACTCCAACCCTAACCCCAACACACCCCCAAACCTAGTCCCAACCCTAACCACAAACCTAACCCTAACACACCCCTAACCCTAATCCCAACAATAACCCTAATACTAACTTTAGCGCCAACCCTAACCCTAACTTTAGCCGCAACCCTAACCTTAACCTAACGGGAAAATGGAAATAAATACATTTTTTTTATTTTATTATTTTTCCTTAACTAAGGGGGTGATAAAGGGGGGTTTGATTTACTATTTATTGTGGGTTTTTATGATTGGTAGCTGTCACGCTAAAAGACGCTTTTTATTGCAAACAATAGTTTTTTGCATTACCACATTTTGAGAGCTATAATTTTTGCATATTTTGGCCCACAGAGTCATGTGAGGTCTTATTTTTTGCAGTACGAGTTGACGTTTTTATTGGTACCATTTTTGAGCACATGACATTTTTTGATCGCTTTTTATTTCGATTTTTGGGAGGTTAGAATGAACAAAAATCAGCAATTCATGAATTTCTTTTGGGGGGTGTTTATACCGTTCCGCGTGTAGTAAAATTGATAAAGCAGTTTTATTCTTCGGGTTAGTACGATTACGGCGATACCTCATTTATATCATTTTTTTATGTTTTGGCGCTTTTATAGAATAAAAACAATTTTATATAAAAAATTATTATTTTTGCATCGCTTTATTCTGCGAGCTATAACTTTTTTATTTTTTCGCTGATGGTGCTGTAAGTTGGCTCGTTTTTTGTGGACAAGATGACGTTTTCAGCGGTACCATTTTATTTATATCGGTCTTTTTGATCGCGTGTTATTCCACTTTTTTTTTTCAGCGGTATGATGATAAAGAACTGATTTTTTGCTTTGTTTTTTTTTTTAAGGGGTTCACAAAAGGGGTTAACTAGTGGGACAGTTTTATAGGGGGATCGTTATGGACGCGACGATACCAAATATGTGTACTTTTATTGTTTTATTTTTTTTATTTACAGGAAGAAATGAATTTATTGGGGAATATATATTTTTTTTTTTGGAATTTTTTTTTACACATGTTTCTTTTTATTTGTTTTACTTTTTTACATTGTCCCATGGTGGGACATCACTGTAAAATGTCAGATCGCTGGTCTCACATTGTGCACAGCACTCTGTGAGACCAGCGATCTCACAGGCAGCGCTGCAGGCTTCTCAGTGCCTGCTCTCAGCAGGCACTGAGAAAGCCGCCTCCCTGCAGGACCCGGCGGCCATCTTGGATCTGGGTCCTGGGAGAGAGGAAGCCCTCAGAACAGTGCGATCACATCGCGCTGTTCTGAGGGTCTCAGGGGAGCTCGCAGGGAGCCCCCTCCCTGCGCGATGCTCCCCTGTGCCCCTGGTACACCGCGATCATGTTTGATCACGGTGTGCCAGAGGTTAATGTTCCGGGAGCGGTCCGTGACCGCTCCTGGCACACAGTCCTGGGTGTCAGCTGTGATAATCAGCTGACACCCGGCGGCGATTAGCTGCGCTCCCCCCCTCTCTGACATCCGACGTACTATCCCGTCCATGGTCAGATTGTCACGGGTTTCATGGACGGGATAGTACGTCGGATGTCAGGGAGGGGTTAAATGTTAAAATTACATTTCCCAGAGAATGCTTTTGTATTGGTTGAAAGCAATGCTAAAGCTGAAAAACGCATCAAAAACTCTACTTGTGATTATAGCCCAAGTGGTCGAGGTACATTTTTTGGGGGGTTATTTCTTTTGCTTTACATATAAATTATTACCCTGGAAAGGATGTTCCTTAAAATATTTCCCTGGAAAATCCATTTTGGTTTTGTTTTTGTATGTTTTAGTGTGCTCCTATACACTGTGTTCCAAATATTATGCAAAAATTGTGTAGGAGTGATAAGGTAAGAATTTTTTTGTTTGTCAGTTAAACTCATTGATGGTGATGTGTGTCAGGGCTCTTTATATCACTGTAAGCAATTGCAGACACCTGTGCTAATTAGTTTGGCAGGTGTGTCCAATGAAAGGCAAGAATATTTAAGAAGGCTGTCCCACATTATTAAGCAGCCTACATTTTCTGCCAAAATGGGAAAGAAAAAGGATGTGTCGGCTGCTGAGAAGCAACAAATTGTGGAGTGTTTAGGTCAAGGCATGACTACAATCAACATTGCCAAGACACTTCATCGTGATCATCGCACAATCAAGAAGTATGTAGCTGATTCACAGTACACACGTGTGCGTGCTGATAAGGGAAAATTGAGGACTCTTTCCTACATGCAATTACGTCAGGTTAAAAGAGCAGCGGCAAAAAAGCCTTGTCATAGCAGCAGACAAGTTTTTGAAGCTGCTGGTGCCTCCAACGTCCCCGAACAACAAGATGCAGGGTCATTCAGAGGTTTTTAGCTGTGCGTAAGCCATCCTGTCGACCTCCTCTATCCACTGCACACAAGCAGAAACGGCTCCAGTGGGCCAAACAATACATGAAGACTGACTTCAAAACTGTTTTGTTCACCGATGAGTGCCGTGCAACGCTCGATGGTCCAGATGGATGGAGTGGAGGATGGCTGGTTGATGGACACCCCATGCAAACATGGCTACGGCGCCAACAAGGAGGAGGTGGAGTAATGTTTTGGGCTGGAATCATGGGGAGAGAGATTGTCGGCCCCTTTAGGATCCCTGAAGGGGTAAAGATGAACTCCATAGTGTATGTTGAGTTTCTCAATCAGCACTTCCTGCCATGGTTCAAGAAGAAGAACACTGCATTCCGCAGCAAGATCATTTTCATGCATGATAATGCACAGTCTCATGCTGCACATAACACATCTGCATCTCTGGCTGCTATGGGCATAAAAGGGGACAAACTTATGGTGAGGCCCCCATGCTCCCCTGACCTCAACCCCATTGAGAACCTCTGGAGCATCATCAAAAGGAGTGTCTATGATGGCGGGAGGCAGTTCACATCTAAGCAACAGCTCTGGGAGGGTATTCTGTCCTCATGCAAAACAAGTGAAGCAAAAACCATCCAAAACCTGACAAATTCAATGGACGAGAAAGTTCAGAAGCTCCTTTCCAACAAGGGGTCCTATGTGCAAATGTAACATCACCTAGAATAAAGTTTTGAGTTGAAAACTGTTTGATTTCAGTTTGTAATAACCTGCTAATGCTTATAATTTCAAAAATGACCATTTTTTTGTTCTTTATTAAAATGAAAAGGTAGAAAACTCTGCTGTGCATAATAATTTGGAACATGCATTTTGAGTGCAGTTTGAGTGTTTTATTTTTTTTTAAATATACTGTTATCATAGGCAATTTGTACAAAAACCTTTCAATTGTACTCTAATAGTTATTTGACTGGAAAATTACAATGACTGCAATTCAAATAGGTAATTTGGGAAAATCTGAGAAAATATTATTTGCATAATAATTTGGAACACAGTGTAAAAGTGGCGTCACACTCTGACAACATTGGTCACAGCAGTGACCTAGGAGTCAGAAATGCTTACTGGGTATTCCCCATTATGTTCCCATGTCATTTGAGCACTGTTCCCATCTATTTCAGATGTTTTCAAACTCTAAAAAAACCCCGGTAGGATCTCTGCAAAAATGCTTAGTTTTCCCATAGACTTACATTGGGCTCGTTGCTGGGGTCGAGTGCCCGAGTATTCCAACCCGAGCAACAAGCACTTAAGCATTTTATTGCTCGCTCATCACTACAAGGCTCTATGTTCACAGATGGAAAATAAATCATATCAAGAAAAGAACTCTGTCCCTACTGTGAAACATGGAGTAAGCTCTGTTATGTTCCGGGGCTGTTTTGTTGCATCTGGCACAGGGTGCCTAGAAACTGTGCAGGGTACAATGAAATCTCAATAATATCAAGGGATTCTAGAGAGAAATGTGCTGACCAGTGTCAGAAAGTTTGGTCTCAGTCGTAGGTCATGGGTCTTGCAACAAGATAATGACCCAAAATACACACCTAAAAACACCCAAGAATGGCTAAGAGGAAAAGATTGGACTATTCTGGAGTGGCCTTCTCTGAGCCCAGACCTAAATCCTGTTGAGCATCTTTGGAAAGAGCTGAAACATGCAGTCTGGAAAAGGCAACCTTCAAACACGAGACAACTGGAGCAGTTTGCTCTTGAGGAGTGGGCCAAAATACCTGTCGAGAGGTGCAGAAGTCTCATTGACGGTTACAGGAATCGTTTGATTGCAGTGATTGCCTCAATAACAAAATATTAAGTTAAGGGTAGCATCATTTCTGTTCAGGCCTATTTCATGAGTTTTATTTTTTTTTAAATTCTGTGGAAGCATGGTTGAAAAGTAATGTCTGACTTTCATCTTTTCATTTTCAAATATTTTTGATTTATTATTACTTTTGTCAGATTCAAGTTATTTCTGTCGCCAATGTGGGTTCTTCTGTCATTAAACGAGGGGTACCAACAATTTTGACCACGTGTGTGTATGTGTATATATATCAGCAAGGGATCAAATAATTATTTCCCGCACTGTATGTATATACATATATATATATAAAAAAATATATATATATATGTATATACATACAGTGCGGGAAATAATTATTTGATCCCTTGCTGATTTTGTAAGTTTGCCCACTGACAAAAACATGAACAGTCTATTATTTTAAGGATAGGCTAACATTAATTTTAACATTGAGAGATAGGATATCAAAAATAAAATCCAGAAAATCACATTGTTTACATTATATAAATTTATTTGCACATTGCAGTGAGAAATAAGTATTTGATCCCCTACCAACCATTAAAAGTTCTGGCTCCTATAGAACAGTTAGATGTTCCTAATCAACTCATTACCTGCATTAAAGTCAGCTTTCTTGCATAGTCACATTTATAAAAGACTCCTGTCCATAGACTCAATTAACCCCTTATTTACATCAGGTGTATATGTGTAGCCCAGCTGCGCTTGGTGCCACATGTTACCCTGGAGGATGCATGAAAGGTAATTCACAATCACCTGATATTCATTCACACTTCACATTTCCCTGGTGCCACCAGAAGGAGCCCTTTAGAATACGCAGGTATATAAGGGTTGTGGAGAGATAGAGCAGGGAGATGAAGGCAGTCTAGCTGAACGTTAGCTAGTCGTTGGTCGTACCTCAGAGAGACGAGCTGAGAGGAAAGTTACCTCAGAACGTGCGGACTGATAGTTCCCTAGGGAAGTGGAAAGTGACTCTCGAAGTGAGCATAGATCAGTCTGACGGAAGGTCCTGATAGCTACTTCGGACAGAGCCTAAGAAGGAAGTGAAGGAAAGGGAACTGCAGTATTTGTAAGACCGAGTCAACTGAGGTATTGTTAGAAAGCAAGTGTGCCGACGCTTGGAGAGCGGTGAAGAGAAGGAAGCTGACATCTACTGCTGCTTGTTCTTATATTAAAGGTGTGAGTAGGACGACAGGCAAGTGGAAAAGGGAAAGAGAGAGTGACTGAGGATGAATAGCAATGATGGCTTACCTCCACTCTGCACTACCGGACACCGGGTCCAAGCTTGCTAGAACCTTCACGGCTAGTGGGAAAAACCGGAGACCCTGCTGGACTTCAGGTCACAGAGGGGCCCAACAGTGCTGATACGTAACCGGGGTCAGGAAGAACAGGAGTCTGGTCAGCGCAACCATTGGAGACTTAGTTCTGTCCAAAAGAAGGCTCCACCACAAGATCAGCCAGGCGTAGCAAGGAGAACGGAGTTAAACTTTGTTTCATGCAAGTTAGAAACTCACACACATATAGACGTAAGGAGGCCCTACACCTACTCAGTGATTCCTGGATGTGCATCCTCCACCCTGACGGCCTCCCGGGACGTGCCTGCAACTTCATCACCAGTAAAGGTACAGAAAGAGACTGTCTTGTGTGTGTCTGCATTATTGCTCCTTCACCCCTGCACCGCCATATACTCCGAGGGATCAGTCTCGCCTGTGGGAGACTTAACACCTTGCTGCCCCAAACCCTCAGAGGATCTACATTGCAGCGCTGGTCACCCTGACCAGGAACCACAGGTGGCGTCACGAACATTTCTACAATCCCCTGTAAATATTCCCCTTTTAGTGAGCGCCCAGGGCAACGGACCGAGCTGCGCTACCCGTGACATCCCCCAGTGAAGTAAACGGGCTCGGTGCCGAGTACCCCAAAGCCCTGGTTGTGCGACTCATATATTTACGCCAATGTTGGTATCCATCCCTTTGCTGTGGGCTCCGGTGGTGAGCCCATATCTTTCCCAGGACATGTCAGCTGTTTTGAACAGATGACATGTGCCCTCAATAGCTGCAGGTCGATTCGCGATCCACCTGCAGCTGGTAACTAGTTAAATGCCGCTGTCAAACGCTTACAGCGGCATTTAACAAGCGCTTCTGCCGGAAATGCGCGTCACCGGTGTGTCGGCATTACAACCCGAGGTCTCCTGAAGACCTCTATGGTTGTCAGTGCCAGATTGCTGTGAGCACCACCCAGTGGTTGGCGCTCACAGCAAGTGAGTAAATCTGCTCATAGAGGCGATCTGCTCATCGCCTCTAGCAGAGGTGATCAGGCTATGACAGCTTCTAGTCTCCCATGGAGACTATTGAAGCATGCCATAAGTGAAAAAAAAGTTTTTAAAATTATTAAAAAAAATAAAAAAAAATAAAAGTTTAAATCACCCCCTTTCTCCTCATTCAAAATAAAACAATAAAAATAAATTCAAACATACACATATTAGGTATCACCACATTCAGAATCGCCTGATCTAACAATAAATAAAAGGATTAACCCGATTGTTAAGCGGCGTAGTGAGAAAAAATTTCAAAACGCCTGAATTACGTTTTTTTGGTCGCAGTGACATTGCATTAAAAGGAATGACGGGCGATCAAAAGGTCATATCTGCACCAAAATGGCACCATTAAAAACAGCTTAGCATGCAAAAAATACGCCCTCACCCGACCCGAGATCACGAAAATGGAGATGCTACGGGTCTCGGAAAATGGTGCAATTTTTTTCTTTTTTGCAAAGTTTGGAATTTTTTTCACCACTTAGATAAAAAAGAACCTAGACCTGTTTGGTGTCTGTGAACTTGTAATGACCTGGAGAATCGTAATGGCAGGTCAGTTCTAGCATTTAGTGAACCTAGCAAAAAAGCCTAACAAAAAACAAGTGTGGGACTGCACTTATTTTGCAATTTCACAGCACTAGGAATGAAACCAATGGTGTCGTTCAAAAGTACAACTTGTCCCGCAAAAATAAGCCCTCACATGGCTATATTGACAGAAAAAATCAAAAAAAGTTATGGCTCTGGGAAAAAGGGGAGCAAAAAACGAAAACGCAAAACCGAAAAAAGCTCTGGGGTTAAGGGGTTAATGAGTCAGACTCTAACCTCTACAACATCAGCAAGAACAAAGAGCTTTCTAAGGATGTCAGGGACAAGTTCATAAACCGGCACAAAGCAGGAATGGGCTACAAAATCATAAGTAAGACGCTAGGTGAGACAACTGTTGGTGCAATAGTAAGAAAAAGGAAGAAATACAAAATGACTGTAAATCGACAACGATCTGAGGCACCATGCAAAATCTCACCTTGTGGGGTATCCTTGATCATGAGGAAGGTGAGATGTCAGCCTGAAACTACACAGGGAGAACTTGTTATTGATCTCAATGCAGCTGGGACCTCAGTCACCAAGGAAATCATTGGTAACACATTACGCCATAAAAGTTTAAAATCCTGCAGTGCCAGCAAGGTCCCCCTGCTCAAGAAGGCACATGTGCAGGCCCGTCTGAAGTTTCCCAATGAACACCTGGATAATTCTGTGAGTGGTTGGGAGAAGGTGCTGTGGTCAGATGAGACAAAAATTGAGGTCTTTGGCATTAACTCAATTTGCCGTGTTTGGAGGAAGAGAAATGCTGCCTATGACCCAAAGAGCAACGTCCCCACTGTCAAGCATGGAGGTTGAAACATTATGTTTTGGGACCAGAATTCCTACTGACATGTGCGCAAACCTCATCATCAATTACAAAAAATGAATTTTCACAAATTTACACAGCAATTTTTGCAAATTCTATTGACTTAAAAGCAAACAGCAGTTAGTTGATTTGCTCTAAATGCAACTATGCAACACCCAAAATGTGTTGATCTAAAGGTAAAAGGCAGAAAGCTGTTTAAGAGATTCCAGGATGTTCTTGTATCTTCAAGCCAGCTGAAGTAATGTGTCACAGTCAGGACATCCTGCTGTCTCCTAGCCTTCTTTCTCCATTGATGATGGACACATCTGCCAGCTACTCAGGATTGGCTACTCAGCATTTAATTACATTGCATACAATTACATTAATTGTCCTTCACACAACATTCTAAGTTGAGTGTTTATTATATAGGGGCATACACCCTACCTTACCAATATTACTATCCTATGAACAATTATCCTTTCTTCTAGTATTCTCTCATTTTAGAGGTAAGACTATCAACAAGACAAATAAGACAATGTAAAAATGCCATAAATGTCAGATATTGAAAAACTATTGTGAACCTAATCCTTTCCTCAACTATTCCCTAGTATAATGCAAAAAATCCATGTTCCTTGATGTGTATTGCTATGATGTGGTATAAGATTGGCATTGATAGTTGTTGATAAAACATATTTTCATAAGGTCCTAAATATATGAGCATTTCTTTGAAAAGCGTTATGGTGGAGACAGACATTTAGTTCTGATGTAGTCCTTGGTGTAGTATTTGTATCCCGCGAGATTTTATAAAAGAGATTTATAAGTTTTTCTGCTAAACAATTTCTTCCACTGTTTTTGGTCTAAAATAAAAACTATATAAATTCTGCATGTGTGACTCTGGACTTTCAGAAGGTACTTTGGTCACTGACAGATCTCTTTTTCTCATCTGTGTGCTGTTCATGAGAAATATGCCGGCATACTGACCCACAGAGTTCAGCTAAACCATTCACACATCCATTTGCTTAATAGAGCCATGTGTCCATAGTGGAGCACTATGAGGAGTGCATTATACTATAAGGAGGACTGAGTAGTGTATTATACTATATAGAGTGTATTTTAATATATGGAAGGCTATAGGGAGTGTATTATACTAAATGGAGGACTATGGGAAGTGTATAATATATGGAGGACTAAGGAGTGTATTTTAATATATGGAAGACTATAAGGAGTGTATTATACTATTTGAGGACTATGAGGAGTTTATTATACTATATGGATGACTGAGGAGTGTATTATACTATATGGAGGACTATAGGGAGTGCATTATACTATGCAGAGGACTATGGGGTGTGCATTTTACAATAAGGAGGGCTGTTGGGCATATTATATTATATGGAGGATTATGGGGTGTGCATTTTACAACATGGAGGACTCTGGGGCATATTATAATATATGGAGGACTATGGAGTGTATTATACTAATCAAGCAAAATGCTGCATTTTCATCCAAATATTGGATTGTTTATGCCGGAACAAAAATCATTGTTCTCAGCAGCACATCGCCGGTGTAAACTTAGATGTGCTGCTGATAACATGATACTGTATGGTGATCTATCAGTGATTGTTCTGTCCCCATCATTGTTCCTCAGCTGGTGGAAAGAGGCCGGGAAACAAGTGTTGAACGACTTCAATATTGTCGATCACACTCATTTAGGGTCCTGAACTCAGAGCATGTACAGTCATGGCCAAAAGTTTTGAGAATGACACAAATATTAATTTTTACAAAGTCTACTGCTTCAATTTTTCTAATGGCAATTTGCATATACTTCAGAATGTTATAAAGAGTGATCAACTTAACAGCAATTACTTGCAAAGTCAATATTTGGCTAGAAAATGAACTTTATCCCCCAAAACACATTTCAACATCATTGCAGCCCTGCCTTAAAAGGACCAGCTAACCTCTTTTCAGTGATTGCTCCATTAACACAGGTGTGGGGGTTGATGAGGACATGGCTGGAGATCAATCTGTCATGATTAAGTAAGAATGACACCACTGGACACTTTAAAAGGAGGCTGGTGCTTGGCATCATTGTTTCTCTTCTGTTAACCATGGTTATCTCTAAAGAAATACGTGCAGTCATCATTGCAATGCACAAAAATGGCCTAACAGGGAAGAGTATTGCAGCTAGAAAGATTGCACCTCAGTCAACAATCTATCGCATCATCAAGAACTTCAAGGAGAGAGGTTCCATTGTTGCCAAAAAGGCTTCAGGGCGCCCAAGAAAGACCAGCAAGCGCCACGACCGTCTCTTAAAAGTGTTTCAGCTGCGGGATTGGGCTACCAGCAGTGCAGAGCTTGCTCAGGAATGGCAGCAGGCAGGTGTGAGTGCATCTGCACGCACTGTGAGGCGGAGACTCTTGGAGCAAGGCCTGGTCTCAAGGAGGGCAGCAAAGAAGCCACTTCTCTCCAGAACAAACATCATGGACAGACTGATATTCTGCAAAAGGTACAGGCAGTGGACTGCTGAGGACTGGGGTAAAGTTATTTTCTCTGATGAATCCCCTTTTCGATTGTTTGGGACATCAGGAAAACGCCTCATTCGGAGAAGACAAGGTGAGCGCTACCACCAGTCTTGTCTCATGCCAACTGTTAAGCATCCTGAAACCATTCATGTGTGGGGTTGCTTCCAGCCAAGGGAATCGGCTCTCTCACAGTCTTGCCTAAAAACACAGCCATGAATAAAGAATGGTACCAGAATGTCCCCCAAGAGCAACTTCTCCCAACCCTCCAAGAGCAGTTTGGCGATCAACAATGCTTTTCCAGCATGATGGAGCACTTTGCCATAAAGCAAAGGTGATAACTAAATGGCTCAGGGAACAAAACATAGAGATTTTGGGTCCATGACCTGGAAACTCCCCAGATCTAAATCCCATTGAGAACTTGTGGTCAATCATCAAGAGACGGGTGGACAAACAAAAACCTAAAAATTCTGACAAAATGAAAGCATTGATTGTGCAAGAATGGACTGCTATCAGTCAGGATTTGGTCCAGAAGTTGATTGAGAGCATGCCAGGGAGAATAGCAGAGGTCCTGAAGAAGAAGGGTCAACACTGCAAATATTGACTTGCTGCATTAACCCCTTAACGACCAAGCCATTTTGTAGGTTAAAGACCAGGCCAATTTTTACATTTCTGACCACTGTCTCTTTATGAGGTTATAACTCTGGAACGCTTCAACGGATCTTGGCGATTCTGAGATGTTTTCTCGAGACATATAGTACTTCATGATAGTGGTAAAATTTCTTCAATATAACTTGCGTTTATTTATGAAAAAAACGGAAATATGGCAAAAATTTTGAAAATTTTGCAATTTTCATACTTTTAATTTTTATGCCATTAAATCAGAGAGATATGTCACAAAAATTAGTTAATAAATAACATTTCCCACATGTCTACTTTACATCAGCACAATTTTGGAACCAAAATTTTTTTTGTTAGGAAGTTATAATGTTAAAAGTTGACCAGCAATTTCTCATTTTTCCAACAAAATTTACAAAATCATTTTTTTTAGGGACCACCTCACATTTGAAGTGAATTTGAGGGGTCAATATGACAGAAAATACCCAAAAGTGACACCATTCTAAAAACTGCACCCCTCAACGTGTTCAAAGCCACATTCAAGAAGTTTATTAACCCTTTAGGTACTTCACAAGAATTGAAGCAATGTGGAAGGAAAAAATTAACATTTAACTTTTTTTCCCAAAATTTTTCTTTCGACACAATTTTTTGAAATTTTGTCAAGGGTATCAGTAGAAAATGAACCACAATATTTGTTGTACAATTTCTCCTGAGTACATCGATACCCCATGGTGTGGGGGTAAACCACTATTTGGGCGCATGGCAGAGCTCGGAAGGGAAGCAGCGCCATTTGACTTTTTTGGCTGGAATTGAGATTGGACGCCATGTCGCATTTGGAGAGTCCCTGTGTGCCTAAACAGTGGAAACCCCCCACAAGTGACCCCATTTTGGAAACTAGACCCCCCAAGAACTTATCTAAATGTGTTGTGAGAGCTTTTAACCCCCAAGGGCTTCACAGAAGGTTATAACGTAGAGCCGTAAAATTAAAAAATCATGTTTTTTCCACAAAAATGATCTTTTCATCCAATTTTTATTTTCCAAAGGATAAAAGGACCCCAAAAGTTATTGTGCAATTAGTCCTGAGTATGCTGATACCCCATATTTGAGGGTAAACCACTATTTGGGTGCATGGCAGAGCTCGGAAGGGAAGCAGCGCCATTTGACTTTTTTGGCTGGAATTGAGATTGGACGTCATGTTGTATTTGGAGAGCCCCTGTGTGCCTAAACAGTGGATACCCCCCACAAGTAACCCCATTTTGGAAACTAGACCCCCCAAGGAACTTATCTAGATGTGTGGTGAGAGCTTTGAACCCCCAAGGGCTTCACAGAAGGTTATAACGTAGAGCTGTAAAATTAAAAAATCATATCTTTTCCACTAAAATGATCTTTCCAGCCCCAATTTTTATTTCCCAAAGGGTAAAAGGACCCCAAAAGTTATTGTGCAATTTGTCCTGAGTACGCTGATACCCCATATGTGGGGGTAAACCATTATTTGGGCGCATGGCAGAGCTTGGAAGGGAAGCAGCGCCATTTGACTTTTTTGGCTGGAATTGAGATTGGACGCCATGTCGCATTTGGAGAGTCCCTGTGTGCCTAAACAGTGGAAACCCCCCACAAGTGACCCCATTTTGGAAACTAGACCCCCCAAGGAACTTATCTAGATGTGTGGTGAAAGCTTTGAACCCCCAAGGTCTTCACAGAAGGTTATAATGTAGAGCAGTAAAATTAAAAAATCATATCTTTTCCACAAAAATGATCTTTCCACCCCCAATTGTTATTTTCCAAAGGGTAACAGGACCCCAAAAGTTATTGTGCAATTTGTCCTGAGTATGCTGATACCCCATATGTGGGGGTAAACCACTATTTTGACGCATGGCAGAGCTGTAAAGGGAAGGAGCGCCTTTTTCAAATGCAGATTTTGATGGAATGGTCTGCGGGTGTCATGTCACGTTTGGAGAGCCCCTGATGTGCCTAAACAGTAGAAACCCCCCACAAGTGACTCCATTTTGGAAACTAGACCCCCAAGGAACTTATCTAGATGTGTGGTGAGCACTTTGAACCCCCAAGTGCTTCACAGAAGTTTATAACGTAGAGCCGTGAAAATAAAAATATCATATTTTTTTCCACAAAAATAATCTTTTTGCCCCCAAATTTTTATTTTTATAAGGGTAACAGGAGAAATAGGACCCCAAAAGCTATTGTGCAATTTGTCCTGAGTACGCTGATATCCCATATGTGGGGGGGGAACCACTATTTTGACGCATGGCAGAGCTCGGAAGGGAAGGAGCACCGTTTTTAAATGCAGACTTTGATGGAATGGTCTGCGGGTGTCATGTCGCGCTTGGAGAGCCCCTGATGTGCCTAAACAGTAGAAACCCCCCACAAATGACCCCATTTTGCAAACTAGACCCCCCAAGGAACTTATCTAGATGTGTGGTCAGCACTTTGAACCCCCAAGGGCTTCACAGAAGTTTATAATGTAGAGCCGTGAAAATAAAAAAATCATATTTTTTTCCACAAAAATTACCTTTTTGCCCCAAATTTTTATTTTTCTAAGGGTAACAGGAGAAATAGGACCCCAAAAGCTATTGTGCATTTTGTCCTGAGTACGCTGATACCCCATATGTGGGGGGGAACCACTGTGATCGCCTTACTGCGATCTTTGGGAGGCACAATGAACAAATCCACAAAAGGTGAAGAATTGTTTTTCTTTTTTACGCCGTTCCTCGTGCGGTATTAGTGATTAGGCGACTTTATTCCTCGGATCGGTGCGATTACAGCGATACCAGATTTACACCCTTTTTTCATGTTTAGCTTCTGTCACACACTAAAAGATGCTTTTTCTTGGAATAATTTTTTGTAAGAAATTTTTGCATCGCCGTATTTTGAGAGCTATAATTTTTCCATATTTCGGCCGACAGAGTTATCTTGGGCTTATTTTTTGCGGGACGAGCTGATGTTTTGATTGGTACCATATTCAGGCACATAACGTTTTTTGATCGTTTCCTATTCCGATTTTTGTGGAATCAGAATGAACAAAAACCAGCAATTCAGGAATTGTTTTTTTTTTTTTTCCTCCGTTCCGCGTGTGGTAAAATTGATAAAGCAGCTTTATTCTTCGGGTCACTATGGTTACGGCGATTCCTCATTTATATATTTTTTTTTATGTTTTGGCGGTTTTTACACAATAAAAAATTTTATAGAAAAAATAATTATTTTTGCATCAGTTTATTCCGCGAGCTATAACTTTTTTATTTTTTGCTGATGATGTTGTATAGCGGCTTGTTTTTTGCGGGACAAGATGACGTTTTCAGCGGTACCATGATTATTTATATCTGACTTTTTGATCGCGTGTTATTGCACTTTTTCCAAGCGGTATAATGATACCACTTGGAAAAAGTATAATTTACTACTTTTTTGTGTTTTTTTTTACGGCTTTCACTGAAGGGGTTAACTATGGTTACGCTTTTATAGATGGGATTTTTACGGACGTGGCGATACCTAACATGTGTATGTTTTTTGTTTTTTATTTTTTTTATTACATAAAAATGTGTATTTTTTAGGGGATTTTTTTAAATTATTTTTTAATATTTTTTTTACAATTTTTAAAAAAAAATGATTTTTTTTAACTTGTCCCTTTATGGACTTTCACTTTTTTTACTTTTATTGCAGTTACAATGCATTGCAACTATAGTGGAAGCTGCTGTGACAATGATCACAGCAGCTTCCCGTAGGTAGATGACCCGAGGTTGTCATGACAACCCCCGGGTCATCAAGGCAGAGATCGGCCCCTGCAAATACATTGCAGGGTGCCGGATCTGAGGCAGAGGGAGCTCCCGACCCTCTGCCTCCCCCCCTGAGCTCTGCGATCGCGCTGGATCGCAG
This sequence comes from Oophaga sylvatica, assembly GCA_033576555.1. Lineage (NCBI taxonomy): Eukaryota > Metazoa > Chordata > Amphibia > Anura > Dendrobatidae > Oophaga > Oophaga sylvatica. Next base: position 311,056,774 of record JARQOD010000003.1, read on the forward strand.
CAGTCAGGGGGTTAACAGCCAGGGGCGTGGGGGCTCCGCTCCTGGCTGTCAGTGCAGGAAGCCTGGCCACTGCAGCGCCGGCTCCTGCACTGATCGCGCTGGGGAAGCTGAAATTTCAGCTTCTCCTGCACGATCGCTGCTGTGTTTGGTCAGTCAGATTGACTGACCAAGCACAGCGCTGTAGGTGCGGGGACCGACGGCAAAGGTCCCCGCACCGCTTGCCGTGCCTGTCAGCTGTCTGTGACAGCTGTCGGCACTGATCTACCACTGCGTGTTTACACGCAGTGGTAGATCAAAGCCATGACGTGCAGAGTCCGTCCTGGTGCCGGAACTGGCACCTTGCCATGACGGACTCTGCACGTCAGTGGACATTAAGGGGTTAACTCATTCTAACTGTCAATATAAGCTTTTGTTACTCATATGTTTGCAATTATTATATTTCTGTCTGTGATAAAAAACATCTGTCAAACACACATAAAAACCAGAGGGCAGCAGATCATGTGAAAATATAATATTTGTGTCATTCTCAAAACTTTTGGCCATGACTGTAAATACAACCGAAATGCTTCTGTGTGATGTTCAATATGTTTGCATTTGGGGCCCCATTTTAAACTTTGCCTAGGGCCCCACTTTGCCAGAAACCGGCCCTGGCTATTCTATCCATTTTTGCAATATCAGATTCAACTATTTAAGTTTACATGGATCACTAAATATTACTAAAAATGAAAATCCACTTCATATTAGATTCCTATGTGTTTTTCATAGGATTTGGCTAGGGTCACACTAGCATATTTTCTCCCATCTGAAATAATTGGGCCAATTATATTAATCACACTCAGTTTGATCAGAGAATGATCATAGTGTGCTCGATTTTCTCAGTCTGCGAAAATCGGACCAAACTCAAATGTCATCCAGGTGTGGCACAATGCTTTCCATGGATTCCACTGGCTTGCATGGCCTAGTGCCATCCAATAATCGAATCCATCTCGGGCATGCTGCAACTTTTCCTCTAAAGCCAGGGTCACACTTGAGAGTGCAATGTGAGAAACGTGCGTGAGTCTCTCGCATTAAATACCCAGCACTGCCGCCGGCACTCGGGACCGGAGTGTGCGGCTGCATGTATTTCTATGCAGCTGAATGCTCTGGTCTGAGTGCCGGTGGCAGTGCTGGGTATTGATGCGAGAGACTCACATGAGTTTCTCGTATTGCATTCGCAAGTGTGACCCCTGCCTTACATGATCAATCCAAAGAAAATATCGGACATGTGGAAGGCCCTAAAGAATAACTTTGGTCCAAGTGAAATCTGATGTTTTCTCAGATCACACTCAGATCAAAAATACAGTCAAGTGCACGAGCACTTTTGCTTATCTATTGCTAAGTATCAAATTAAAAATTCAGACAGATTACTTCCTTCAAGGAAATCTGTCATCAAAATTTTGCTATCTAATCTGATGGCTGCATGACGTAGGTGAAGAAACCCTGACTCCAGCGATGTATCACTTGCTGTACTGCTTAAGGTACTGCCACACTAAACGCTCCCGCTAACGATCACAATAACGACGCATACTAATGCGATCGTTTTTGTGATCGTTTTAATGTCGCTAGTAGCTGCCACACTTAGCGATCTTGTTAACGACTCATAAGCGGTTAGCGATCTCATTAACGACTTTAACGGTCATTGCGATGTAAAAAACAGCGCACATCGCTCACAAAAGGTGCCAGACACAGCGATATAGCGTCACCAGCGGGACGCCAACGATCAAAATACGGTCCAGAACTCTAGTGAACGATCAGCGAGATCACAGCAGGGGCCACGTCGTTGCTATATGCCACACACAATAGCGTCACTAACGAGATCGCTAAATAGTGACGTTTTTTAGCGATCTCGTTAGCAACCTTGTTTAGTGTGGCATACCCTTAAGTGCAGTTATGATAGAATCCTTGTTTTATCTGTTGTTGATGACACAGTGGTCATAATGCTGAGGTGTGTATCACACCCTTGATTAGCAATTCCCTGTGTACAGTGTATATTGTCAGAAAGTTGCCAATCAGTGGTAGGGGCGGGGTTACACAGATTAGCCCTATTGACCTGCATGAGAAGACCATGTTCTGCAATGATAATCTCCTGCTGATAAAACACTGATTATATTGAAAGTACAGCATACAGCCCAGTAAATGCAGGGAGAGAGGGCAGAAGAGCCTCAAGTGCAATATCCCACCCTGAAGCATTTGCAGCTCATTTACTTATGATTTCAGTGCTGGATTTCTCAAAACCAGCAAAACAGATTTCTACAATGAAGGTATAGAATGAATGAGCATGAATGTGCATCTTTTTAATTGCAATGCTGAAGTGATGCTATTAATATAAGGCCCCTGCACTTAGTCTCATACCGTGGCATATAAAAATGTGGGCACGCCTGGTCAAAATTACTGTTATTGTGAACAGTTAAGCAAGTTGTAGATGAAATAATCTCTGAAAGGTCTAAAGTTAAAGATGATACATTTCCTTTGTATTTTAAGCAAAAAAATACCATTTTTTTACATTTCAAAAATTATGAAAAGGAAAATAGGCTGCAAAAGTTTGGGCAAACTTGGAGATTTGTGTGATCAGATAACTTTAGCCTGTAATGAGCTATGGCTTGTTCACTATCATCATTAAGAAAGGCCAGGTGATGCTAATTTCCAAGCTTTATAAAAATCCAGCTTCCTCTAACCTTGGGCCAAAGAACTGCAGCCATGGATTCTTTTAAGAAGCTGCCTAGCACCCTGAAAATAAAATGGTGGACGCTCATAAAGCAGGAGATGGTTAAAAGAAGATAGCAAAGTGTTTTCAAGTTGCCCTTTCCTCAGCTTAAAATGTACAGTAATTAAGAAATGGCAGTTAACAGAAACCGTGAAGGTCAAAATAAGGTCCGGAAGACAAAGCAAAATTTCAGCAAGCACTGCTCGTAGGATTACAATTGAAGACTCCAAAAGACCTTCAGAAATATTTAGCAAACTCTGGAGTTGTGATACATTGTTTCACTGTTCAGAAACACTTGGCCAAATATGGCCTTCATAAAAAAAAACAAACAAGGATCCTTAAAATATATCTTTTAATGGAGAAAGTTAAAAATTGTTAAAAAAAAGTGGGACAACAATAAAAAACAATCAATGTGTGCCTATTGAACCCTGCAGGGTCACTATACTGAGCCATGCCTGACAGTGGAGGTTGGCACCCTAATTTTCCGCGGTTGGTGCCCTCACTCCTCTGCAGCTCAACCTGGAGTCCCTAATATTCCCTATAGTCCAGAAATCCTATAGAGCCCTAGGTAGTCGCTAAAACGGGCCCTACCTAACAGTGGAGGTTGGCACCCTAAGTTTCTGCGGTAGGCGCCCCTACTCCTCGACGGCTCACCCTAAAGTCCCTAGATGCCCCTATATTAGAGACAAAAAGGGAATAGTCCCAATACACCCAAATGCGCATAAACAGAGAAAAATGTGAATAACACGATCTAACAAATAGTATTTTCACTGGGTGTTCCTTATATTTTTTGCATAATAGTCTAAGCAAAAAAAAAACCCTTAAAGATTATAGGAATAAAATGAATGTCCTATCACTATAATCAATGTTTGAATAAAGTGCATGTCCTATCACTATAATCAATGTTTGATAACATAAGAAAGAAACACCCCTTAAAGATTCTCAAGAAATGTGAAAAAAATTGGGTGTAATAAAAATAATTGTCCCAATAGTATTTAGTAGACAGGGATCTCTAGATAAATGATTCCTTCAATCAAGAGCAATACACACAAGGCAAATATTGCATCACAATATATAATAAAAAAGACACAATCATATTTTACTCCAATGCAATATGCAAAAAATGATGAGACAATAACCTGTTAACCAATAAATAAAGTGCACTGTGCAGTATTACAAGATGGTTATATAATTATAACACATTATCAACATTGTCCGCAAAAGTCCAACAATGGGACTAATATAGCACTTAGGACATGCATCGATTATTTCTCTTGCAAAAAGTAAGGTGCACAATGCAGTCTTAAAAAGAATAATGTATACTCATCTCATAATTGCGAAGTTTCATCAGCAAGGAATACCAGGCGGCCACAATCAGGCACTAGTCATGAAATAGCGAAATAGCGATTGTATTGGGATAATTCCCTTTTTGTCTCTAATATAGGGGCCTCTATGGACTTTAGGGTGAGCCGTCGAGGAGTGGAGGCGCCTACCTCAGAAACTTACTGTGCCAACCTCCACTGTTAGGTAAGGCCCATTATAGGAACTACCTAGGGCTTTATAGGATTTCTGGATAATAGGGAATATTAGGGACTACAGGGTGAGCCGCCGAGGAGTGGTGGTGCCAACCGCAGAAAATTAGGGTGCCAACCTCCACTGTCAGGCAGGGCTCAGTATAGTGACCCTGTAGGGTTCAATAGGCACACATTGATTGTTTTTTATTGTTGTCCCATTTTTTGAACAATTTTTAACTTTCTCCATTAAAAGTTATAATTTAAAGATCCTTGTTCTTTTTTGTTTGTTTTTTGCTGTTTAGGATCCTGTTGGATCGTTTTTGGTTTTTCTTTCCCAAATATGGCCTTCATGTAAGAGTCATCATAGTAAAACCTCTCCTGCATCCACACCATAAAATTCAGTGTCAGAAGTATGCAAAAGAAGATCTAAACAAGCCTGATGCATTTTGGAAGCAAATCCTGTGGGCCGATGAGGTTAAAATAGAACTCTTTGGCCACAATGATCGAAGGATAACGACTGTTACATAAGGTAACATGTTAAAATGTTTTTTTTCTCAACAATAATTTAAGTAAACCAAAATTGAATTTTTTAGTAAAACATTATAAACTTCAGTGTAATTTATGAATTAAAGAAGAACTGCCAAAGAGGTTATGTAAGAGGGACACAGATACTGTATACCCTGTATTAGTCATAAAGGATGGCCTTATACACATTTTGTTCAAATTGTCATGTATTGCTACTTCTAGACTAAGAAATGCAATGCACTTCCAAAAATTAAAAGAAGAGTCATAAATACACCCTTGAAGGCACTCACTGTAGTGCCTCACCAAAAATAATGTGAGCAAAGTATAATTTTGGTACTTTCACACTTAAAAGTCCTACATAGTGCAAAGCCTGCCAAAAATTACAATCATAGTCATTTATACACCCTATACACTGGAAGGCCTCAAAAAAATATTAAGAAAGTGTAGTTGATGTGCTCCTACACTCATGAAGGCTCTGAAAAAAGTGCAAAGCCATGAAAAATGATAAGGAGAGTAATATATTCATCCATACACCCTTGAAGGCAACAAGTGGAGGGCCTCATTCAAATATTGTGAGCAAAGTATAGCTGTAGTACTCCTACACTTATGATAGTTCTATTCCGCACAGTGAAAAACCAGCCAAAAATTACAAGCAGTGTCATCGATACACCCTTGAAGGCACCAACTGTAGTGCCTTATTCAAATATTGTGAACAAAATATAGTTGTAATACTCCTCCATTCATAAAAGTTCAGCACAGTGCAAACCCTGTCAAAAATTACATGCAGCGTCATCTATACACCTTGAAGGCATAAAAATATTAAGAAAATGTTGACATGTAGCAGCCCAATATTGGTTTTAATTTCAAACCAATGAAATTTCACACACAGCTGGTTCTACAGTATATATGACAACACTCCATTTTTACCAAAAAAATTCTTAACTGTACCAGGCCAAGCATTTTTTAAAAATTTTAAGCCACAATAATTTTACGTAAAGCACGTTAAACTGTATGCATGAATCATTGAATCCCTAAAAAGTTTTGGAAGGCTTTTTGTGATTTTAACATACCAGCAAAATGTAACAAGAACCAGATAATAGTGTATTGATGAATCATTGAATCCATAAAAAGTTTTTGAAGGTTTTTTTGAGAATTTAATATACCAGTAAAATGTAACAAGAACTGCATTAAAGTGTATGGATGACTGATTGAATGCCTATAAACTTTTGTAAGGGTTTTTGTGAGCTTAATACACCAGCGAAATATAACAAGAACCATGTGTTAGGGTTCGAGTTCCCAATGCTGCGCAAGGGGAATCTCGAGCCATTCCCGCTGCGGTCCCCCATCCATCTCTGGCTGCAGTGGAGCCTGCTCAGCAAAGACGTCGGTCCCAGCGTCTTGCCCAATCTAATACTGTGCAGAGACTTGCTGCTGCCTCTCTTGGATCTTTGGTTATAACCAGTGTTGGAGCAAGCAGATTTGGGACTAAGTCCTCTGTTTCTTCTTCTGAGCATGCCCAGGGGAAGATCTCCCATGGAGATCAGGGGTCACATGTTCAGATACAGCTACGACTCCTATTGGTCCTCCAGGAAGGTCCTGTAGCTGTTTGTGATCTGAAGCAGCTTTCTATTGGTCCTTTCTGGAAGGTCTTCTACTCGTGGCTGCTATAAAAGGTTGTCCTGATCGCACGGCCGTGCACTAGTATGAAACCTTTATGTGCTTTGCGCCAGTATGGTCATGCGTGTGTGTGGTTAGGACGGCTGAAATATGCCATTACAATACCGACCTAATCAGTGAGGAGCTTGGTATGCTAGCTGGTCAGGGTCGGTGTCTTAGATGCCTTTAGAATACCGGCATAACCGGTGAGGAGTTTGGTTGCCGTATTCAGGGCCTGGCGTACAGACGCCATAGATAGCGCATGACCACATCCTATGTTCGCTTAGCAGTCAACTGTGTACCTGGACATAGTAGGGTTTCTCAGTGGCTCTGTGACGCAACAGGGTTCGCTTTAAAACGCTAGTCAGCGCCCTAGCATTTTACTTTGCGGCTCACTGAAGCTAGGGGAGTTCGCACTTATCGCCATATAGCGCTGTGGCATTCTTGTTAGCGGCTCTGTGGATTAACAGAGTTTGCACTAATTGCCACCGCGCTATGGCGTTTATTTTATCGACTCTGCGGGATAACAGAGTTCGCTACTTTTGCCATCTTACTAGTGGCAGGCTCTGCCTGCACGGTGGACCCCGGGCTGCGTACGCACCGCTCTACATTATTTATTAGGTGCGTTCCGCAGACCCTAACACCATGTCCCAGTGATGGATGAATCAGAGAATCCATACATCTTACCCAGTTTTTTTTTATAACACAGAAATGTAACAGAAAGCCAGCAATACTGTATGGAACAGTAATTGAATCAATAAAAAAATTTTCAATTTTTTTTGTTTTATATAACGCTGAAATGTAACTGAAAAGCATGTAAAACTGTATGGATGAGTAATTGAATCCATGCATATTTCTCAATGCTTTTTTGCACTGTTATATACCAATGAAATCTTCCACAGACCACAGAATACAGTATAGATCAGTAATTGAATCCAGAAAAATTTCTCACTGCTGTAATGTAGTGTTTTATATACCAACAAAATGTACCACAGAGTACAGAATATAGTATGGATCAGCAATTGAATCCAGACAAATTTTTCACTGAATTTTTGTAGTGTTATATATAGCAACAAAATGTACCACAGAGAACAGAATACTATATAGATCAGTAATTAAATCCAGGCAATTTTTTTTTAATTTTTAGGAGTGTTATACACCACCATAATGTAACAATAACCACATTAAACTGTATGGATGAATAATACATTCAGGAAAGTTTTTGAACGCAAATATTTTCAAAGCGTAATTTGTGTGCTTCTACACTCATAAAGGATTTGCAGATAGTGCAAAGGCAGGTAAAATTATAAAGAGGGGCATCCAGTCATTCATAGACCCCTGAAATGCAACAGCTAGCAGGCCACATTTAAACATTTTTAAAGCGTAGTCGCTGTAGTCCTATATTTATAAAGGGTTTGCACAATGAGATAAGGCAGGAAAACATTATATGGAGGGTCATCAATAAAACCTTGAAGGCACCAAGTGTAGGGCCTGATAAATAAAATATTAACAAAGTGTAGTTGATGTACTACTATATACATAAAGGTTTTGCACAAGGTGCAAAGGCAGGAAAATATTATAAGGAGGGTCACCCATACACATTTGAAGACATCAACTAGAGGACCTCATTCAAATACTGAACATTAGAAACACTTTATGTGCTGCTGTCATCTGGCTTTGTTCATTTTTTTTCAGAGAGAGTCTGTTTGCATTCACTATGACCTGTCAGTTATGACCCCCCCAAGTGAAACTAAAAACCCACTCAGACAAAACGCTAAAGGGTATGCCACACTAAACAACATCGCTAACGGGATCGCTAAAAAACGTCACTATTTAGCGATCCCGTTAGCGATGTTGTTGTGTGCGGCATCTACCAGCGACGAGGCCCCTGCTGTGATGTCGTTCATCACAGCGATCGTTCCGGACCCTATTTTCGTCGCTGGCGCCCCGCTGGTAAGTATCTAATCGCTGAGTGTGGCACCTTTTTTAGCGATTTAGTGGTACTTTTGTACCGCTAAAGTCGTTAAGGAATCGCTAACCGCGATAGCGTCCTAACGACATCGCTAAAATAGGTAGCTACTAGCGATATAGAAACAATCCCGCTAGCGATCTCATTAGTATGCGACGCTAACGAGATCGCTAGCGGGATTGTGTATGTGTGGCAGTACCTTAACAGCAGTGTGGCACAACACCTCTAAAGCATAGAGGGACAGCTCATGCCAGGTGTCCAGCTTTGAGACTCAATAGTTGAAGACACAAAGGAATTAGGGCGTACACTAGTTTCATCGGCCAAGTATTGCTTAATCATCTTTAAAAACTTTTCCCTCCTTGTCAAAAATAGCCTGTCATGAGGCCTTGGATGCAGGGCTGGTATCATGAAATTGGCCCAGGCCTTTCACAGAGTGCGCCTGCCTCTGCTTTGTGTCTCCCTCAAATCTCCTCTTGGTTGGGCACGGAGGAAGCATGTCCACTGCTGCTAGCATTGTCTGATGTGATTTCCTTCAACATATTTTAAGCAATTGCCTTCTCATATAGCACCATTTTAGAAAACTTCTTCACCTCAGTAATGAAAGTTGCAAAATTCTCCTTGTATCATCAATCTAGCAGGGTGAACAACCAGTACTCTTTTTTGGCCAAGATGAATGTCATGCGAAGGTCATGTGAAAGGCAGTGGTACACACAGTTAGCCATTTGTGCCAAGTTCCCTACAACTAACATTTTTCTGTCTCCACCATGATGACGACTGTCCATCGCCACTTCCTCCTCTTCCTCCTCATTATCCTCCTCAGCCCATCCACATAGAAGAGTTGGCGTGAAGGTTGTGTGGGTAGTAGCCACTGTTGCGCTAGCCAACAGCTCCTTTTCATGCTCCTCATTAGACTCTATCTCCTCATTGTTGCCCAATAGTGATGAGCCCGCAATAAAATGCTCGGGTGCTCGTTGCTCGGGTCGAGAAAATTGGAATGCTCGGGTCCTCGACCCAAGCAACGAGCACAATGTAAGTCTATAGGAAAGCCGAGCTTTTTGCCGCGACTCCCCAAGATCTTTCTAGGGTATGAAAACATCATAAATCTATGAGAACAGTGCAAAAATGACATGGGAAGACCCCTAAAAGCATTTCTGACTCCTAGGTCACTGCTGTGAACGATGCTGTCAGAGTGTTACGCCACTTTTACAGGCGCACACTAAAGCAAAAACGAAACCAAAATGGATTTTCCTGTGAAATATGTTAAGGAACATCCTTTCCAGAGTAATGATTTGTATATATGGCAAAATAAAGAACATAAAAAAAAATGTACCTCCACGACTTGGACTATGTTCACACGCAGCGTTTTTGATGCATTTTTCAACTTTAGCATTGCTTTCAACCAATACAAATGCATTCACTGGGAAATGTCATTTTAACATTTAACAACCTTAGCTGGCCATGTGGTGTGTGACACATCATCAGACACATCCTGTTTTATTTATGAAGGAGGGGCACTGAAAGTGAGTGGCTGGGCTGCCAAAAATTAGGATGTACCCCAATACCCCTTTGAGGAGACGTACAGGAGGGCCTCATGAAAAAATGTTCCCATTATAAAAAAATGGGTCTCCCATAGTGTTTGCCTATAAATTTAATGTAAGGCCTGCCTTGCCCCAAAGTTACACGCACCCCAATAATCCTTTGAACTGACGTCCTGGATGGCCACATGAAACCAAAGTTCCCATTATTATGAATTTTTACTCCGGTAGAGTTTGTCCATGAAATGAAAGAAGGCCTGCTCCAAATTTGGACGCACCACAATAACCCAAAAAACAGACGTCGTGGATGGCCACATGAAACCAAAGTTCCCATTATGTTTATTTTTTTTACTCCCATACAGTTTGCCCATGAAGTGAATGCAAGGCCTGCCCTGTCCCAAAGTAACATGCACCCCAATAACCCTTTGAACTGATGTAGTGGACAGCAACATGAAACCAAAGGTGTCATTGTTTTCATTTGGAATTGCCATACTGTTAGCCTATGCATTGAATGCAAGGCCTGCCCTTACACACACTCCAATAACCGTTTCAACAGACGTACTTGAGGACCTCATGACAAAAATGTTTCAGTTAAAAGAAAGGAATAAATTGTGTCTCCCTTAGTGTTTGCCTATGCATTGAAAGCAAGACCTGCCCTGCCCCAAAGTTACACGCACTCCAATAACCCTTTGAATTGACGTACTGGATGGCCACATGAAACCAAAGTTCCCATAATTATGAATTTTGTACTCCATAAAGTTTGGCCATGAAGTGAATGCAAGGCCTGCACTGCTACAAAGTTACATGTATCCCAATAACCCTTTGAGCCGATGTACTGGATGGTCACATGAAAACGAAGTTGCCATTTTTTTCATTTGGTACTGCCATACTGTTAGCCTATGCATTGAATGCAAGGCCTGCCTGCACCAAATTTACATGCACCCCAATACCCATTTGAAGAGAAGTAGAGAAGGGCCTCCTGAAAACAAAGTTTCCATCATTAGGAATTGGGTTTCCCATACTGTTTGCCTATGCATTGAATGCAAGGGCTGCCAAAAATTTGGAGGCACTCCAATGCCCCTTGTCAGCGACTTAGAGGAGTGCCTCAAGAAAAAATGTTCCCATTATTAGTAACTGGGTCTCTCATAGTGTTTGCCTATGCAGTGAATGTAAGGGCTGCCAAAAATTTGGAGGCACTCCAATGTCCCTAGAAAGAGACGTGGAGGAGGACCTCAAAAAAAAAATTCCCATTGTAAAGGAGCAGGTCTCCTATACTTGTAATGCCCATACACTAAGTGTATGGGTTGAAAAACATTTTCCCCTGGGGAGTATACATCAACATACTGTGAAACATTTTTTTACGGCCATCCTGAACACCCTTGAAAACACTAACGTTTATGGTTGTGGCCAAAAAGCTCAATTTTGGTCTCATCACTCCAAATTACCTTTTTCCAGAAGTTTTGAAACTTGTCTCAGTGCTGTTTTGCATATGGTTGGAGAGATACTTTGTGGTATTTGCGCAGTAATGGCTTCTTCTGGCGACTCGACCATGCAGCCCATTTTTCTTTGAGTGCCTCCTTATTTTGCATCTTGAACTAGCCACACCACTAGTTTTCAGAGTCTTGTATTTCAGCTGATGTTATTTGTGGGTATTTCTTTGCATCCCAAACAAATTTCATGACAGTTGTGAACGACATTTTTGTTGTTCTACCTGACCGTGTTTTTGTTTTTACAGAGCCCCTGATTTTCCATTTGTTAATCACAGTTTGAATGTTGCAGACTGGCATTATCAATTCCTTGGATATCTTTTTGTATTCCTTTCCTATTTTATACAGTTCAACTACCTTTTCCCGTAGATCCATTGACAGTTCTTTTGCTTTCCCCATGACTCACAATCCAGAAACGTCAGTGGCTGGATGAAAGATGCAAGAGTCTGTCTGGATCCCAGAAACTCACTCAGCTTTTATGCACACACACTAATTAAAAGCGAACAGATCACAGTGTGGGCTATATATTTAGGAGTAGTCTAAGGGGAGCATGAAGTGTGGGGTGCACGCAATCATCCCAGAAGCAAAGCATCACAGAAGATAAGCATCGTGTAAACAGCAGTTATCCATGGCAAGGAATTAACATTCATCTTCTCTCTTCACACAGTATGCACTCCATTCATTTAAAGCAAACAGCTGAATGGTACAATTCCCACCCCTGCTGCCTTTCTTGTCTGCTACAATATAAACTAATGGTATGCACTCCATTCATTGAAAGCAAACAGCTGAATGGTACAATTCCCACCCCTGCTGCCTTTCTTGTCTGCAACAATATATACTAATCATATGCACTCCATTCATTGAAAGCAAACAGCTGAATGGTACAATTCCCACCCTGCTGCCTTTCTTGTCTGCTACAAAATATACTAATGGTATGCACTCCATTCATTGAAAGCAAACAGCTGAATGGTACAATTCCCACCCCTGCTGCCTTTCTTTTCTGCTACAATATATACATCACAGAAGATAAGCATCGTGTAAATGGCAGTTATCCATGGCAGTTAATCAGGGCAGGAATCAGGTAACCCACACTTTGCTTTCCTTTTAATCATGTACTTTATCTCTACTCTCATGTGTTCCTTTGCCATCCACATTCACCGCCCCATCCTCCCTCCATTACGACTCATACACATCAGCCCCTCTATACTACCTTCTCCCAAGTACAGCTCCCATGCACTCCTTACCTTCTTGAAAAACCTCAGCCCATCTTGCCCAAACACATCGCAGAAAAAAACGACTTACAATTCCAACAACTACTTGCTCTTTATCTTCCTACTCCTACTGATTTCAGGGGACATCTCCCCCAACCATGGTTCACCATCCCCAACCTCAACCCCTACCCTACCTCATATCGAAACCATAATAATCTTATTAATATTACTTGCACTCCCTCATCTCCTTCTTTTAATTGTGTCCTTTGGAATCCACGGTCTGTATGCAACAAGATATCCTTAATGCACAACCACTTTCTGAACAACTCTCTACATCTGTTGGCCCTCACAGAAACCTGGATTCAGGATTCTGACACTGTCTCCCCCGCTGCTATTTCCTGTGGTGGCTTACAGTTCTCCCATTCCCCGAGACCCACAAACAGACATGGTGGTAGAGTCGGCATACTCCTGTCCCCACAATGCCCTTTCCAGGTCATCCCCCCAATTCCATCACTCTCATTCCCTTCTTTTGAGTTCCATACCATCAGGCTCTTCCGTCCCCTCTCCCTCAGAGTAGCGGTCATATATCGGCCCCCAGGCTCGCCCACCCAGTTCCTTGACCACTTCTCAGCCTTTGGAGAAAAACCCACACACCAGAAGACTTCATCCGCTTTAAATTTATACTAAGAACTTATAACTAGAGTTGAGCGATACTTTCCGATATCCAAAAATATCGGATCGGAATGGTGTCGCTGATATCACTAAAATATCGGCGATACCCATACCGATACCGGAAGTCCCATGTAAGTCTATGGGAACAAAATATCGCAACTAAAAAAACCCTTTCTTTCGTTGTAAACACAAAATATACACACATAGAATACATTATATATATATATATATATATATATACATGTCATTGTGACATATATATATACATATATGTATAGTTTATACACTTCTACATAGTAAAATAGCCTCTGATTCAATTGCCGGGTAAAGCCGGCTTCTGTGAAAAGACAGAAGCACCCGACATGAAATGACACTTGGTGTACATAGGGTTAACCATGTCTTTTCATGTCTTTTACTATCTGATTTGCACAAACAATTACATCAGTCTATGTGTGCAAAATTTCACACCTGTAGGGGTTAATTAAAGTTGTAAATTCGTTGTAAAAAAAACGGACTTTTTTGCTACGAATTTACACCTTTAATTAACCCCTACAGGTGTGAAATTTTGCACACATAGACTGATGTAATTGTTTGTGCAAATCAGATAGCAAAGGACATGGTTAACCCTATGTACACCAAGTGTCATTTCATGTCGGGTTCTGCATTTTCACAAAAGCCGGCAATTGAATTAGCGGCTATTATACTATGTGGAAGTGTATGAACTATAAATACAAATATATATATATGTGTCACAAATTCAATGACATGTATATATATATATATATATATATATATGAGGTGTAAAATTGTTTAAAAAAAATGCGTGGGCTCCCGCCCTATTTTCGCAACCAGACAGACAAAGCCAGCGAATGGGGGCAGATAATAATAGCCCAGAGAGGGACCATTATTTTTGCCCCCCCCCCTGGCTACTAACATCTGCCCCCAGACACCCCAGAAAAGACAAATCTATAATTAGATTCGCCCTTTCTGGCACTTTGCCCGTCTATTCCCATTGCCCTGTAGCGGTGGCGAATGGGTTAATATGGGGTTAAGGCCACCTTGCAATTGAAAGGTGACCTTAAGCCAGGTTAATAATTGAGAGCTGTCAATTAGACAACTATCAATTATTAATCCTATTGCATGAAATAAAAATAAAACACACACACTTTAATTAAAAATCATTTTAATGAAATAAAGACACATGTTTTTGACCATCTTTTATTTGACTGCAAAAACCATTTCCTGTAATAAAAATAAAATAAAAAAGCAAAATTATTCTTACCTATCCCATGCACAGTCAGGTCCCACGGTGTAATCCTTCAGAAAAGGTTAATGTTTACTGCAGGGACCGCAGCTAATGCTGCAGCCTCACAGTAAACCCCCAAATGAATGAGTTCCTCTCCTGGCTGACAGGAGAGGAAGTGGAAAGCTTAATTGATTGCTTTCCACTTTCACTTCAGGTCAGCCAGGGACACAATCAGTGACGTCAGAGGGAACTGATTAACAAAAATAAGGGTTCCCTTCGAAAAAAAAATGGCGTCGGGTCCCCCCTATTTTTGTTAACCAGCCTGATGAAGCAGACTGCTGAGCAGTGGCGTACCGTGAATGGAGCAGACCAAGCAGCTGCTATGGGGCCCGGACAGGTGAGGGGGCCCTCGACGGTCGGGTAGCTGTGCTGACACAGTACTACCAGGGGGTCGGCGGGGGAAGGGGAGCGCAGCTCTTCTATATACTCACCCCTCCTGGTGCGGTCTCTGCAGCCCCTGCTCTTCTCCCACGGTCTCCGAAGCCTGTTTTCAGCGGTCAGGTGGTACCGCTCATTACAGTCATGAATACGCACATATTCATGACTTTAATGAGCTGTCCCGCGTGACCGTGAACACTGCGCGAGACCGTGGGAGAAGAGCAGGGGCTGCACAGACCGCGCCGGCAGAAGGGTGAGTATAAGGGATATTTACCTGTCCCGTTCCACCGTTGCTCGCGTCCTCTTGCTGCAATGTTCAGGTCAGAGGGCGCGATGACGTCGTTAGTGCGCGCCGCGCCCTCTGCCTGATCATTCACTGCTGGAGGACCCCGAAGACAGCGGCACTCAGCAGTGGAGAGAGGACAGGTAAATATCTCAGGTGCCGGGGCCCTGAGCGAGCGGTGACATCGGCACCTGGTGTCACCCCCTGCTCAGGACACCGGCACCTGGCCCCCAGCGACGAAAGGTGAGTATGTCTTTTTTTTTTTTTTGGTCGCAGCAGCTGCGGCAGCATAAGGGCCTATACTATGGAGCATCTATGGGGGCACAATCTATGGGGGCATAATACATTTTTTTGTTTAATGTGTCCCCTCACTGTGCTGGCACTTTACATTTACAATGGCTCTGGGTTTTTTTTTTTGGGGGGGGGCCCATTCAGACTTTTGCTATGGGCCCCATGATTTCTATGTACGCCCCTGCTGCTGAGGCATGGTATTTAAGGCTGTTAAGGAGCCAATATCCATGGACCTTGCCAGCAGCGTCGGACTGGAGTACCTTGGGCCCACCAGAGAAAAAATATTCTTGGGGCCCACCATCATACTTCCCAACCTTTGAAGAAGGGAAAGAGGGACAAAGGCTGTGGCACGCTGTGCCTGCTGCAGCAAATTTTAGGCCATGCCACGTTGCACCACAGACTGTCCAGGAGTTGGTGGATGCTTTAGTCCAGGTGTGGGAGGAGATCCCTCAGGAGACCATCCGTCGCGCTCATCAGGAGCATGGCCAGAAGTTGTAGTGAGGTCATACAGCATACCTCCCAAATTTTGAAGACAGGAAAGAGGGTTAAAGGCTGCGGCGCGCGTAGGGCGTCGCTGCAAATTTTAGGCCACGCCCCGACCACACCCATTTAACAGCTAATCACACCCATATCCTGGCCACAAGCGTACCCATTTAGCACTGCTGATCACACTGACTGGTAATGAGGGCACAGTGGCTGGTACTGAGGAAAAGAAAGAAAGAGCAGCGAGAGAGAAAGAACAAACAGAGAAAGAAAGAGAGGAAAGAAAGAAAAGAGAGAGAGAAAGAAAGAACAGAGAGAAAAAAGAACAGAGAGCGAGAAAGAAAGAACAGAGAGCGAGAAAGACTAGAGAGAGAAAGAAAGACTATAGAGAGAGCCAGAGGCGTAGCTAGGGTTTTGGTTTAGTGGGGGCGAAACTTCTGAGTGGGCCCCTAATCAGAGAACCTCAGCAAATGACCGCGCTGTTGCCAAAAATAATCTATATATAAAAAGACCAATATTGATATTACCGCCATATGGTGTGTGGTAAATAATACCAGTCCTACAGAACATATAATAGATTACAGCACAGGTACAGATAATGACTTACCGCTGATGTTCTTTCTAATGGAATTGTTCACTTTTCATTTCTTTTCCATCTGGCCCAGACCGACATGACGACTTCTCCAGCCAGGACTCGACTGCAGAGATTACAACAAAGACACATTTCACTTCTCATATTTTTAGCACTGTCTTGGTCACCAATTGGACTATTCTCAACCTGCACAAACTCCTCATCCTGCTGATACCCCAATACTGAGCCGCTGCTGCCATATGTGTCCCTATTTCTGCACCTGATACCCCAATACTGAGCCGCTGCTGCCATATGTGTCCCTATTACTGCACCTGATACCCCAATACTGAGCCGCTGCTGCCGTATGTGTCCCTATTACTGCACCTGATACCCCAATACTGAGCCGCTGCTGCCGTATGTGTCCCTATTACTGCACGTGATACCCCAATACTGAGCTGCTGCTGCTGCCGTATGTGTCCCTATTACTGCACCTGCTGTGTGGTTCTGTGTGACCTCTAAATTTTAAAGCACCCCTCTAGAATATAGTAATGCCGGGTGCAAGTGCCCTAGAAAACAGTGACCACATTTTGTCCCCTAGACTGTAATAATGCCCTGTGTGCCCCTTTGACAGTCACAGTAACCCGAGTTCCCTTATAACAATAAGTGTCCACTTTACATTTAATAATGTCCCAAGTCTCCCCCTGTACATCTCCCCTATACACAGAATAATGCCCCTCACTGGATATATACTGACCCCTTAATGTCCCCAAACGATTTAATGGGTCCAACACTGTATGATGGCCCCTAGATAGCATCCATACAGCATAATACACCAGATAGTCCTCAATATAGTATAATGCACCCCCATAGGCAGCCTCTATATTATAATAAACCCCCATAGGCAGAGTCTATAATATAATGCACCACCATAGGAAGCCGCTATATTATAATGCACCCCCATAGGCAGCCTCTGTAGTATAATGCACCCAAATATGGAGCCTCTGTAGTATAATGCAGCCCCCATATACAGCCTCTGTAGTATAATGCACCCCCCATATACAGCCTCTGTAGTATAATGCACCCCCATTAAAAAAAAAAAAAACAATACTCACCTCCCGGCTCCTGTGCTGTTCACTGTTCTCCCTCTCAGCGTCTGACAGCGGGCGCCGGCAGGTGATGTCATCGCGCCCGCTGTCAGACGCTGAGAGGGGGATTATGGGAGAGAAGGAGCGCTCGCTCCTTCTCTCTCTATGCGGTCAGCTGTATCGGCTGGATGCCGATACAGCTGACCCTCCGATGACGGGTGGGGGCCCACTGCTGGCACCGGGCCCCCCCAGCGCCTGTTCAGGCCCCATAGCTTCTGGGCGGCAGAGCAGGAAGATCGATTCTCCCTGCTCTGCCGCAGAATGTAACTGTATCGGCGTGCTGTGCACGCCAATACAGTTACTGTAGCGTAGCTCCGGGTGGGCCCCCTCAGAGCGCGGGGCCTGGGGCCACCTCCCCCTCTGCCCCGCGACCTATCCTTTCAAATCAGGGCCCACCACGCAGGAGCTGGGGCCCACCGGAGGTTTCTCTGGTGGTTCAGTCCGACCCTGCTTGCCAGCCTGATAATACCAGGCCACAGCAGTCTGCATATCTTGGCTGGTTAACAAAAATAGGGGATCCCCTCGAAAAAAATGTGGCGTGGGTCCCCCCTATTTTTGTTAACCAGCCAGATGAAGCAGACTGCTGAGGCCTGGTTTTTCAGGCTGTTAAGGAGCCAAGATCCATGGACCTTGCCAGCCTGATAATACCAGGCCACAGCAGTCTGCATATCTTGGCTGGTTAACAAAAATAGGGGATCCCCTCGAAAAAAAATTGGCGTGGGGTCCCCCCTATTTTTGTTAACCAGCCAGATGAAGCAGACTGCTGAGGCCTGGTTTTTCAGGCTGGTAAGGAGCCAAGATCCATGGACCTTGCCAGCCTGATAATACCAGCCACAGCAGTCTGCATATCTTGGCTGGTTAACAAAATAGGGGATCCCCTCGAAAAAAAATTGGCGTGGGGTCCCCCCTATTTTTGTTAACCAGCCAGATGAAGCAGACTGCTGAGGCCTGGTTTTTCAGGCTGGTAAGGATCCAATATCCATGGACCTTGCCAGCCTGATAATACCAGGCCACAGCAGTCTGCTTAGCTTGGCTGGTTAACAAAAATAGGGGATCCCCTCGAAAAAAAAACGGCGTAGGGGTCCCCCTATTTTTGTTAACCAGCCAAGTAAAATGCAGACTGCTGCGGCCTGGTATTAAAAGACTGTCAAGGCCCATGGATTTTGGCCCTCAACAGCCTGATAATACCAGGCTACAGCAGCCCCACATTTGGCGCATCAAAAGATGTGCCAATTGTGGCACTTTACCCGGCTCTTCCCACTGCCCTGTAGCGGTGGCAAGTGGAGTAATAAGGGTTAATGTCACCGTTGATTGCACGGTGACAATAAGCCCGGTTAATAATGGATAGGCGTCAATAAGACACCGATCCATTATTAATCCCAAAGTTTTTAAATGTATAAAAAAAAGACAAAGCAAGAAAAAAGTCTTTTAATGAAATAAAAGAGACAACACAGTTTTCATTTCTTTTATTATACTCTCATTCCTGCGACGCCATCGATCTCCTGTAAAAAAAGAAAAAAAAAAACCAACAGTATACCACCTGTCCGACGCAGTCCATAGTAACGACTGTCCCACGACGATCCAGCTCTGCTACATCGGAATGACAGGCAGAGCCTAACATCCCGACGCAGCACAGCTGATTACCTGCTTCCCCGGCGGTGACGTCATCGGACTGACTGCTTTACGGCCGGGATTACCCAGCAGTCACTGCAGTTATCGTGAGAAACTGCATGTGACCGCCGGGGAAAGATGATGGCGGCCATCAAGCAGTCCAGGCCGTGACCGCCGGAGATCTTCTGCCAGGTAAGTGCCGCTGACTCCTGACAGACCCAAACCGACGGACACTGACAGTGACAGTGACAATTCCGGTATCCGATAAGACGACAATATCGGAACTCGGAATCGAAAGTCCGATACAGCTAATATCGGCCGATACCCGATATTTGCAGTATCGTATCGCTCAACACTACTTATAACGCTACCCTTCACCTCGCCAAACAGACCTACTTCACCACCCTGATCTCCTCGCTAGCCAGCAACCTAAAGAAACTTTTTGGCACTTTTCACTACATCCTCAGGCCAAAATCACAAGCCCCTATCACAAACATTTGTGCTGATGACCTAGCCTCCCACTTTATAGAAAAAATAGATACTATCCGTCAGGAAATCTGCTCTCAACCACCAAGTGCTGTGACTCCCATCCCTCCCTGCATTTCCCCTGGCTCACTTTCCACATTTGATCCCATCACAGAAGAAGAAGTCTACAGACTCCTCTCTTCCTCTCGTCCGACTACATGCACTACCGACCCCATTCCCTCACATCTCCTGCAGTCTCTCTCTCCAGTTGTCACAACTCACCTAGCTACAATCTTTAATCTCTCACTCTCCTCTGGCATTTTCCCATTCTCCTTCAGACACTCCATCGTTACTCCATTACTAAAGTAACCCGCTCTCAACCCTTCCTGCACAAACAACAGACCAGTCTCCAATCTCCTCTTCATCTCTAAACTTTTGGAGCGCCTAGTCTACTCCCGCCTTACCCGTTACCTCTCCACTCACTCCCTTCTAGACCCTTCACAGTCCGGCTTCCGCCCCCACACTCAACTGAAACTGCACTCATCAAAGTGACCAATGACCTTCTGACAGCAAAACATAACGGTGACAACTCTCTGCTCATTCTTCTAGATCTTTCTGCAGCTTTCTACACAGTTGACCACCGTCTCCTACTGTCTAGGCTCCAGTCACTAGGCATTAAGGACACTGCTCTCTCCTGGCTCCCTTCCTATCTTTCTGACCGCTCCTTCAGTGTTTCGTTCTCTGGCTCCACGTCATCGTCTCTTCCTCTCGCTGTCGGGGTACCCCAGGGCTCAGTCCTTGGCCCCCTTCTCTTCTCTCTCTAAATGGCCCCAATTGGACAGACCATCAGCAGATTTGGCTTTCAGTACCATCTTTATGCTGATGACACACAACTATACACGTCATACCTAACCCCCGCTGTACTACAGAACGCCACTGACTGTCTGTCCGCAGTCTCCAACATCATGTCCGCTCTCTATCTGAAAGTCAACCTCTCCAAAACTGAACTTCTTCTGCTCCTGCCGTCTACTAACCTCCCTAAATTTGACATTTCCCTCTCCGTGGGCGGCACCATAATAACACCCAGGCAGCAGACTCACTGTCTGGGCGCTAAGTTTGACACCAATCTCTCCTTCACCTCCCATATACAATCTCTTGCCCGCTCTTGCCGCCTACACCTAAAGAACATCTCTAGAATCCGCCCTTTTCTCACCATTGAAACAACAAAAACTCTCACTGTAGCATTGATCCACTCCCGCCTGGACTACTGCAATGCTCTATTGCTTGGCCTCCCCGTTACTCGACTATCCTCTCTCCAGTCCATACTGAATGCAGCAGCCAGGGTCATCCATCTGGCTAATCGGTACTCAGACGCGTGTGCCCTTTGCCAGTCCTTACACTGGCTGCCCATTCATTATAGGATCCAATTCAAAGTACTTGTTCTCACCCACAAAGCTCTCCACAGTGCAGCACCCCCCTACATCTCCTCCCTCATTTCTATCTATCGGCCTAACCGACTGCTGCGCTCTGCAAACGACTTTCGACAAAACTCTACACTAATCCATACCTCCCACTCCCGACTCCAAGACTTCTGCCACGCTGCGCCAATCCTCTGGAATGCTCTACCCCAAGAAGTTAGGACTATCCACAATTTGCATGGCTTCAGGCGCTCCCTCAAAACACATTTGTTCAGAGCGGCCTATCACGTTCATTAATCAAAGTCATTCTATGTGTAAGTGTGTGTGTGTAACTCATTCACTATCTCCATCCATCCCTCACTCCCTCAAGATGGCTGGACCATCATTGTAAATACACCATTGTATATACACACCTGTACTTTGTATCTCCCCCACCTCATTGTAGATTGTAAGCTCTCACGAGCAGGGTCATCTTTTTTTGTTTTAATTATTGTATTGTTAACGCCGTTACTTATGACTTGTGTTTTGAAACTGTTAAACTGTAAAGCGCTGCGGAATATGTTGGCACTATATAAATAAAGATTATTAATATTATTATTATTATTATCACAGGTGAGGATGTTACCTTTAGTAGACAGTCAAACCAATTTGTGTCAACTTCTGTGCATGTTGTTAGGCCAAAATCACCAGGGTATGTTAACTTTTGTGCAGGGTCATTTGGATGTTTTGGGTTGTCATTATGATTTAAAAAGAGAAAACACAGTAGTTTGACAATAAATGGCTTCACCCAACCACTAACTATGAGTGGGGAAAAAGTTTTGGTGTTATCATTCATATTCTCTGAAAAAAAGGCCCATAAAACAAAAATTCTGTCAGGGTATGTAAACTTTTGAGCACAACTGTATGTCTGTATATGTTTTGATTTTCAGAATTTCACAACTTTTCATTCTTGGAGTTGTAATTTTAATGTTGAGGAGGATAATTTAGGCATCACTATAGTAAGAATAAAAATGTATTTGATTTAATGAGTGTTCTGCGAAAAACATGGCTAATACACAAATACATTTTGGGATTTTCTTGGTATTAAATTTATTTTCTGAAGTAGATGATGAAGTTCATGGTTAGTAAATAATAACATGAATTTGAATTTCAATTTTTTTTTCCTGAGATTTGCGTTAGAATTAGTGATGAGTGAGTATACTCAGTAATGCTCAGTACTCACCCGAGGATCACTGTGCTCGTGGTGCTCGGCGAGCGCCAAGCATTTTTGGGATTGTTCGGTGGGAGTTCTGGTCCATGACCTGTATGTTTGGCGCTCTTTAGAGCACCAATCAACATGCAGGGATTGCGTGCCACGCACTGTAATGCTGCAACCATGTTGGTTGCGGCATTATAGTGATTGGCTGGACCCACAGCATCATCAAGTCTATATCAGACCTGGCGCTGCCATGCTCATCACATTCAGCTCCGGGATCAGCTAGTGTACAGAGAGTTGCTGCCGAGATAGGGTCAGATATGGGAGTTTCAAAGATAGTGTGGGTATACCATAATTGAGAACACAAATCCAGTTAAATCAACAGTCCTTCTAAGGACTAATTACTTGGTATATAGATTGCAGTGATAGGTAAGCATGGAGTGTATGTGGGTATAGACATATTAGTGCAAGGCATGCAGGCTCTGTATGTGTCTATATAGATCTCACTGCTAGTCACGCAGGCATTGTATGTGGCATACTTCATTGCATACATCAAGAGGGTCCATTCCATTACCGTCTGCTGCTACCTATTACATATATTGACCGTATATACATAGCCCAGGTATCATTGGCCAGGAATAATTTTTTTGCATCTTAATCCAAATTATTTAATTCAAAAGCAATCCAGAGCACGTTTTTTTCTCCATTTGTTTCTTGGGACTGCATAATACAGCCAGATACTTTTCATAGTACAGCGTGAAAACCCAGCCATTTTAAACAGGTTTGCCCGTCCCAGTGATCACATCTGAGTGTGCATCAAATTCTGCCATTTTTGTGGTACTGTAAAAAATTTTTTGGAGTGTCCTATACAATTTCTTGGCACCATTTTGCTGCCAAAAACATATTTAGCTGTCAAAAAAAATTTAGCTACTGAGCAGATATTTTACACAGGGTTTTGTCTGCAACACGGATCACATATTGCGCTGAAAATTGTGTCATTTCAGGCCTCCATAGAATTGTTTTTGTTGTGTCTTAGCCTACTTATTGACAAACTTTTACTGGCCAAAAATAAAAATACAGGTAAAATATTTTACAGTGTGGTATGTCTGTCACATGCCTCATCTATCTGTGAGCTAAAAATTGTGGCATTTCAGGCCTGCATTCAACTGTTTTGCTGTGTCTTAGCCTAGTTCTTGACAATATTTTGCTGTAAAAAAATAATAATACAGGTCACATATTTTACAGTTTAGTATCTCCATCACATGCCTAATCTATCTGTGGGACACAAATTGTGGCATTTCAGGCCTCCATTCATCTGATTTTGCTGTGTTACCCTAGTTTCTGACAATATTTTGCTGTAAAAAAATAAAAATACAGGGCACATATTTTACAGTTTAGTATCTCCATCACACGCCTCATCTATCTATGGGATACAAATTGTTGCATTTCAGGCGTCCATTCAACTGTTTTTGCTGTGTGTTACCGTAGTTCATATAGAGTGCTTTCAGTGGGAGGAGCAAAATAGGAATCTTGTGGGTATGATACCTTTTAATGGCTAACAAAATATAGTTTGATATTAGAGGGCAAGCTTTCGAGACTGCTTACGTCTCTTCATCAGGCTAGTGTAACAAAATATTAGAAGAAACAGAATTATATACAGTGAAAAGCACAGGGATGATGTGATGCATGGACATTTAAATAAACAAACACTGAAATAAACAAACACTGAGCTTAACCCCTTAGTGACAGAGCCATTTTGCAGCTTAATGACAGGGCCAATTTTTACAATTCTGACCACTGTCAATTTATGAGGTTATAACTCTGGAACGCTTTAACGAATCCCGCTGATTCTGAGATTGTTTTTTCGTGACATATTGTACTTCACGTTAGTGGTAAAATTTCTTTGATATGACTTGTGTTTATTAATGAAAAAAACAGAAATATGGCGAAAATGTTGAAAATTTAACAATTTTCAAACTTTAAATTTTTATGCCCTTAAATCAGAGAGATATGTCACACAAATTTCTTAATAAATAACATTTCCCAAATGTCTACTTTACATCAGCACAATTTTGGGAACAAAATTTTTTTTTGTTACGAAGTTATAAGGGTTAAAAGTTGACCAGCGATTTCTCATTTTTACAACACCATTTTTATTTTAGGGACCACATCACATTTGAAGTCACTTTGAGGGGTCTATATGATAGAAAATAGCCAAAAGTGACACCATTCTAAAAACTGCACCCCTCAAGGTGCTCAAAACCATATTCAAGAAGTTTATTAACCCTTTACGTGCTTCACAGGAACTGAAGCAATGTGGAAGGAAAAAATTAACATTTAACTTTTTTTTGCAAAAACTTTAATTCGGAACCTATTTTTTTTATTTTCACAACTGTTAAAAGAAAAAATGAACCACAAAATTTGTTGTGCAATTTCTCCTAATTAAGCCGATACCCCATATGTGGGGGTAAACCACTTTTTGGGCGCACGGCAGAGGTTGCAAGGGAAGGAGCGACATTTGACTTTTTCAACGCAGAATTGGCTGGACGCCATGTCACGTTTGTAGAGGCCCTGATGTGTCTAAACAGTGGAAACCCATCACAAGTGAACCCATTTTGGAAACTAGACCCCCTAAGGAACTTATCTAGATGTGTGGTGAGCACTTTGAACCTCCAAGTGCTTCACAGAAGTTTATAACATAGAACAGTGAAAATAAAAAAATCATATTTTTTCCACAAAAACAATCTTTTCACCCCAATTTTTATTTTCCCAAGGTAATAAGACCCCAAAAGTTTTTGTGCAATTTGTCCTGAGCATGCTGGTACCCCATATGTGGGGGTAAACCACTGTTTGGGTGCAAGGCAGAGCTTGGAAGGGAAGGAGCGCCGTTTGACTTTTTCAGCGCAGAATTGGCTGGACGTCATGTCGTGTTTGTAGAGGCCCTGATGTGTCTAAACAGTGGAAACCCCCCACAAGTGACCCCATTTTGGAAATTAGACCCCCTAAGGAACTTATCTAGATGTGTGGTGAGCACTTTGAACCTTCAAGTGCTTCACAGAAGTTTATAACATAGAACCGTGAAAATAAAAAATCATATTTTTTCCACAAAAACGATCTGTTCACCCCAATTTTTATTTTCCCAAGGGTAACAAGACCCCAAAAGTTTTTGTGCAATTTGTCCAGAGCATGCCGATACCCCATATGTGGGGGTAAACCACTGTTTGGGCGCACGGCAGGGCTTGGAAGGAAAGGAGCGCCGTTTGACTGTTTCAAACCAAAATTGGCTGGAATTGAAATTGGACCCCATGTCGCGTTTGGAGAGCCCCTGATACGCCTAAACAGTCGAAACCCCCCACAAATCACACCATTTTGGAAACTAGACCCCTTAAGGAACTTATCTGGATGTGTGGTGAGCACTTTGAACCCCCAAATGCTTCACAGAAATTAATAAACGTAGAGCCGTGAAAATAAAAAATCATTTTTTTCCTCAAAAATGATTCTTTAGCCCGCTATCTTTTTTTATTTTCCCAAGGGTAACAGGAGAAATTGGACCCAAAAAGTTGTTGTGCAATTTTTCCTGAGTACGCTGATACCCCATATGTGGGGTGAAACCACTGTTTGGGCGCATGGGAGTGCTTGGAAGGGAAGGAGCGCCATTTTGTAATGCAGACTTTGATGGAATGTTCTGCGAACGTCATGTTGTGTTTGCAGAGCCCTTGATGTACCTAAACAGTAGAAACCCCCTGCAAGTGACACCATTTTGGAAACTAGACCCCCCAAGGAGCTTATCTAGATGTGTGGTGAGCACTTTGAACCCCCAAGTGCTTCACAGAAATTTATAAACGCAGAGCCGTGAAAATGAAAAATCATTTTTTTTCTCAAAAATGTTTTTTAAAACAAGCTATTTTTTATTTTCCCAAGGGTAACAGGAGAAATTAGAACCCCAAAATTGGTGTGCAATTTATCCTGAGTACGCTGATACCCCATATGTTGGGGTAAACCACTGTTTGGGCACACGGCAGGGCTCGGAAGGGAGGGAGCGACATTTGACTTTTTGAAAGCCACGTCGTGTTTGGAGACCCCCTGATGTGTCTAAACAGTGGAAACCCCCCACAAGTGACCCCATTTTGGAAACTAGACCCCTTAAGGAACTTATCTAGATGTGTGGTGAGCACTTTGAACCCCCAAGTGTTTCACAGAAATTTATAAACGCAGAGCTGTGAAAATAAAAAATCATTTTTTTTCTCAAAAATGATTTTTTTAGCCAGCTATTTTTTATTTTCCCAAGGGTAACAGGAGAAATTAGAACCCAAAAATTGGTGTGCAATTTGTCCTGAGTACGCTGATACCCCATATGTTGGGGTAAACCACTGTTTGGGCGCACGGCAGGGCTCGGAAGGAGGGAGCGCCATTTGACTTTTTGAACGCCACGTCGTGTTTGGAGACCCCTTGATGTGCCTAAATAGTGGAAATCCCTCAATTCTAGCTCCAACCCTAATCCCAACACACCCCTAACCCTAATCCCAACCCTAATCCTAACCTAAATCCCAACCCTAATTCCAACCCTAATTGTAACCCTAACCTTAATTGTAACCCTAACTCTAATTGTAACCCTAACTCTAATTTTAACCCTAACCCTAATTGTAACCCTAACCCTAATTCTAACCATAATTATAACCCTAAGGCTAGGTTTATTTTGCGTTTTACCAGCCCGTTCAACACATAGCGTTGACGGGCTGGTAACGGTATAGCATAACGCAATCGTGTTATGCTATACCCGCTAGCGCAGAGGAATCAGCAGATGATTCATCTGCGCTAGCGGTGACAGAGCCCAGACGCTGCAGCCCGCGTCCGAGGCTCCGTCACTGAATGATGGCACGTCGCAAACGCATGCCGCTTTACGGCATGCGTCGCGATGCGCCCTCAAATGGGGGTGAATGGCAGCGCTAACGGACTGCGTTACACCGCGTTATACCGCGGTGTAACGCAGTCCGTCTAACGGACTGCCATAACGCAGTATGAACCCAGCTTAACCCTAACGCTAATTATAACCCTAACCCTAATGCTAACCCTAACCCTAATGCTAAACCCTAACCCTAATTATAACCCTAACCCTAACAGAAAAATGAAAATAAATATAATTTCTATTTTTTATTATATGTCCCTAACTAAGGGGGTGATAAATGGGGGGTTATGTACTGTTTTTTTTATTTTGATCACTGTGATAGTTTATCACAGTGATCAAAATGCACTTTCTGGAGAAATAATGAAAAAAATGTTGAATCTGGCCGCAAGCAGATCGGCGGGCGCACTGCGCATGCGCCCGCCATTTTTTTTTTTGCAGGAAGAAGACACCGGGATCCTGGGGCCTGCGGGAGGACGGAGGACACCGGTAAGTATAGGGGGGGCGATCGGGGGACCTGGGGACCCTCATTTTCTCCCCTCTGATGTGCGATCACATCAGAGGGGAGAGAAATATTTTTTTTTTTTTTTTTTGCGATCGCGTCTATGCTTGCATAGACGCGATCACAACACCGGGATCGGTGAATACCGACCCGGATCATGTCCTCTGGGGTCTCGGCTACCCCCGGTAGCCGAGACCCCAGAGAATATTTGCCCATCCCCCCCAGCACAGCGGCACATAGCGGCGGGCGCACTAAGCATGCGCCCGCCATTTTCTTCATCGCGCCGACCCCGGAGGACACTGGAGGGCCCTGGGGCCACGTGCAGGACATCGGGGGCCACATGGGGGTCCCGGGGACCCTTTTTCTCTGTCCTCTGATGTCCGATGACATCAGAGGACAGAGAAATTAAATGGCACAACTTTTTTTTTTTTTGTTGTTGGGGTCGCCGTTATAGGGTTAATAACGGCGATCGCAACATCGGTGTCGGTAAAAACCGACCCGATTCATGTTCTCTGGGGTCTCGGCTACCCCCGGTAGCCGAGACCCCGGAAAAAATGCGCCTCTGGGGGGGCGCTATTCACATTTTCCACAGCGCCGTTAATTAACGGCGCTGTGGTTTAAGTAGCCTTAATGACCGCCGTTAAAAGGCGTATCGGCGGTCATTAAGGGGTTAAAGAGAGAATCCTTAATTAGGTAAGATTAGATAAGTGGTGTGAAAGTTTTATGGACCCCATATGCATGTGAGATCAAAGGACTGGTGGTGTCTCCATTGTTTCTGGAGGAAGTTGCTCAGATTTGGTAATGGGCCATGAATCCTCCTGACAGATTGAGTCCTGTGTGAACAGAATCAAAGATGTTAATGAATTTATATTCCCAAACTCTGCGATGTTTTTGCGATTGGAAATTTCCTTTCAAAATGACAATTTTCATATTGTCTATGTTGTGTCCTGGACCACAGAAATGTTTAGCCACTGGTAGATGGTTTTTTTTGTCTGTAATCGTATGACGATGAGACCTCATCCTTGCTCTCAGTCTCTGTCCTGTTTCTCCAACATAGAGGCCACCCACAGGACATATATTGCATAGAATTAAATATACCACATTAGAGGAGGAACATGTGAATGTCCCGGGGATCTTATAGTTTTGCTGTGTGTTGGGGACTTGGATCTTGTTGTTGGTCTCTATATGACTGCAAGTTTTGCATCTTCTCCCATTGCAAGGATAGGTCCCTCTTGGTGAATCTGAGGGCATTGAACTTCAGATCATGATGTTTCTTAAATTTGGAGGTTGCCTGTAACACAGCAAGGGGGGGTCTTTGAATAATATTTTTAACTGGTCATCCTTGTGTAGTATATGGTGAAGTTTTTTAGCCGTTTTTCTCAGTATTTCAAGCTGTGGGTTGTAGGTCACTACCAGAGGTACACGATGATTTTCCTCTCTTTTCCTGTCCATGCATCACATCATCCCTGTGCTTTTCACTGTATATAATTCTGTTTCTTCTAATATTTTGTTACACTAGCCTGATGAAGAGACGTAAGCAGTCTCGAAAGCTTGCCCTCTAATATCAAACTATATTTTGTTAGCCATTAAAAGGTATCATACCCACAAGATTCCTATTTTGCTTCTCCCACTGAAAGCACTCTATATGTTTGTTTTTTTTTTCTACTGGCTAACACGGTACCAAACCAATTTTTTTTCGTTTACCGTAGTTCTTGACACGATTTTGCTATAAAAAAAATTGCAGGCCACATATTTTACAGTTTGGTATCTTCGTCACACACTTCATTTATCTGTGGGATACAAATTGTGGCATTTGAGGGCTCCACAAAGATGGTGAGCGGCGATGACTTCATAATTAGCATCACCATCTTGCTTCTCTGTATTCTGAAAAGCTCTCAGCTCACAATGAATGAGGATGCATTGTAGGCAGAGCATGATGAGATGGAGCAAGTAACCATACAGGATGATTACACACAGCCCAGCCTCATGTCATCCCAACATGGATTGGTTGACAATGAGGAAGAGGGGAAGGAGGAAGGACAGGAGCTAGTTTAGTGTGCTATAGATGGTACTACAAGCACAACTGTCATACCGTCTGTTCATTGTGGATGACCTGAGGAGAGGGAGGAGGAGGATGAGGAGGATAGCATGGTCAGTCGTCCTCTTAATGAGGAGATGGAAGTCTTGCATGTTAGCAGTCTGACACACATGGATGACTTTATGTTGCTCTGCCTTTCCCGTGACCCTGGCATTTTTAAAATTTTGTGTGACACTCATTACTGGTTGGTGACACTTCTAGACCCATGCTACAAAGAGAACTTTCAATCTCTTCTTCCAGAGGCAGACAGGTCTACTAAAATGGTGCAGTACCAGAGGGCCCTTGTTGCGGATTTATTAAAAAATTCCCATCTAAAACGCTGGCCACAGAGGTCACAATTCATTGGACAATGAAGGTGTACAGGTTATACAGACACAATTCGAATACGGCAGGGGAAGGGAATACTGGAAAAGTTCTGGGAGAGTTTTCTCAGTCCCTCCCATCGCACTGGCCCTGAGGCGGGGGGGATGCTCACAAGGAGTGCAAAGTTTTGGAAGATGCTGAGGTAGTACCTTGCTGACCGTACTAATGTCCTTCATGATTACTCTGTGCCTTTTAATTATTGGTTATCCAAGCTGGACCCTTGGCATGAACTGGCTCTCCAGGCCTTGGAGGTCCTGGCTGGCCCTGCCCCTAGCGTTTTGACAGAGCAGGTTTTTTTTAGTGTCGATGGTGGAATTATAACTAATAAGCGAATCCGTCTGTCAACTGAAAATGCTGACAGGCTGAAAAATGAACAATGGCTGGATTGGGCCAGACTTCTCTACACCACTGAATGATAAAACCAAAACATAACCTCAAACATAATGTCTTTTTTTGGGAGGTGTTTTCCTATGCACCTCTTCACACCCACACATGGGTATACGTTTTCTGATTTTGGCTATTTGGTGTTATCCTCCTACTTCTCATCCTCATCATCCACCACTACTAGATCACCATGGTGACCGTGGTACATAATGCAGTAGCCAGGTTTATTTTTACAAGGCTGTTTATGATGCCCGTGAAAAAATAAAAATACAGGTCAAAAATTTTACAGTGTGTTATCTCCGTTACACACCTCATCTATCTGTGGGCTAAAAATTGTGGCATTTGAGGCCTCCATTCAACTGTTTTTGCTGTGTGTTACCCTAGATCCTGGCAGTATTTTGCTGTAAAAAGAAAAAATACAGGCCTCATATTTTACAGTGCAGTTTCTCCGTCACACGCCTCATCTATCTGTGTCATGCAAATTGTGGCATTTCAGGCCTCCATTCAACTGTTTCAACTGTTTTTGCTGTGTGTTACCCTAGTTCTTGACACTATTTTGCTGTAAAAGAAAATGCAGTTCACATATTTTACAGTGTAGAATCTCTGTCACATGGCTCATTTATCTGTGGGCTAAAAATTGTGGCATTTCAGGCCTCCATTCAACGGATTTTGCTGTGTGTTACCCTAGATCTTGACAATATTTTGCTGAAAACAAATAAAAATACAGGCCACATACAGTATATTACAGTGTAGTATCTCCGTCACGTCTGATCACGTGCCTTCTATGATGCTTACAGCAAATAACTCATTGGACAGATACTTCTTACCAATTACAACAATCGTACATATCGTAGTGATGATATCAACTGGGATTTCACTCAGGAGTCTACTTTCAAGCAGTCAGATGGCTGTGAAATCAGATTTATCAATGATCACAAAAATCTATATATAACAAGCAGATCACAGACTTGAAACAGCCTGCTCTCATATAAAATCCCAAAAAAGCGAGAGGTGCAGGAAAAATGCCAACAGGGCCTAGTTTTCTGATTCCAGAATTCTGCAATTTAACAGGTTTAACTGATAGAATGGGAGCTGATTATTCTGTATTGAAAAGCTAGCAAATCACACTCGACTAGTACCAGAACAGAGAGAAAAACAAGTGGGAACATTTTTGGAACATTTTCACAGAGATGACAATGCACAGAAAGAATATCGGGATTGGGGACTAAGTTTTGACAGTAAACATATGTCTTTCACTGGAGATTACTGCTGTTTGTAAAAAATAATTTGCCCCATTACCTTCAGTAAAAAGGCTTCTGTTTCAAATTCTTATGGCTGCTTCACGACTGGGGCTCAAATGTACCAACTACTACCAACATCAATATACACAAAAAAAACCCACAGGCAAATGAGCCGATTGGTACAGTGCCAAAAGTCCCAAATAGGGAGAGAAAGACACCCGCTCCGATTAGACATGTATGGCAGGAGAAAACAAAGGAGCAAATAGGTGAAAAATATAATCAATCTTTATTCAACAGAATACATCATATAAAAAGTATCACAATCCAGAATATAGAGAGACAGAACAGGGTTGAACCAGAATGTACCACAGGGAAATTAACCCACAGTGCTATTTCAAGTATAAAGTAACATATCAGGACAGATATGGGTTAAAAAGTGCAAGTGCATGAATTACAGCATATGTTACACAGGCAGAGCTGCTGGTGCTTGGATCCTAAGTTGCAGTAAGGGCAATATTATCCATGTAAACAAAAAGATCCAAGACACCAAGTAACTCACCAGATAAAGTAGAGCACCGTGGGTGTCCCTGGGCCGGGTATAGAGAGACCCCCGATGCACGTTTCGCGTGCAGGAAGCACCACTTTTCAAGGGGAACATTACCATGGTAGGTACAAGGACCTTTTAACCACATGTGATCTAGTCACATGGTATAGACCGGACCAATAGCGGCGCTGGAGGGGGCGCATGTGCAATGCGCTCCACAGGTCCCGGAAGCAAGAAGACGTCAGACCCCAGACATGAGAGCAGGAAATGACTTGCGCACATGTATGGGGCCACCGAGACGCCTCCAGCATCGCAGGAAGAGGGAGCAGCAAAGCGCAAGCGCACACACCACTAAACCACCAATAGAATAAGGATATAGATAGTAAATATGTACAGTATAATACCATCCCGAGGCCAATCGCTGACACAATACAGGGCCAATCACAGACACAGTAATATCCCAATAGAGCAGTGTATTATTTATAATAACGATAACTACAACAGAGATAACTATATATATTAGGATAATTGCAGGTCATGGACGACGGGAAGGATGATCATGCAGTATGCAGGCAAGCAGAAACCTCTTGGTCCGAAAGATGAATAATCCATACAAAGCCGTTCACATAGGCACAAGGTCCGACTGGACATAGAAAGAATGATGCAAAAAATTAAAAATTGAATTTTACAAAAATAAAAAAAGATTAAAACAATTGAATATACCCGGATAATGATCCGGAGAGGGGATCCAACACTGGGAAAGGCATACAAGTAAAATAATAAATGAAAAATAATAAAGAGAAGAAAATAATAAAAAAAACAAAAAACAGAAAAATAAGAAAATAATAACTGGGAATCAATTGATTCCCAGTTATTATTTTCTTATTTTTCTGTTTTGGAGGAGCATGGAGGAGGTGGTGTGATGGTGTGGGGGTGCTTTGCTGGTGATACTCATCTCATCCCATCATGGATTGGGTGACAATGAGGAAGAATAGGTGGAGGAACAGGAGCTACTTTCATGCGCTATAGATGGTACTACAAGCACAAGCATACCATCTGTTCAGCATGGATGGCCTGAGGACAGGGAGGAGGAGGAGAGCATGGTCAGTTGTCCTCTTGATGAGGCTGAGTTTTTGTTATGTTGCGTTTCCCGTGACCCTAACATTCTCAAAATTTTCGGTGTCAGTCATTACTGGTTGGTGAGACTTCTAGACCCACGCTACAAGGAGAACTTTCTATCTCTTGTTCCAGAGGCAGACAGGTCTACTAAATTGGTGCAGTAACAGAGGGTCCTTGTTGCGGAATTATTAAAAAAATTCCCATCTGAAAAAGCTGGTGTCAGAGGTCACAGTTCGTTGGACAACCAAGGAGTACTGGATAGAGACACAACTCCAATCCAGCAGAGGCACGCAAACACTGGCAAAGTTTTGAGAGAGTTTTCTCAAAATCTCCCATTGCACTAGCCCTGAGTTGCAGGGTACTCTCACAAGAAGTGCAAAGTTTTGGAAGATGCTTAGGTAGTACCTTGCTGACCGTCCCAACGTCCTCTGTGATTCTTTTGTGCCTTATAATTATTGGGTATCCAAGCTGGTCACGTGGCATGAACTGGCTCTGTACGCCTTCATGGTCCTGGCCTGCCATGCTGCTAGCATTTTGTCAGAGCGGGTATTTAGTGATTTTGTGCCGCTGCTGTAATTCTAACTGATAAGTGTATCCGCCTGTCAAGTGAAAATTCTGACAGGCTGACTCTTATAAAAATGAACAAGGGCTGGATTGGGCCAGACTTCTGTACACCACAGAATGATAGCAGCAAAACATAAACTGTAATCCAGTGTCTTTTTTGGGAACTCTATTACTATGCACCTCTTTACACCCACATATGGGTATATGCTTCCTGATTTCTCCTATTTGCTGTTGTTGTCCTCCTCTTTCTCCTCATCCTTATCATCCAGCACCACTAGATCACTATGGTGACTGTGGTCCGTGATGCAACAGCCAGATATTGTGTTAAAGAGTGTTTTTGATGCCAGTAAAAAAAAAATGTTTACACATTATGTTGAAGTGTACCCCTCGGGGAAATGTTTGTCAGCCCATACACTATTACAAATATAGAAGACCCACTCCTTTCAATTGGACCAAGATTTTTAGGAGGCCATCGTCCATGTCTCTTCAGACACCACCACTAGATCACTAGGGTAAACGTGTTCTGTGATGCAACAGCCACATTATTGTCTTCAAAGGGGTGTTTTTGGTGTCAGCATAGGCCACCTATTATTTCTTGTGTCTCCTCCCTCCAAATGAGGACTTCAAATAAATAAAAAAATTATAGGGTTGTACAGGAAGAGCAAATAGATAGTTGTGATATGGCACTGTGCGCTGCCAACACTGGAGTTATTTTTTGGTTAATTACCAGCATTAAATAAAATTTTTAAATGCAGATGAAGTTGATAGAAAACCACAATCTGTGTCCTACTAGCATTCCTCTGTACACATCACAGTATTTAGATCATTATTAGCATGATCTATTTCCCTTCAGCAATTTTCTGTATTCAAATCACAGATATCACAACATGCTTCAGCCGCAGGGCAATAAGTATTGCCTATGATTGAACAGTTCTGGATGACATTTTTACAGTGTGAAACATTAATTAGGCATAAAAAATGTATTTGTCTAGAACACAGTCAGTGGACACTTAGTAATCCCCCCCATTTACTGGAATATGAAGGTCTTGAGATCCATTTGTAGGAATCCAGATATTAAAACTACAAAACAACAAAGATTATCTTTTAAGTAGAAACAGATTATTGAAGAAATTTAAAAAAGTTATTCAACATTTATTTAGCCTTCATTGACAGAACAGTAGAACCATAATCGTGCTGTATCACAATACTAGAGCAAAGGGAAAATGGAAATTCTTGATGTAATAACGCAACCGCCCCACAACAAAGGTGAACTGTACTACAATGCTGAGAACAGGATTAATTGTCAAATGTCTGATACCAGACTCCTTCAAACATCAATTACCTGCTGGTAATTATCAGCGCTAAACAAAAAACAGGAAGAAAAATGTAAGTTTTTTTTTAAAAGTCTCTGGGCCCATATGTGAATTGTGAATCTCTCTTATTACAGTCTCCAATTTGTGTTGGTGTCATCAGAGCTTAATCTTAAATGCAGGTGGTTGGATGACTGCTTAGGACCCTGATGATTTAAAGAGTGCTTTTAAGATAGTATCAGGATCAACTTTAGCTGGAGGATTTTAAGCAACACTGGAGGAGGAGGTTGTGTTTCTTCTAGATTCACTTTACTTCTTTGATGGGGTGTCACTTAATCGTAGAAGTATGGGCTGGTCTGATGTCATCACACTGCCATTCAAAGGAAGATTGCTTTTCATTGGTTGTCCATCTCGGTATCTGTTGTTGTATTTTTTGCAATCACCAACTGCATCTTCCTTACAAACACAACCTCTGCAACTCTGGAACTCAACAAGCATGCGATTCAAGGCACTGCATACACAGAAAAGATCTGCAATATCTTCCTTCGTGACTCTTGTATGCAAATTATTAATGGTCATTTTTGTGCTTATAAAGGTCTAAAGATACAGTAGACTCTTTTGGAGTGGGCTCTACTGATAAACTGGCCTCCTTTGTGACAAGTGTCCGTGACACATTGGTTAGAGCATTTGTGTGCCATAAAGGAGGCGAAGTTTCATGCTGAGCAGACATGGGACTTGTGTATGCATCATTTTGTACCACTTTAGTAAGAGATAAGGTTTGCCCAAAATAAAATTAATTTCGAGACATTCCTGTCCTTTTTTGCAGTGTTGGCAGCTGTAATCTTCATCTTCTTGGTGGGAATGTGTGAAAATTCCAAGTTGTCATCAATGCCAACATCATCCATATCTTGTAAAGAGGAAATTTGTTGTGTTAGGGTCTGCGGAACTCACCTAATAGATAATGTAGAGAGGTGCGTTTGCAGCCCGGGGTCCACCGTGCAGCGAAGCCCGCTGCTAGTAAGATGGTGAAAGTAGCGAACTCTGTCATCCCACAGAGTCGCTAAAATAAATGCCATAGCGCGCTGTGGCAGTTAATGCAAACTCTGTTAATCCCCAGAGCCGCTAACAGGAATGCCACAGCGCTATATGGCGGTAAGTACGGACTCACGTAACTTCAGTGAGCCGCAAGGTAAAACGCTAGGGTGCTGAACCAGCATTATAAAGCGAACCCTGTTGCGTCACAGAGCCACTGAGAAAAAGACTGTGTCCTGTTAGACTCACAGGGATACACAGATAACTGCTGTGCAGATAGCAGTCCGTGATCATGCAGACAGCATCGCAATCAAGCAATCTCCTCACTGAAGAAGCCGTATTCTAGGGGCTTATTTCAGCCAAGCCCTAACCACGTGCATCCAAATCTCCTCACCGGAGAAGCCGGTATTCTAGGGGCTTATTTCAACTGAGCCCTAACCACATGCGTACATGATCACACTGGCGCAAAATACATAATGCAATTGATACTAGCGCATGGCGGCCCAGCCATGCCACCCTTTTATAGTAACAGCTACAGGACCTGCCAGAAGAAGGACCAATGAGAAACTGTTCGAAAACACATGTAGTTTCAGGACCTTCCTGGCGGACCAATAGGAGCTGCTGCAGTACCTGAACATGTGACCCCTGATCTCCAATGAGAGATCTTACCCTGGGCATGCTCAGAAGGGGAAACGCAGTACTTTGTCCCAAAGACGTCTGCTCCAGCACTGGCTATAATAGAAGATACTGGAGGGGCAGCAGCAAGTCTCTGCACAGTATTGGAATGGGCAAAACGCTGGGACCGACGTCTCTGCTGAGCAGGTTCCACTGCGGACGGAGATGGATGGGGGACCGCAGCGGGACTGGATCGAGACTCCTCTTGTGCAGCAGCGGGAACTCGAACCCTAACATTACCCCCCTCCTAGGGCCCCCCCTTCTTTGGGCCTCGCCACGCTCAAAGGCAGCGATGAGCTGCGGAGCCTAAATACCGTCAGCAGGCTCCCATGACCTATCCACAGGCCCATAACCCCTCCAATCCACCAAATAAAACTTTTTGCCACATACCACATTGCACCCCAGAATAGCATTCACCTCATAATCGTCCGTAGACTAACCCATTGTCCCGGCAGATGACTCGGAAAACCAGGACAAGTATACGGGTTTCAGGAGGGAGATATGGAATGTGTCAGTGATACCCAGGCGTGGCGGAAGGGCTAACCGGTAGACCACAGGATTGACCTGTTCAAGGACCTTGAAGGGATCCAAGAAGCGAGGTGCGAACTTAGTGGACTCTACGCGCAGCCTGATGTTACGGGCGGAGAGCCACACTAAGTCGGAGCGGGGCGCCGATGTGCGTCGGCAGATGATCTCATTCTCTCCTTTGAGGCCTGAATGGGATCCTGAGTGCGGTCCCAAATGTCCCGTGCCTCCACAGCCCAGTCTGCCACCCTGGAGTCGGCGGAAGACACGGGCATAGGTATGGGAACCCGCGGATGCTGACCGTAATTAAGGAGAAATGGGTTTGTCCAGTGGAATCAGCCACAGCGTTGTTTAATGCAAACTCTGCCCACAGTAACAAGGATGCCCAGTCATCCTGCCTAGCTGAAACAAAATGTCGCAGATATGTGACCAAGGTCTGATTGGCCCTCTCTACCAACCCATTCGTCTCGGGATGATAAGCAGAAGAGAGATTTAACTCAACACAGTGGGAAAGCGACAAAGCTCTCTCCAGAACCGAGACGCAAACTGGGGTCCCCGGTCGCTGACAATTTTGTCCGGCATACCGTGTAAGCAGAAGATATGTTTGATAAACAGTGTCGCCAAGGCCCGTGCAGAAGGTAACCGGGGTAGCGGCACCAAGTGCACCATTTTGGAGAAGTGATCGGTGATAACCTATATGATGGTGCACCCACGAGATTTGGGCAAGCCTACCACAAAGTCCATCCCGACCAATTCCCAAGGCCTGTCTGCCACCGGCAATGGGTAAAGTAACCCAGCTGGCCGTTGACGAGGGGACTTATTTTTGGCACAGGAGAAACATGCCCGAATATAGTCTCCAACGTCCCGGACCATATGCGGCCACCAGTATGTCCTCGCGAGTAGCTCAGATGTCCTTTTTTTTCCAAAATGTCAACCCACCCTGGACGAATGGGCCCAAGAGAGAACCTCCGGTCGCAAATTAGATGGTACAAAGGTCTTGCCTGGAGGGACAGACTCTAGCGACACCAGAGCTACAGTTCTCAGGCTCTCAGAGGGGACAATAAGCATGGCTCCCCTTCCTCCTCCTCAGAAGACACAACGGAGCGAGAGAGAGAGCATCAGCCCGAATGTTCTTCTCTCCCGACAGAAAATGGAGGGTGATGTGAAAGCGGGAGAAAAACAAGGACCATCTGGCCTGACAGGAATTTAGCCCCTGGGCAGTTTGTAAATACACCAGATTTTTGTGATCCGTGAAGTTTTGGAAGGGAAAGCGAGCCCCCTCCAACAGATGTCTCCACTCCGAGAAGGCCAACTTCATTGTTAGCAACTTCCTGTCCCCGATGGAATAATTCCTCTCCGCTGGTGTGAAGGTCTTGGAGAAAAAGAAGCACGGGTGCTTCCGACCTTGAGCATCCTTTTGGAAGAGGACTGCTCCAGCACCAACGGACGAGGCATCCACCTCCAATAAAAATGGCTTACCAACATCGGGGCGATGTAGGATGGGAGCGCTAGCAAAATGGGACTTAATAGAAGTGAAGGCCTTGGAGACCTCTTCAGACCACAATTTGGGATTTGCTCCATTTTTGGTGAGGGCTACCACGGGAGCTACCAAAGTTGAGAAGTGAGGGATAAACTGGTGGTAGTAATTAATGAATACCATAAAGCGCTGCACTGCCTTCAGAGAATGGGGTTCTTGCCAGTTCATCACAGCCTGTAGTTTGGCAGGATCCATAGCCAATCCCTAGGCGGAGATGATATAGCCCAGGAAGGGTAAGGACTCCTGCTCAAACACACATTTCTCCAACTTTGCGTAGAGGGAATTTGCCCGTAAGAGGTCGAAGACTCTGCAGACATCTCTCCGGTGGGAGTCAATATCTGGGGAAAATATGAGAATATCGTCCAGATAAACTACGACTGAGGTGGAGAGCATATCCCGGAAGATGTCATTAACAAAGTCTTGGAAGACGGTTGGGACATTACAGAGCCCGAAGGGCATCACCAGATATTCATAGTGCCCATCCCTGGTATTAAAAGATGTCTTCCATTCGTCCCCCTCACGGATGCGAATCAGGTTATAAGCACCCCGCAGATCTAATTTCGTAAATACCCTTGCCCCCCGTAGCCTATCAAATAGCTCAGAAATCAGGGGCAACGGGTATTTATTCTTGATGGTGATGGCATTAAGACCCCTGTAATCGATGCATGGACGTAATTCTCCGTTCTTCTTCTGCACAAAGAAGAACCCCGCCCCTGCAGGTGACACTGACTTCTTAATGAATCCTCTTGCCTGGTTCTCCTGAATATATTGAGACATCGCCTCCGTCTCCGGGAGAGAAAGAGGATAGACCCGTCCCGAGGAGGTTCTGCTCCGGGCAAGAGGTCAATAGGACAGTCATAGGGACGGTGAGGTGGAAGGATTTCCGCAGCCTTTTTGGAGAATACGTCTGCATACAACCAATAGTATTTAGGAAGTGAAGTAAGATCTGCGGGTATCTCTGTAGTGGCCACCTGAATGCATTCCCTCATACATGTGCCTTTACATGACTCACCCCAACCCAATATACTCCCAGAGATCCACTCAATGTGTGGGGAGTGGAAACGGAGCCAGGGCACCCCCAACAAAATCTCATCTATTCCCTCGGGAATGACCAAAAGTGAGATAATCTCCTGATGGGAAGGGGACATTGACAACGTGAAAGGGATGGTCTGATGTGTGATTGGTGAAGGCAGTGTCGCCCATTCACTACTCGAACAGTCACGGGTTTGGCGAGCATCACCCGAGGTATAGAGTGGCAGAGAGCGAAGGTAGAGGACATGAAATTTCCTTCGGCTCCAGAGTCCACACAAAACGTGACAGTTAAAGTGGATGAGCCAAAATTGATTGTCCCCCTAAAGGACAACTTGGAGGCGTGTACTGCTGTGTCTAGTGAACCCCCTCCAATGGTTACTAAACGCGATCGTTTCCCGACTGCTGTGAACATTTATTAGCATAATGCCCTACTTGTTGGCAAGCATTACAAGTCACAGGTACTCGAGCGGCCCGAGACTTAGGTCTCGCTCAAGAAATCTCCATAGACTCAGGGGAACCGGGTGCCTGAATGGAAGATTCAAGAGGTCTGGCGAAGGTGGGCGCCAGCCAGAACCTCTGCCTACACTGGGCCTGCTCCAACCTCCGCTCGTTAAAACGGAGGTCGATGCGGGTAGATATGGTAATGAGCTCCTCCAGTGTGGCAGGACAAGGCGTCCTTCACATGGTCTGCCAGTCCCCTCCAGTACACTGGTATAAGGACTTTATCTTGCCACTCCAGCTCAGAGGCCAGAGTCCAAAATTGGAAGGCGAACTGGCTGACCATGGATGAACCCTAGGTGATTGCCAACAGTTGGAGATCCGTATCGTGAGTGACGCGAGGTCCTAAAAAGACCTGTTTCAGAGTGTCCAAGAAGAGAGGAGCACTCTGCACCACAAGATCATTGCGCTCCCACAACGGCATTGCCCACTCCAACGCCCTGCCCGACAAAAGGGATATGATAAAGCCCACTTTCGCTCGCTCCGTGGGAAAACGTGCAGCCAGAAGCTCTAGATGTATGGAGCACTGACTGACGAAAACCCCGACATTGTTTACTGTCACCGGTAAACTTGTCTGGAAGTGGGAGGTGGGAAATAGTCAAAGCAGGGGTGACAGAGGACAAACTGGCTGCGGCCACACTAGCAGCCTGAACCACGACTGCGGTAACATCCACAGCTGTGGTTGTGCGCTCTAGAGTCGCCAACCTACCCTCCAGCTCCTGGATATACCGCTGCAGACACTGGTCGTCCGCCATCTTACCAGCCAGACCCTGGTGCTAGTATACTGTTAGGGTCTGCGGAACGTACCTAATAGATAATGTAGAGAAGTGCATTCGCAGCCCGGGGTCCACCGTGCAGGAGAAGCCCGCTGCTAGTAAGATGGCGAAAGTAGCGAACTCTGTTATCCCACAGAGTCGCTAAATTAAACGCCGTAGCGTGCTGTGGCAGTTAATGCGAACTCTGTTAAACCCCAGAGCCGCTAACGGGAATGCCACAGCGCTATATGGCGGTAAGTACAGACTCACTTAACTTCAGTGAGCCGCAAGGTAAAACGCTAAGGCGCTAAACCAGCATTGTAAAGCGAACCCTGTGGCGTCACAGAGCCGCTGAGAAAAAGACTGTGTCCTGTTAGACTCACAGGGATTCACAGATAACTGCTGTGCGGATAACAGTCCGTGATCATGCAGACAGCATCGCAATCAAGCAATCTCCTCACCGGAGAAGCCGGTACTCTATGGGCTTATTTCAGCCAAGCCCTAATCACGTGCATCCAAATCTCCTCACCGGAGAAGCCGGTATTCTAGGGGCTTATTTCAGCCGAGCCCTAACCACATGTGTACATGATCACACTGTCGCAAAGCACATAATGCAATTGATACTAGCGCATGGTGGCCCAGCCATGCCACCCTTTTATAGTAACAGCTACAGGACCTGCCAGAAAAAGGACCAATGAGAAACTGTACGAAAACACATGTACTTTCAGGACCTTCCTGGCGGACCAATAGGAGCTGCTGCAGTACTTGAACATGTGACCCCTGATCTCCAATGAGAGATCTTACCCTGGGCATGCTCAGAAGGGGAAACGCAAGACTTCATCCCAAAGACGTCTGCTCCAGCACTGGCTATAATAGAAGATCCAGGAGGGGCAGCAGCAAGTTTCTGCACAGTATTGGAATGGGCAAGACGCTGGGACCGACGTCTCTGCTGAGCAGGTTCCACTGTGGACGGAGATGGATGGGGGATCGCAGTGGGACTGGCTCGAGACTACCCTTGTGCAGCAGCGGGAACTCAAACCCTAACATGTTGTTTCCCAGGTTCGTGGTTAACTACATTTATTGGCATTCCTTCAACAGTGTTCGTTAGACCTGAAAAAATAGTTTTCATCTGTGAAATTTGGATGGTCTTGGTAATATGTATAGATGAAGATGAAAGAATGAAAGAACCTTGTGTCACCGGTGAGTTGGTAGTACAGCCAGTGCACTCCTCTTTAAGCATCTCAAGAGCATCTTGCACTTTAATCTTTATAAGGACATGTGCGTCTTTGGCAACCATTTTCTCACGGGCATCTTTATGCCGAGCTTCAGACGCGCATCTGTCACAAATATCTTATGACGGGCATCAAGCGCATTCTGGTAATTGGTGGTGGGTAAATGACTAATCATTGTATGGTGGATCCTCGATCTCATACCTCCCATAGCCCCCATATTATTAATCCTGTACGTTCCCATGCCTGCCGTAAACATGCCCATTTTTCTGATTACTTCATCCAACGACTCATCCTCCATATTACTGCTAAAAACATGCATCTTCCCAGCAGCAATTGTGTAGGAAACCACGTTATTGCTTTCAAGGCTGTTTGTGATGCCCATAAAAAAAGTTTACACAGTATGTTGATCTGTACCCCACAGGGAGAAAAGTTTTTCAGCCCATACACATAGTGTATGTGCATTATAAGTATAAGAGACCAGCTCCTTTGTATTGGGAACATTGCTCTATGAGGCCCTCCTCCACGATTTTTCCATGGGGGATTGGGGTGCGTGCAAATTTGGGGCAGGCCCTCCATTCACTGCATAGCCAAACAGTATGGGAGACCCAGTTCCTAATAATGGGAACTGTAGGGGTTGGTCAGCTGCTTGAACAATGCAATTCTCAACTTTTTGGTCTTCATCCTCAACACTGAGATTCTGCACTGCAGGTTCTTCATCCTCAACAATGTAATTCTCCACTGCAGTTTCTTCAGCCTCAATACTGCAATTCTCCGCTACCAGTTATTCTTTAACCTCACCACTGCAATTCAACAATGCAGGTTCTTCATCCTCAACACTACAATTCGACACTCCAGGTTCTTCAGGCTCGCCACTGAAATTCTACACTGCAGTTTCTTCATCCAAAAACACTGCAATTCTCCAATGCTGGTTCTTCAGGTTTAATATTGCAATTCACTGCACAGTCAAACAGCATGGTAGTACCAGCTTCCTAATAATAGGAAGTTTGGTTTCATATGGCCATCCACTACGTCAGTTCAAAGGGTTATTTTGGTGCGTGTAATTTTGGGGCAGGCCAGGCCTTGCATTAAATGCATTGGCAAACAGTATGGGACTACCAAATTTATAAAAATGGAACTTTGGTTTCATATGGCCATCCAATTTGTTGGTTCAAAGAGTTATTAAGGTGCATGTAACTTTGTGACAAGGCGTGCCTTACGGTCAATGCATAGGCAAACAGTGTGGCAGTACCAAATAAATAATAATAGGAACTTTGTTTTCATATGGCCATCCAGTACGTCGTGTAACTTTAGGACAGGCCAGGCCTTGCATTCAATGCATTGGCAAACAGTATGTGAATACCAAATTTATAATAATGAGTAGAGTTGAGCGAAACAGGTCTGTCAGATTCATAAGCCGCCGACTTTCGCTAAAGTCGAGTTTCGCCGAGCGAAACCCGACCATACGTGAAGTCGGCCATGCGGTTGTCGACCTGAGCGCCAAAGTCGGTTTTCCCATAATGCTTGCAGGCGCCTTTTTTCAGCCAATGAGTAAGAACGTACACTGTGGGC
Organism: Oophaga sylvatica; assembly: GCA_033576555.1. Taxonomy (NCBI): domain Eukaryota; kingdom Metazoa; phylum Chordata; class Amphibia; order Anura; family Dendrobatidae; genus Oophaga; species Oophaga sylvatica. Next base: position 311,101,115 of record JARQOD010000003.1, read on the forward strand.
AACGACATGACATGGGCAGCGTCCACCACCATCTTAGAGAAGGGCATTGCTTTGGAGGGCGTCTTAGTGGCTATAAAAGCCCTGACCGCCAACTGTCATTTTACTTCTGCCGATTTTGACAGTAGGGAGAGGTTGCTGACGCTGTTTATCAGTGGGGAGAGAGTTAGGGCTGGAAAGAGAAGTTCTTCTGTGCTTGGGCTGATAGCAGTTGTGCTGTACAGTTAGTGTGCAGTGACAGTGGATGATTTTCTTGCATGCAGCAGCGCTGGTTAGTTGGCTGCCTGATAGCTGTATTGCTGTGTGTACACTGCTGTTCAGACTGCTTTTTACAGAGCACTAATACTTTTATTCTTTTTTCTGCACAGTTAGCGAGCGTTCATTTTTTTGCACACCGTATAGAGCTGTACGCTATTCACACACTATCGTGTACCGGCTGGTATCACGGACAAATACATGCTGACTATCTGTGTGTGACTCCGGAAATATATACGGAGATTTAAATTTTTCCCTACACTATATACACCTGGTATCTTCTGATACAGTACCTTTTTTATGCCTTTTGCATTCTGGTCAAATCCATTCTGAGAGAGCGTCTGTCTGGGACTCTGGAAATATATACAGAGATTTACAATTACCCCTACACTGTATACAGCTATACGCTTCTCATACAGCACTGTTTTCTGCTTTTTATATTCTGGTCTAATCCATATTGAGCCTGAGAGCGTCTTTGTGTGACTCCGGAAATATATACGGAGAATTACAATTATCCTCTATACTATATACACCTGGTATCTTCTGATACAGTAACCTTTTTCTGCTTTTTATATTCTGGTCTAATCCATACTGAGCCTGTGAGCGTCTGTGTGTTACTCTGGAAATATATACGTAAATTTAAAATTACCTCAACACTATATACAGCTGTACGCTTCTGATACAGTACCCTTTTTCTGCTTTTTATATTCTGGTCTAATCCATACTGAGCCTGTAAGCGTCTGTGTGTTACTCCGGAAATATATACGGAGATTTAAAATTACCCCAACACTATATACACCTGGTATCTTCTGATACAGTACCCTTTTTCTGCTTTTTATATTCTGATCGAATCCATACTGAGCCTGTGAGCGTCTGTGTGTTACTCTCGAAATATATACGTAAATTTAAAATTACCCCAACACTGTATACAGCTGTATGCTTCTGATACATTACCCTTTTTCTGCTTTTTATATTTTGGTCTAATCCATACTGAGCCTTTGAGCGTCTGTGTGTAACTCTGGAAATATATACGTAAATTTAAAATTACCCCAACACTGTATACAGCTGTACGCTTCTGATACAGTACCCTTTTTCTGCTTTTTATATTCTGGTCTAATCCATACTGAGCCTGTAAGCGTCTGTGTGTTACTCCGGAAATATACATGGAGATTTAAAATTACCCCAACACTATATACACCTGGTATCTTCTGATACAGTACCCTTTTTCTGCTTTTTATATTCTGATTTAATCCATACTGAGCCTGTGAGCGTCTGTGTGTTACTCCGGAAATATATATGGAGATTTAAAATTACCCCAACACTATATACACCTGGTATCTTCTGATACAGTGCCCTTTTTCTGCTTTTTATATTCTGGTCTAATCAATACTGAGCCTGTGAGCGTCTGTGTGTTACTCTCAAAATATATACGGAGATTTAAAATTACTCCAACACTGTATACAGCTGTACGCTTCTGATACATTATCCTTTTTCTCCTTTTTATTTTCTTGTCTAATCCTTACTGAACCTGAGAGCATCTGTGTGTGACTCCGGAAATATATACTGAGATTTACAATTTTCCCCTATGCTATATACACCTGGTATCTTCTGATACAGTACCCTTTTTCTACGTTTTATATTCTGGTCTAATCCATACTGAGCCTGTGAGCGTCTGTGTGTTACTAAGGAAATATATACGGAAATTTAAAATTATCCCAACACTGTATACAGCTGTATGTTTCTCATACAGTACCCTTTTTCTGCTTTTTATATTCTGGTCTAATCCATACTGAGCCTGAGAGCGTCTGTGTGTAGCTCCAGAAATATATACGGAGATTTAAAATTACCCAAACACTGTATACAGCTGTAGGCTTCTCATACAGTACCCTTTTCTGCTTTTTATTTTCTTGTCTAATTAATACTGAGTGAGCGTCTGTGTGTTACTCCGGGAATATATATGGAGATTTAAAATTACAACAACACTCTATACAGCTGTACGTTTCTCATACAGTACCCTTTTTCTTCTTTTTATATTCTGGTCTAATCCATACTGAGCCTGTGAGCGTCTGTGTGTTACTCCGGAAATACATTCGGAGATCTAAAACACTGTATACAGCTGTATGCTTCTGATACAGTACCATATATCTGCTGGTATTTTTGGTACATTTTCCCAAGCATGAGAAAGTATGGTGGAAGAGGCCGCGGATGTGGGTGGGGTGGGGGTAACTGGTACTGATGGTGGTGGTGGTGCATCTGCTGATAGTGCCAAAAGCACAATAGCACCTAAGGCAGGAGGTGTTGAGCCTTGCATCATCGTCTGGCTCCAGAAGGCCTGCAAGGCTTCCTTTTCTGGGAGTAGGTAAACCGCTTTTAAAGCCGGAGCATCAGGAACAGGTTTTGGCTTACATTGCCGAAACAGCCTCCAGCTCTATCGCCTCCTCTTCTGAAGTTTCAAAAAATGCAAGCACTGAGTCGTCAGTGCAGGCTCCTGGTCAGGAACAACACCTTTCCTTGTGTTCTTCACCCCCACCAAAAGTGAAGGATGCGGCAGGCCACACTTCAGATTATTCCATTGAGCTCTTTTCACATACCATACCTGGGTTATCAAGTCAAATCCTGAATTCCCCAGTCCAAGATGAATCTGACATGGAGTGCACTGATGCACAGCCACTGCTAGATGATTCTGCTGGTACATACACCTAGAGCACTACATTGCCCTCCCAATGTACTGAGCCAGAATCTGACCCTGATGAAACTCAGTTGCCCCTTCCCTCACACTATACCACCTTACACGGTGACACAGAGGAAGGTGCAGATGAAATTGAGGAGGAGGTGATGGATGACCCAGTTGTTTACCCGGATTGGCATCCATTGGGGAAGATGGTGCCGCTGGCAATAGCTCAGAAGAGGAGAAGGATCAGCAGCAGGCATCGACATCGCAGCAGTGGTTATCTGGCAGGCCCGTAGCAGTCCAAAAACGTGTTAAAAAACAAAAAAAATGCAGGACAGCTTGGACCAGACGGTCAAATTAGCACAGCGTGCAAGCCCTAAAAATTTTTCTCATATTAGGAAGAGTGCAGTGTGCCATTTTTTGACCACAATCCTATTGATGGGGCAAAGGTTATCTGTAAGAAGTGCGGAAGGACCATAAGCCAAGGGAAAAATCTCCATCATTTGAATACCAGTTGCATGCTTAGACATTTAAGCACCATGCACTTTCTAGCATGGACGGACTACAAAACCTCAGGTAGCACATGTGCACCTGCTCCGACTGAAGGTAGCCAGCAACGCTCCATCGCTTCCCCCACTGTAAGCCCACTGTTTAGTACACCACCAGCAAGAAATATTGAGGTGTCATCGCAAGGCCAAAGCAGTCAGCAAATCACAATGTTTTTGCAACGAAAGACTTCATCTAGGCCATCACCACCACCACGATCACCATCACCAACCTCCTCTCAGTCCGTCATGTCCACCGCTAGTTCCCCCATATGCAGCTCTCAAGTCCAGCTCACCCTAGCAGACACTCTGAGTAGGACAAGAAAGTACTCATCCTCTCATCCGCGTACACTGGCATTGAATGCCTACATTGCCAAACTGATCTCATTAGAGATGATGCCCTTCCGTTTGGTTGAAAGCGCAGCGTTCCGAGAGCTCATGGCCTGCGCAGTCCCACGCTAAGACCTACCCAGTTGGCACTTCCTTTCTAGAAAAGCCATCCCTGCCCTCCACCTGCATGTGAAAGACCGCAATGTTCATGCACTCAAACAATCAGTGAGTGGAAAGGTGCACCTTACAACAGATGCATGGGCCAGCAGGCATGGCCATGACCGTTATGTGTCCATCACTGCACGCTGGGTTAATGTGGTGGATGCAGGGTCCACATGGGGACATCGGCGGTGGGACAGTGCTGCCTAGCCCACAGAATAGGCAACAGTTGGCTGTAGGTTTTCGACCCTCCTCCTCCTCCAGAAGCGAAAGCTCGTCGACAGAGCGCAGACGCACTAGTACGCCATCCGCAGCTGCCAGTGTTGCACACAAGGTGTCCCACTATCGAACAGCTAGTGGTAAGCATCAGCAGGCTGTTTTAAAGATGATGTCTTTGGGCGACAACAGACACACTGCAGAGGTACTGGCCGACTACTTGCAGCGAGAAACTGAGTCATGGCTGGGCAGTCTACATCTTGAGCCAGGCAAGGTAGTCAGTGATAATGGCCGTAATTTTGTGGCGGCCATAGCCCTGGCAAAACTAAAACACATACCTTGCCTTGCTCACACCTTGAACCTGGTGGTGCAGTGCTTCATAAATAATTATCCGGAGTTACCAGCCCTGCTCCATAAGGTGCGAAGTCTGTGCTCGCACATCCGTCGCTTGCCCGTAGACTTCAGTCATATGCAGAGGCTGCAGCGATCGCTCCACCTCCCCAAGCACCGTTATCATAGACGTTGCAGCAAGGTGGAACTCCACCATGCATATGATTGAGAGGCTGTGCGAAAAGAGGCAGGCTGTAATGCTTTTGTGGGAGGATACACGGGCAGGCAGTTTCAGGGCAGACATGGAGTTGTTGGGTGTGCAGTGTTCAAAGCTGAAAGTCCTCTGTAAAGTCCTTCAGTGTTTTGAGGAATGCACACGGCTGATAAGCGCAGACGACGCCATCATAAGCATGAGCATCCCACTTATGCGTCTGCTCATGCAAACTTTGACGCACGATAAGGATCAGTCGTCTGCAGCGGAGGAGGAAGAGGAGGAGGGAATCCTTAATGACAGTCAGCCATTGTATGCTCAGGGAACTGTCCTGGACGAGGTGGAGGAAGAAAAGGAAGAGGAGGAGGAGGATAAGGGGGATGACTATTTTGGGGAGGAGGATGCTTCTCAGGGGGCAAGATAAAATTTTGGCTTGCCAAGGTCAGGTACAGGGTTTGTGCATGACTGGAGGGATGTCGATTTGTCAGAAAGTGCTCTTCCACCCACCAATGGCAGTGCATCATTGACACCTGGAACATTGGCCCACATGTGTGATTATGTCTTGCGGATCCTAAAAGGGACCCCCGCATTGTCAAAATTATAATGGATGACGACTACTGGTTGGCCAGCATCCTCGATTCACGCTATAAAGACAAATTACAGAACATCATGCCACAGGAGAACCTAGAGCTAATATTGGCAAACAAACAAGAAACTCTGGTAAACCGTTTGTTAGAGGCATTCCCAGCACACAGCAGCGGTGCAGGTTCTGTCACGAGCAGTACTGGGCAACATGGAAGAGGTGTTCGTGGTGCACACAGCTGAAGTGGCGTTGGAGACAGGGGTTTCATGACCATGTTGCGGACTGATTTCTCGAGTACCTCTCACACGACTGTTAATACTGAATCGATTGCAACAGACAGTAGCAGTTGTCAACTATGGTTCAAAATTACCTCTCCTCCACTATCGATGTTCTCCCTCACAGTTCATTCCCCTTTGACTACTGGGCCTGTAAACTGGACACCTGGCCTGAATTGGCACAATATGCCTTACAGGAGCTCACTTGCCCTGCTGGTAGTGTGCTATCAGAAAGAGTCTTCAGTGCTGCTGGATCAATCCTGACAGAAAGAAGGACCCGGCTATCGACCCAAAATGTTGGTGATCTCACCTTCATTAAAATGAACCATGCCTTGGTTTCAAGGGAATTTGTACCACCTTCCCCTGATGACATATAGGTTGCCAGCAAAATGGCTCTCTTTGTCCTCCTCTTCCTCCGACTTCTCCAATTCCTCCATTTGCAGCAGCTGAACGTCCAGCCTACACCTCAACATATGCCAGTTTTTCCACCTCCCTAACTGAGTCCCCCCCCAGGGCCGACATCAGTCAGTGCCGGTGCCCTGAGCAGGTGGGGGGGCCCACTCATGGGCGACGGCACTGGCACAGGGCCCCTCATAGTACGGCGGTGTCTCTGACAGTGGGGGGGCCTACTCGCTGTCAGAGACACCGGCGTACTATGAGGGGCCCTGTGCCAGTGCCGTCGCCCATGAGTGGTCCCCCTCTGCATACTTAGGGACCCAGCACTTGCAATTCTTACCTCTCCCTGCTCCACCGCTGTGAAGCCTTCCGCGTTTCCTGACAGTGACATTCAGGTCAGAGAGCGCGATGACGTCACATCTGTACGCCCTCTGCTTGAACAGTCCAAGTGCAGAGAGCTGGAAGATGGCGACGCTGAGGAGTCCAGAGTAGAGCAGTGCCCAACGAGGAGAGGTATTTCATTTTTTTTAATGTTTGGAGCAATATATGAGGAGCATTATACACTGAGGAATTATATATGGGTCCATCATACACTTGAGCATCATAGATAGGGCCCATTATACAGTGGAGCATTATAAATGGGGCCCATTATATATGGAGCATTATATAGGCCCATCATACACTGGAGCATCATCCATGGGGCCCATCATATACTGGAGCATCATATGGGGCCCATTATATATGGAGCATTATATAGGCCCATCATACACTGGAGCATCATCCATGGGGCCCATCATACTCTGGAGCATCATCCATGGGGCCCATCATACACTTGAGCATCATCCATGGGGCCCATCATACACTGGAGCATTATAAATGGGGCCCATCATACACTGGAACATCATATACGGGGCCCATTATACAATGGAGCATTATAAATGGGGCCCATTATATATAGAGCATTATATAGGCCCATCATACAATGGAGCATCATCCATGGGGCCCATCAAATACTGGAGCATCATATGGGGCCCATTATATATGGAGCATTATATAGGCCCATCAAACACTGGAGCATCATCCATGAGGCTCATCATATACTGGAGCATCATATGGGGTTCATTATTTATGGGCATCATATAGTGTATGGAGCATCATATGGAGCACATATGGGGCCTATTCTGTATGCAGCATTATATGGAGCCCATTATGTATGGAGCTATATATGGGGCCCATCATATACTGTATGGAGCTTTATATGCGACTCATTATACTGTATGGAGCAATATGTGGGGCTCTTTATACTGTATGGCACACTATGTGGTGGCCATAATACTGCATGGAGGAATATACTGTCCGGTTTTTGAGTTATTGTAGAATTTAAAATGGATATCAGTCATGTAATGTAAGAAGTGAAGTATTTGGCATTGTACTATACCTATATTTCTCTTCCGTATCGGAGCATAATGAATTGTGGTATGTGTTAAAGGGGCCCGCTGACACTCTTTCGCCGGGGCATACAAAAACCTGGAGCCAGCCCTGCCCCCCCCCCACAACTTTAGTCAAATAACCCCCAGTTTTCAATGCGTAACTATTATTATAAAGTAAATTAAGGTTGACAAGCTTAAGTAATAAGAACTGATGTCGTTGGCATTGAAATGGGCACTGTAGGTGTGTTTACTGTCCTCCACTCCCTGCAGACTTTGCTTCCCCATTGACTGGCATTGGGTTTCGCGTTTCAGTCGGACCTTCGACTTTTTCCGATTGTCGGCCGATTTCGTTCGACTCGACTTTTGTGAAAGTCGGGTGGTCCGAAACCTGACTCGACCCTCCCGGAGGCAAAGTCGCTCATCTCTAATAATGAGAACTTTGGTTTCATGTGGCCATCCAGTCCGTCGGTTTAAAGGGTTATTGAGGTGCTTGTAACTTTGTGGCAAGGCTGGCCTTGCATTCAATGCATAGGCAAACAGTGTGGCTGTAACAAATAAATAATAATGGGAACTTTGGTTTCATGTGGCCATCCAGGAAGTCGGTTCAAAGCATTATTGGTGAGCGTGTAACTTTGGGGCAAGGCAGGCCTTGCATTCAATGCATAGGCAAACACTATGGGAGACCCACTTTCTTATAATGGGAACATTCTTTCATGAGGCCCTCCTGTACATCTCGTCAAATGGGTATTGGGTTGCGTCCTAATTTTTGGCAGCCCAGCCACTCATTGCATAGGAAATAACAGTATAGGAGACCCACTGTTTAATAATGGGTACAACAAAGCATAGCCAGCTGATGGCCCTTTAAGAATATTATTGCTGCCTGATGCCCCTACAAAAATAGGCTTTGTGACTTTCAGAGTTCCTCCTTCATAAATGAAACGGGATGTGTCTGATGATGTGTCACACACCACATGGCCAGCTAAGGTTGTTAAATGTTAAAATGACATTTCACTGTGAATGCAATTGTATTGGTTGAAAGCAATGCTAAAGTTGAAAAATGCATCAAAAGCGCTATGTGTGAACATAGCACAAGTGGTGGTGGTACATTTTTTGGGGGTTATTTATTTTGCCTTCCACATAAATCATTACCCTGAAAAGTATGTTCCTTAAAATATTTCCCAGAAAAATCCATTTTGGTTGTCTATTCAATGGGTTATTGGGGTGCGTCCAAACTTGGAGAAAGCCTTGCATTTACTTAATAGGCAAATATTATGGGAGTACCAAGTGAATAATAATGGGAACTTTGGTTTCATGTGGTTATCCAGCACATCTGTTCAATGGGTAATTGGGGTGCATCCAAATTTTGGGCAGCACTGCCACTCACTGCATATGCAATAGCCATATAAGCGTCCCACTGTTTAATAATGGGAACAACAAAGCATATGGCTGATGGCTCTCTAAGAATTGTGAGGGCTGACTGCTAGCCCTTTAAGAATTGTCATGAGGCTCTCACGTACGTCAGTTCAAAGGGTTATTGGAGTGCGTGTAACTTTGGGGCAGGCCAGGCTTTGCATTCAATGCATAGGAAAACAGTATGACAGTATCAAATGAAAAATAATGAGAACGTTGGTTTCAAGTAGCCATCCAGCACGTCGGTTCAAAGGATAATTGGGGTGCATGTAACTTTAGGGTAGGACAGGACTTGCATTCCATGAATAGGCAAACAGTATGGCAGTACCAAATGAAAAATAATGGGAACTTTGGTTTCATGTGGCCATCCAGAACGTTGGTTCAAAGGGTTATTGGGGTGCGTGTAACTTTGTGACAAGGCGGGCCTTGCATTCAATGCATAGGCAAACACTATGGAGACCCACTTTCTTATAATGGAAACATTCTTTCATAAGGCCCTCCTGTACATCTCAGCAAATGGGTATTGGGGTGCGTCCTCATTTTTGGCAGCCCAGTCACTGACTGCATGGGCAATAACAGTATAGAAGACCAACTGTTTAATAATGGGTACAACAAAGCTAGCCTGATGAAGACCCTTTAAGAATATTAATGCCGCCTGATGCCACTATAAAAATACACTTTGTTACTTTCAGAGTCCCTCCTTCATAAATGAAACAGGTTGTGTCTGATGATGTGTCACACACCACATGGCCAGCTAAGGTTGTTAAAATGACATTTCCCTGTGAATGCATTTGTATTGGTTGAAAGCAATGCTAAGGGCTCATACTCACTTGCTGGAAAAAAAATCGGTCAGTTTTCAGGATGGTCCGATTATGTGCAATTGTCATGCGATTTGCATGCGATTTTTTAGAGCACCATCTATTGCAAGAGCGATTATCATGCCAAAATCGCATCAAATCGCAGCATGTTGCGATTTTTTTCTCACACCGATTTCGGCTGAGAAAAAAAATCGCAAATGAGATGTCACCTATGGAATAACATTGGTCCGATTTGAATCAGATTTTTTATCGGCTGAAAATCATCCGTTTTCGGCTCAAGTGAGTATCAGCCCTAAAGTAGAAAAACGCATCAAAAATGCTACGTGTGAACATAGCCCAATTTGTGGAGGTAAATTTTTGGGGTTATTTATTTTGCCTTACATACAAATCATTACCCTGGAAAGGATGTTTCTTAACATATTTCCCAGGAAAATTCATTTTGGTCTCGTTTTTGTATGTTTTAGTGTGCGCCTGTAAAAGTGACATAACACTGACAACATTGTTCACAGCAGTGACCTAGAAGTCAGAAATTCTTCCATGGGTCTTCCCCATGAGGTTCCCATGTCATTTGAGCACTGTTCCCATAGATTTATGACATTTTGATACCCTAAAAAGATTTCCAGGGGGGTTGCAGCAAAAAAGCTCGGGTTTCCCATAGATTTACATTGGGCTTGTTGCTCAGGTCGAGCATCCAAGCATTCCAGTTTGCTCAACCTGATCAACGATCACCTGAGCTTTTTAGTGCCCTCTCATCACTAGTTAGAGTTTATCAATTTTTCTTACATAGTTAATGCTATGCAAGTAGAAGAAATTAAGAAAACCTATGATTACATGAAATATGTTTAATCAGATTACTGTTTGAATCTTGTGATTTGCATAACTTTTTCAGAAAGCTTCAGTATAAATAAAATGCGTAAGCATATAACGTCAACATATTTGTAGCAATAGTTGTTTTTTCTTTCCAATCGGACTGCATGCAGCACATTACAGCAGTACTCACAAATAAAATATAACTAGATTTTCACATTTGCATAATGAATCTTTCATGAGTTCAGCTACGTTTTACATCAGAATGCATTTGGCAAACCAAGAGAAAAAATATATGTTTTATTCTCACTACATTACTAACACTAATTCTGGGGTTTTCTCCTTTGAAGGTGGCGGATAATTCCAATCCATTTCTCAACAGGATGTTGAACAGAGAAACCATCACAAGGATATCTTTTAGAAGTAAGAATTTTGATTGTCCCATGGGGAAAAGCAATATCCTTTTAACTTGCAGACGTTGAAGCAGAAATATAATCAAAATGAAATGTGTGATATGTTATCAAATCTCCAGTGAAAATTTGACCTGATCATGCAACTGATTGATAACGTAATTCAGTTGAACAACATCTAGGGAAAGGTCTAGTAGTACAATGTATGGAGAAGTGTAATAATCAGAAATATTAATTACAGTGGTGGGATAGCAAAAAAGTTATAGGGTAAATTTATAACATATGTATTTTTTTTATTTAAAGAAAACCTTTCACCGGGTTTTACCCATATAAAGTTCAACCACCACCATTATTTCTTTTTTACAGCATGCTGGAATACTGTGCAAAAGTCCCCAATCTCTTATGCAGATGCCAAAACAGACCTTTCATTATACTCACACATGGCTCGGTCCGATGTGCATATCTGGTCTTGATTCAATGCCGCATCCTCCTTCCCCGCCTCATGTGAATGATGCAATCCTATGTCACCAATACATTGCATTCTGGCTGTGTCTTTATTTACCATACAACTATAGGATTGGTAATGGATAGGAGTCTTATAGATGCCACTTAATTAGTAATCCGTGGGCTTGATGTCACCGGACAATACAAAGGTGACATCAAACCCACAAATGTGAACCCCGCTTGCCACCGCTACAGGGAAAGTGGGAAGAGTCGGGCAAAGCACCAGAATTGGCACACCTAATAGATGTGTCTTCTCTGGCAGCTGCAAGCTGCTATTTTTAGGCTTGTGGTAACATACATGGCCCCTTACCAGCCTGAGAATACCAACCCTCGTCTGTCAGCTTTAGCAAGGCTGGTTGTAAAAAATGGAGGCTATCCCGTGCCGTTTTTTTAAATTATTTATTTACATAATTAGAAAATACGGTGTGGGGACCCCTCTATTCTTGATAACCAGCCTTGCTGAAGTTGACAGCTGAGGGTTGAAGCCCCCAGCTGTGAGTTTTGCCTGGCTGCTTAGAAAAAATACAGTGAATCCACTTTATTTTTCATTTTAAATTATTTTGTACAGTCCATGGTGGTGTCTACAATCCAAGGGCAGAGGGGTTTTCTTCCCTCTGTCTGCTCTTACAAAGGTAAGCCGAAACGCGCGTCAGGGAGGTCGAGGCAGCCATTTGACAGGTCACCCAGGTATTATGCACTATTGGCACTTTTTGTGGCTCGATTGATTTCTCATTCCAGTTGTTTAATTCCTGTTTGCAATGTGGCACATGGTGATTTCTTGTATAAGTTATACAAAGATATCCTCAATTATTTGATCTCATTTTGCACTACTGGCACTTTATTTGTAAGCGGTATACTCTGGTTTGGGATTCTATTATTGGTCCGTTTTGTTTCATGATTCATGGTGATATAATATGCTATAGTTAATATGTGGCTGTATTAGGATTAGTTCCATGATATATAAGTTCACAGCCTCTATGGTAATTTTTGGGTAGCGTTAATTTGTATCACCCTGACACATGAGCTGATTAAGACTATTGATGAAAATGTATCAATGATGACCACATAGCATTTCATTTATGTAGGGTGATGCATGTACTTGTGGCTGCTGGTTCCTTGGTTTTGACTCCATGACACCCTTCTGTTACTTGTTATATGTAAGTTTCACATTGAGTATTAATAAAAATATTTTTTCATACATTACATGTATCCTTTGGATATTATTGTTTTTTTTACATACCAATACATGTCTATAGATTCTGTGATTTTCATAGTTCCATGTCTTTTCTTTCTATTCGTTACAATTTCAATGTTGAGGAGTGTATTTGCCAATAGTCATGCATTTTGCTCTTTTTCTTTATTTCTTATATTGCAAGCTATTCTTCCTTCATATAAAGGAACCGATGCATTGTCAATCACAGGAAACATCAGCAAAAATAAAAAGATCAATGGCTACCTAACAACCTGTTGATTTTACTGTGTTTTGCATGATAGTCCATTAGCTAGCTTTTTTTAAAGATTTATAAGAGGTTGCAATGATAAATAAAATGGCTACAATAGAGCTAATCAAGCAGAAATTTACATACACTATACAAAAAGACACATATGCATGTTTTTCTCAATATCTGACATGAAATCAGAATGAACCTTTACTTTTTTAGGTCAATTAGGATTACCATAATTATTAATATTTGCCAAATTCCGGAATAATGAGAGACAGAGAATGTTTTAAGGCATTTTTATTACTTACTATAAAGTAAAAAGTTTACATACACTAAGATTGCTAGGCCTTTAAACAATTCTGGACTGTCTATATGATGATGTCATGTTTTTGAGCTAGAAACAGTAAAGAGAGGGGCGATAGCGCAGTTACCCAATTAGCAATTAGTTAGTTGACTGTAAGGTAAAATTCTCACCTTTGCATGTTGTGAGTATGCACAACACATATAATGAATTTGTCAGGAGAGCTGCAGATGCCACCAGACCCACAAAGGATCTTCAAGAGATTCTGAACAAGATATTCGAGATGCCGACAATTCCGCGCTCCTCCAAAATCGGGCAAGGGAACCACTGGGTTCAGACGAGTTGAATACTTTATTCAGGGCTACAAAACTACACGTTTTGTGGATGTCCTGTCCACTTCCTCAGGTACATAGCCAATATTGTTCATGATGTCATGTGTTTGGAAGATTTGAATTTTTGCAACATACAGTGGGTACAGAAAGTATTCAGATCCCTTTAAATTTTTCACTCTTTGTTTCATTGCAGCCATTTGGTAAATTTAAAAAGCTTCATTTTTTCTCATTAATGTACACTCTGCACCCCATCTTGACTGAAAAAAAAGAAATGTAGATATTTTTGCAAATTTATTAAAAAAGGAAACCTGAAATATGACATGGTCTTAAGTATTCAGACCCTTTGCTCAGTATTGAGTAGAAGCACACTTTTGAGCTAGTAAAGCCATGACTCTTCTTGGGAATGATGCAACAGTTTTTCATACCTTTATTTGGGGATCATCTGCCATTCTTTCTTGCAGATCCTCTACAGTTACGTCAGTTAACTGTATGAGTTAATTAGAGAAACACCTGTGGTTGTATTTTAATGCACATATGAAACACACTGCTTCTTTGTGTAGCATCATGGGAAAGTCTTAATAAATCAACAAAGATATCAAGAAGAGAATTGTGGACTTGCACAAGTCTGGCTCATCCTTGGGTACAATTTCAAGATACCTGAAGGTGCCTTGTTTATCTGTACAAACAATTATACACAAGTAAAAACAACATGGAAATGTCCATCCATCAAACTGCTCTATGTCCCAAAGTTGAATGTGCTTTGGTCCCACTTGTGCATATCAACCCCAAGGACAAAAGCAAAAGACCTTGTGAAAATGATGGTGGAAGCTGGTAAGATTGTGTCAATATCCAAAGTGAAATGAGTACTGTATCAACATGGGCAGAAAGGCCACTCTACCAGGAAGAAGCCATTACTCCAAAAGAAACATAAAAAAGCCAGATTAATGTAATGTTTGTAAATGCACACAGGTACAAAGATCTCAATTTTTGGAGACATGTCTTGTGGTCTGATGAAACTAAAATTGAATTTTTGGGGCATAATGACCATCGTTATGCTTGGAGGAAAAAAGAGAAGCTTGGAAGCCTAAGAACACCATTTCAGCTGTGAAACACGGGGGTGGCAGCATCATGTTATGGGGTTGTTTTGCTGCAGGAGAGACTGGTGCACTTCACAAAATAGATGGATTTATGACGAAAAAAGATTATGTGGCAATATAGAAGCTCAAGACATCAGCCAGGAAGATAAAACTTGGGCGGAGCGGAAACAGGTCTTTCAAATGGACAATGACCCAAAGTATACTGCCAAAATGGTAACAAAGTGGCTTAAGGTTAACAAAGTCAATGATTTGGAGTGGCCATCACAAAGCCTTGATCTCAGTCCTAATGAAAATTTATGGGCAAAGCTGAAAAGGCAGGTGCGAGCATGGTAAACTACAAACCTGGATCCAATGCACCAGTTGTATCGGGAGGAATGGGCCCAAATTCTGATCAACTATTGTGAGAAGCTTGTGGAACTATATCCCAAACGTTTGACGCAAGTCATTCAGTTTAAGGGCAATTGTACCAAATACTAATGAAATGTATGTATTGTAAACTTTTGACTTTGCAGTAATACAAATGCCTTAAAACATTCACTCTCTCATTATTCTGGCATTTGGCAAATATTAATAATCCTAATTGACCTAAAACGGGAAAGGTTTATTGCGATTTCATGTCAGATATTGATAAAAACAAGCATATGTGTATGCAAACTTCTGGTTTCAACTGTATAACATCATAAAACATGTTTAAATGGAAATGTGGGTCCATATTTCTATTCTTATCTAATTTCTTTTGTGATTTTAACAGTCAGAACAGTTTATTCTGCACTGCATTACTTGCAATCAATGAACCAAAAATGTGATGTTCTTCACGACACCTTAATCACTCAGGATTAGTTTAGATCCATTTAAAAGCACAAGTATCACAGGTGCAATGGGTCAATTCAGAATTGAAGCCACGACACGATAGTGAACATTATGCGTACTGGCTGGATAACATGGAAATGTTTACATTTTTACAGTTTTCCTTTAGTGAAATTTATCATATAAGTATGATTTTGTTAAAGGAAGAATCTATTCTATCATTTCTAAACACTGTTTTTCGGTGATTACTTTGTATCTCCGTTCATACTGAACCCACACACAAATGATACACTATTTGAAAGGTAAACTTGCCAAGAAAATAGCCATACAAACCACACATCCACGATTTGATCACAAATACAGTTAAAAATTAATTTTCATATACCTGCAGTAAGGAAAAATGACCTGCAGGTGGCACCACACTACCCCAAAGCACACTACCACAAAGCTGCTTACAGACATCACAAACAAATCCAAACATTTGCCTTGGGGGCTTTCCAGCTTGCCATACTGCATGCCCAGCCTATTTCAGCCAAACTGGAGGATTGCACACTTCACTGCAGGTGAGTCACATAAGCAAACACATTTGTAAACATGCACTGCCTATTCAATTGCACACTTGCTCTGTTCATACTCCACCCACACAAACAAATGATACACCATTTGAAAGGTCAAATGACCTGCAGGCAGCACACTACCCCAAAGCACACTACCACAAAGCTGCTTACAGACATCATAAACAAATCTAAACATTTGCCTTGGGGTCTTTCCAGCTTGCCCAAGTGCTTGCCCAGCCTAGTTCTGGCACATTGGAGGATTGCACACTTCACTGCAGGTGAGTCACATATGCAAACACATTTGTAAACATGCACTGCTTTTTCGGTGATTACTTCACCCCACACACACAAATGGTGAGTCACATATGCAAACACATTTGTATACATCCATTGCTTTTTTGCTGTTTACTTCGCCCCACACACACAAATGATACACCATTTGAAATGTAAACTTGCCCCTTCAGCAAGAAAAGAGCCAAACAAACCACACATTCACGATTTTATCAAGACAGTTTAAACATTCATTTTCATAAACCTGCAGAAAAAAACAATGACCTGCAGGTGGAACCTCAACCGGAAGACATTTTTTGGCCTCTACTTATCAAACCAATTTATTGTATTATCAATCTACATATATAAATACCTGTCTGGGTTCATCCTCTCATGAAATACATTTACATTTGACCAGCTTGCTTTTTCTGAAAATGCCTGCGCCCCGATGACCAATGTGCGAAAATTTCTCACAGGCCAAGCTAATTTAATATATTTTCAAGTCCTGATTTACACTGATTAGATCAGTCTGATCAGAATAATTATATACTAAAGCACAAATATACAGAATCCATCAGAGAAACATATTTTCTACTCATGTACAGCTGTTGATATTTCCTAATTTCTAATCAGCATAATATGCAAATTCACAAGGCTAAGTTACAGAATTCCTTAGGGAAATTGTTGAGAACTAGAAATATGAGAAACAAATTAATCCATTGAAACATCAGATGTCCCACTGTCCAAGGCAGTTTAAAAACTTTTCCAATGATTGATAAATATTGTAGCAAATCATTGTTGCACTATTTCCTTCAGAAATGTCAATATCACAAAAATAGTTTATAGATTAATGGATGAAACCACAAAAGATTGAATTAAAAGTCAATATCCTCAAATCTGCAAATCGTTAGCACAGCCAATTATTGGGTACTGTCACAGCCATGATAAAATATGAGGATCAGTCAGGCAGTCATTTAAAGATTTTACAGTGTGGAGAAAGGAGGTCAGAGAGCACAGCTCATTCCACATTGGAATAAAAAAAGCCTTAAGCAATAATTTACCATTTTCACAATTTCATGTTATAAAAATGTCACTGTGCTGATGAGCTGATGTAAACTTATAAATGTGCCCCTGCTATCTCCTGTGTAATGACTGTTGGGTCTCCCCGTGCAGGAACATGGCATGGTCAGATATACCACAACACCTGTGCAGGAGTGGAAACAAAAGAGAGTATATAGACAGAACAGCGTGGGAATGCAGCTGATTCTTTCTGTGAGGTAAAACATTCACTGCTTGTTTTTCAATAGGTAGGGAAATGTTTTACCTCACAGAAAGCAGCATCTGTGATCTTGTGCTGTCCTGTCTGTATACTCTTATGCTTTCTTTCATGGTCAGAAGATGTGTTATGATCAGACAATGTTCATCCATTATACAGTACATAGCAGGGGCACATTTATTAATTTAAAGATTCAAGTCATATAAGGAGGTGCTGTGCCTACATAGTCAGTGTGTCACTCTGTCTCTGTATACAGGAGGACCGGGGCCTATGCTGACCCTAAGCTGGGGTCCTGACTAATCCCTCTACCTGGAGGTACTGTTGATGGTACAGAGGTCCAGGCCGCCAGCGTAACCCTATCTCCTGTGAATCCCTAACCACTGTAATCTAGTCCTGAGAAGGACCCTGATTACCACCACAGGGAACAGGAAGGTAACTGCCTTCACACACAGTATAAGACGAACGAGACAGTACAAGGGGTAAAATAAAAGACCACTTTGCATACAAAACTATCACTACAGAGGGAACACCAACGGGTAAGGAGATAAATAATAAAGCGAGGAGAGGAGAAAACCACAACAGGTACTCTTAGCTTTAGACTTCTCAATACGATCCGCTCTGCTGGTCTGCATGAATGCTTTCACCGAGACTTCCCCAGCAGACAGGCAGGTATATGAAGGAAACCAATTACCACAACATTAATTGCAGCTGAGCGAGGCTGGTCTAGTCCAGCACCGAGAGAGGAAGAATTAACTCCCTCACTGCCGAAAAACACCCAGCACCAGAAACTCAGCTGTGAGAAGTCAGGGTGTGCAATCGCGACGATCTTCGCAGCGACACACCCGTGACAGTACCCCCCCTTCTACGAGGGGCCTCTGGACCCTCAGGGCCGGGTTTATCTGGGTGAGTAGTATGGAAGGCCCGAACCAATCGGTCTGCGTTAATATCCGACGCAGAAACCCACGTCCTCTCCTCAGGACCATACCCCCTCCAATGAACAAGGTACTGAAGGGACAAGCGATTCAGACGTGAATCGATGACTCTCGACACCTGGAACTCCAAGTTACCATTGACCACCACAGGAGGAGGAGGTAAAGGTGAAGGTATCACCGGCGCCACATACCTCTTAACCCCTTCACCCCAAGGTGGTTTGCACGTTAATGACCGGGCCAATTTTTACAATTCTGACCACTGTCTCTTTATGAGGTTATAACTCTGGAACGCTTCAACGGATCTTCGCGATTCTGAGACTGTTTTCTCGTGACATATTGTACTTCAAGATAGAAGTATAATTTCTTCGATATAACTTGCATTTATTTTTGAAAAAAACACAAATATGGCGAAAATTGTGAAAATTTTGCAATTTTCAAACTTTTAATTTTTTTTCTCTTAAAACAGAGAAATATGTCACACAAAATAGTTAAGAAATAACATTTCCCACATGTCTACTTTACATCAGCACAATTTTGGAACCAAAATTTTTTTTTGTTAGGAAATTATAAGGGTTAAAAGTTGACCAGTGATTTCTCATTATTACAACAAAATTTACAAAGCCATTTTTTTAGGGACCACCTCACATTTGAAGTCACTTTGACGGGTCTATATAGCAGAAAATACCCAAAAGTGACACCATTCTAAAAACTGCACCCCTCAAGGTACTCAAAACCACATTCAAGAAGTTTATTAACCCTTCAGGTGCTTCACAGGAGCTGAAGCAACGTGGAAGGAAAAAATGAATATTTAACTTTTTAGCCACAAAAATGATCTTTTACAAACTTTTTTTTTTTGACAAGGGTAAAAGGAGAAAATGGGCAGATAAAGTTGTTGTGCAATTTCTCCTGAATACGCCAATACCCTATATGTGGGGGAAAACCACTGTTTGGGCACACGGCAGAGCTCGTAAGGGAAGGAGCGCCGTTTGACTTTTTCAAACTAAAATTGTCTGGAGTTGAGATTGGACGCCATGTCGTGTTTGGAGAACCCCTGATGCGCCTAAACAGTGGAAACCCCCCACAAGTGACACCATTTTGGAAACTAGACCCCCTAAGGAACTTATCTAGGTCTGTTGTGAGCACTTTGAACCCAAAAGTGTTTCACAAAAGTTTATAATGCCTGGGTGTGAAAAAAAAAAAAAACAATTTTCAAAAAAATGATTTTTTAGTCCCAAATTTTTTATTTTTCCCAAGGAAATTGGACCCCAAAAGTTGTTGTCCAATTTGTCCTGAGTACGCTGATACCCCCTATGTGGGGGGGGGAAACTGTTTGGGCGCACGACAGGGCTTGGAAAGGAAGCAGTAACGTTTTGGAATGCAAACATTGATGGGGGTCATGTTCCGTTTGCAGTGCCCCAGATGAGCCTAAACAGTGGAAACCTCCCACAAGTGACCCCATTTTGGAAGCTAGACCCCCTAAGGAACTTATCTAGATCTTTGGTGAGCACTTTGAACCCCCAAGTGCTTCACACAAGTTTATAATGCCCGGGCATGAAAATAAAAAATCCTATTTTTTTCCCACAAAAATTATCTCTTAGTCACTAATTTTTTATTTTCCCATAGGTAACACGAGAAATTGGACCTCAAAAGTTGTTGTCCAATTTGTCCTGAGTACTCTGAAACCCCATATGTGGGGGGGAACCACTGTTTGGGCGCATGGCAGAGCTCGGAATGGAAGGAGCACCATTTGACTTTTTCCAACCAAAATTGGCTGGAATTGAGATTGGACGCCATGTTGCATTTGGAGAGTCCCTGATGTGCCTAAACAGTGGAAACCCCCCACAAGTGACCCCATTTGGGAAACTAGACCCCCTAAGGAACTTATCTAGATCTTTGGTGAGCAATTTGAACCCCCAAGTGCTTCACACAAGTTTATAACGTAGAGCCGTAAAATTAAAAAATCATATTTTTTTCCACAAAATTGATCTTTTCACCCCAATTTTTATTTTCCCAAGGGTAACAAGACACCAAAAGTTATTGTGCAATTTGTCCTGAGTACGCTGATACCCCATATGTGGGGGTAAACCACTGTTTGGGTGCATGGCAGAGTTTGGAAGGGAAGGAGCGCCGTTTGACTTTTTCAACGCAGAATTGGCTGGATGCCATGTCGTGTTTGGAGAGCTCCTGATCTGCTTAAACAGTGGAAACCCCCACAAATGACACCATTTTGGAAACTAGACCCCTCAAGGAACTTATCTAGATGTGTGGTGGGCACTTTGAACCCCAAAGTGCTTCACAGAAGTTTATAACGTACAGCCGTAAAATAAAAAATCTTTTTTTTTTTTACAAAAATGATTTTTTCGCCCCCAATATTTTATTTTCACAAGGGTAACAGGAGAAATTGGACCCCAAAAATTGTTGTCCAATTTGTCCTGAGTACGCTGATACCCAATATGTGGGAGTAAACTACTGTATGGGCGCACGTCGGGGCTCGGAAGGGAAGTAGTGACGTTTTGAATTGCAGACTTTGATGGAATGGTCTGGGGGCGTCATGTCGCATTTGGAGAGCCCCTGATGTGCCTAAACAGTGGAAACCCCCCACAAGTGACACCATTTTGGAAAATAGACCCCACAAGGAACTTATCTAGATGTGTGGTGAGCACTTTGAACCCCGAAGTGCTTCCCAGAAGTTTATAACGTACAGCCGTAAAAATAAAAAATCCTTTTTTTTTTACAAAAATGATTTTTTCGCCCCCAATATTTTATTTTCACAAGGGTAACAGGAGAAATTGGACCCCAAAATTTGTTGTCCAATTTGTCCTGAGTACGCTGATACCCAATATGTGGGAGAAAACTACTGTATGGGTGCACGTCTGGGCTCGGAAGGGAAGTAGTGACGTTTTGGATTGCAGACTTTGATGGAATGGTCTAGGGGCGTCATGTCGCATTTGGAGAGCCCCTGATGCGCCTAAACAGTGGAAACCCCCCACAAGTGACACCATTTTGGAAAATAGACCCCACAAGGAACTTATCTAGAAGTATGTTGAGCACTTTGAACCCCGAAGTGCTTCACAGAAGTTTATAACGTACAGCTGTAAAAATAAAAAATCTTTTTTTTTTTACAAAAATGATTTTTTCGCCCCCAATGTTTTATTTTCACAAGGGTAACAGGAGAAATTGGACCCCAAAAGTTTTTGTCCAATTTTTCCTGAGTACGCTGATACCCAACATGTGTGAGAAAACGACTGTATGGGTGCACGTCTGGGCTTGGAAGGGAAGTAGTGACGTTTTGGATTGCAGACTTTGATGGAATGGTCTGGGGGCGTCATGTCGCATTTGGAGAGCCCCTGATGCACCTAAACAGTGGAAACCCCCCACAAGTGACCCCATTTTGGAAAATAGACCCCACAAGGAACTTATCTAGAAGTGTGGTGAGCGCTATGAAGCCCCAAGTGCTTCACAGAAAATTTATAACATACAGCCGTAAAAACAAAAAAATCATTTTTTTTTTACAAAAATGATTTTGTCGCCCCCAGTTTTTTATTTTCCCAAAGGTAACAGAAGAAATAGGACAAATTGCACAATAACTCTTGTGGTCCAGAGTATGCTGATACCCCATATGTGGGGATAAACTACTGTTTGGACGCATGGCAGAGCTCAGAAGTGAAGGAGCACCGTTTGACTTTTTCAACGCAGAATTGGCTGGAATTGAGATCAGACGCCATGTCACATTTGGAGAGCCCCTGATGTGCCTAAACAGCAGAAACCCCCAAATTCTAACTTCAACCCTAACCAACCACCCTAACCCTAGTCCCAACCCTAACCACAAACCTAACCCTAACACACCCCTAACCCTAATCCCAACCCTAACCCTAATCCTAACGTTAGCGCCAACCCTAACCCTAACTTTAGCCGCAACACTAACCCTAATGGGAAAATGTAAATAAATACATTTTTTAATTTTATTATTTTTCCCTAACTAAGGGGGTGATAAAGGGGGTTTGATTTACTATTTATAGCGGGTTTTTGTGATTGGCAGCTGTCACGCTAAAAAACGCTTTTTATTGCAAAAAGTAGTTTTTTGCATCACCACATTTTGAGAGCTATAATTTTTGCATATTTTGGCCCACAGAGTCATGTGAGGTCTTATTTTTTGCGGTACGAGTTGACGTTTTTATTGGTAGCATTTTTGAGCACGTGACATTTTTTGCTCGCTTTTTAATTCGATTTTTGGGAGGTTAAAATCAACAAAAATCAGCAATTCATGAATTTCTTTTGGGGGAGGCGTTTATACCGTTCCGCGTGTGGTAAAATTGATGAAGCAGTTTTATTCTTTGGGTCAGTACGATTATGGCGATACCTCATTTATATCATTTTTTTATGTTTTGGCGCTTTTATAGAATAAAAACCATTTTATATAAAAAATAATTATTTTTGCATCGCTTTATTCTGCGAGCTATGAACTTTTTTATTTTTCACTGATGATGCTGGATGTGGCTCGTTTTTTGCGGGACAAGATGACGTTTTCAGCGGTACCATGCTTATTTATATCGGTCTTTTTGATCGCGTGTTATTCCACTTTTTGTTCGGCGGTATGATGATAAAGCATTGATTTTTTGCTTAGTTTTTTTTTTTTTTTTAAGGGGTTCACTAAAGGGGTTAACTAGTGGGACAGTTTTATAGGGGGGATCGTTACGGACGCGGCGATACCAAATATGTGTACTTTTATTGTTTTGTTTATTTTATTTACAGGAAGAAATGAATTTTTTGGGGAATATATATTTTTTTTTTTATGATTTTTTTTTACCACTTTTTATTTTTATTTTTTTTACTTTTTTACTTTGTCCCAGGGTGGGACATCACTGTATTTTAGCAGATCGCTGGTGTGACAGTGTGCACAGCAGTCCGTCACACCAGCGATCGCTCTGGCAGTGCTGCGGGCTTCTCAGTGCCTGCTCTCAGCAGGCACTGAGGAAGCCGCCTCCCTGCAGGACCCCGGCGCCATCTTGGATCCGGGGACCTGGAGGGAGGACGGACCCTCGGAACAGCGCGACACATCGCGCTGCTCTGAGGGTCTCAGGGGAGCGCGCCGGGAGCCCCCACCCTGCGCGATCCTCCCCTGTGCCCCGGGGACACCGCGATCATGTTTGATCGCGGTGTGCCAGGGGTTAATGTGCCGGGAGCGGTCCGTGACCGCTCCTGACACATAGTGCTGGGTGTCAGCTGTGATATACAGCTGACACCCGGCCGCGATCAGCTACGCTCCCCCCGGGAGCGCTGCTGATCGCATATGACGTACTATTCCGTCCATGGGAATTAGGTCCAGGGTCACATGGACGGAATAGTACGTCTGATGGCAGAGAGGGGTTAAGCAACGATCTGTGGAACACATTATGAATTTAAATGTAGGAGGGAGGTCAAGACGGAATGCAGCCGGATTAATTATAGCACTGATCTTGTATGGCCCGATGAACCTGGGACCCAGTTTCCAGGAGGGAACCTTAAGTTTTATATTTTTGGTAGACAACCATACCAGATCGTTCACACTTAGGTCCGGACCAGACACTCTCCTCCTATCAGCCATACGTTTGTATCGGTTCCCCATAGTACTCAGATTATTCAGCACTCCTGTTATGTTTCGGTAGCTGAGGAGTGCAGGCAAAAAAGGCAATACACCAGAGCAGTTGGAATCTATGAGATTGCAGTACCCTGACTAACCACCACAACTAGAGGCAGCCGTGGAGCGTTCCTACGTTGGTCCTAGACGCCTCGTCACAGCCTGAGTGTTATGTTACGGTAGCTGAGGAGTGCAGGTAAAAAAGGCAATACACCAGAGCAGTTGGAATCTATGAGATTGCAGTACCCTGACTAACCACCACAACTAGAGGCAGCCGTGGAGCGTTCCTACGTTGGTCCTAGACGCCTCGTCACAGCCTGAGAAACTAACTACACCTAAAGATAGAAATAGGAAAGCTATCTGCCCCGGAGCAGAACCCCAAAGATAATAGAAAGCCCCCAAACATGTAATGGCGGTTAGACAAGAGGAAATACTGACACAGAAAGAAAATAGTATGAGCAAACGCTGGGGCCCAAACTATCTAAATAGAAAAGGACAGGAAGGGTACTTACTGCAATCTCAGAAAACCCTGAAAAACACCAACTCTACTAATTTCAAAATCACCTGAGATCACACGACCTCTACCACCTAAATTAGTTCTCTGGTGTAACAAAATCAAAACAGCAGCCACTGAAAAAAAACTGGAAAAAGCAAAAGTACAAAACACAGTGGCTGAACCAAACTGAGAGGGCAAAAGCCCCCGGAGGGGACCCTGAAGGCCCCCACAGAAGTGCAGGACAAAATGCAAAAATACAGAAAAAACACAAAAGAAATTGTCTTATCTGATAGCAGGAGATGCAGACACGACACAGCAGGCTACAAGGGAAACTGGAAAGAAGGATTCAGACCAGAACAATTGATCACCGGCAACCCTGATGGGAAAATGACTCCCTTATATAAGACCAGTCAGTAACACCTGATTCCCAGTCCTCACAATCCTCACTAGTACCGCTTGTAACCACCAGAGGGAGCCCCCGCTCAGAACTCATCTCAAACCCATTCACAACAGTACCCCCCCCTTGAGGAGGGGTCACCGAACCCTCATTTGAGCAACCAGGTCGGTCAGGATGAGTTCTATGATACGCACGGATAAGTCTCCTAGCATGGATGTCCGAAGCAAACACCCAAGAATTGTCTTCCTGACCATAACCTCTCCATTTAACCAAATACTGGAGTCTTCGTCTAGAAAAACGAGAATCCAATATTTTCTCAACCACGTACTCCAGATTGCCCTCAACCAAAACAGGGTCAGGAGGCACAGCAGCAGGAACCACTGGCTCAACAAACCTCTTCAACAAGGACTTGTGGAACACGTTATGGATCTTAAATGTCCCTGGAAGAAGCAAACGAAAAGAAACAGGATTAATGATCTCCATGATCTTATAAGGTCCAATGAACCTAGGCTTAAATTTAGGAGATGCTACTCTCATAGGAATATTCTTTGAGGACAACCAGACCAAGTCCCCCACTTTAAACCGAGGACCATCAGTCCTATGCCGGTTAGCAAACCGCTGGGCCTTCTCCTGAGAGAGGGACAACCTCTCCACTACCTGGTCCCAAATCTGCTGCATACGCTCAACAACAGAGTCAACACCTGGACAGACAGAAGCCTCCGTCTGTCCTGAAGAAAATCGAGGGTGAAACCCAGAATTACAGAAAAACGGAGACATCAAAGTGGCAGAGCTAGCCCTATTATTAAGAGCAAACTCAGCCAAAGGCAAAAAAGAGACCCAGTCATCCTGATCAGCAGACACAAAGCATCTTAGATAAGTCTCCAATGTCTGGTTTGTTCTCTCAGTTTGACCATTGGTCTGAGGATGAAATGCCGAGGAGAAAGACAACTGAACACCCAGTTTAGAACAAAAAGTCCTCCAAAATCTGGAAACAAACTGGACTCCTCTGTCAGACACAATGTTCTCAGGAATGCCGTGTAAACGAACCACGTGCTGAAGGAACAACGGCACCAATTCAGAGGAGAAGGCAACTTAGGTAATGGCACAAGATGTATCATTTTGGAAAACCTATCACAAATTACCCAGATGGTGGTCATTCTCTGAGAAACAGGAAGATCAGAAATGAAATCCATAGAGATATGGGTCCATGGTCTCTTGGGCACAGGCAATGGCATCAACAAACCACTAGAGCGAGAGCAAGGCTTGGAGCGAGAGCAAGTCCCGCAGGACTGCACAAATTCCCTGACATCGCGAGACAAGGTAGGCCACCAAAAGGACCGACTAACCAAGTCTCTGGTACCAAAAATTCCGGGATGCCCAGCCAAAGCGGAACAATGAATCTCAGACATCACACTCTTTTTCCATTGGTCCGGGACAAACAATTTTCCAACAGGGCAGCGCTCGGGCCTATCCTCCTGACACCCCTCCAAAGCAAGTCTCAAATTGGGCGAGATGGCGGAAAGAACTACACCCTCCTTCAAAATAACAGAGGGATCAGATAACTCAGGAGAGTCCGCAAGGAAACTCCTCGAGAGGGCATCCGCCTTAACATTCTTAGTGCCAGGAAGAAAGGAAACCACAAAATTAAAACGTGTGAAAAACAAGGCCCACCTGGCCTGTCTAGGATTGAGTCGTTTGGCAGATTCCAGATAGACCAGATTCTTATGGTCCGTAAGGACCACCACCTGATGTTTGGCTCCCTCCAGCCAATGTCTCCACTCTTCAAAAGCCCACTTCATGGCCAATAACTCCCGATTACCCACGTCATAATTACGTTCAGTAGGAGAAAATTTTCGAGAGAAAAAGGCACAAGGGTTACTTTTAGAGGTCTCTGGATCTTTTTGGGACAAAACGGCACCTGCCCCAATTTCAGAGGCATCAACCTCCACCTGAAATGGCAGAGAAACATCAGGCTGCCGTAGAACACGAGCAGAAGTGAATCTCTGCTTAAGTTCCTGAAACGCAGAGACTGCCTCAGGAGGCCAATTCACCACATCAGAACCCTTTCTGGTCAAATCAGTTAATGGTTTAACAATAACCGAGAAATTACCAATAAATTTACGATAAAAATTGGCAAAACCCAAAAATCTCTGAAGAGCCTTTAATGAAGTAGGTTGGACCCAATCACAGATGGCCTGAACCTTGACCGGGTCCATTTCAATAACAGATGGGGACAAAATGAATCCCAGAAATGAGATCTTCTGTACGCCAAAAAGACACTTTGATCCCTTCACATACAGAGCATTCTCTCTCAAAATCTGGAATACAGTTCGAACATGTTTCACATGAGAGTCCCAGTCATTAGAAAAAATCAAGATATCATCCAAATAAACAATCAGAAACTTGTCCACAAAATCCCTGAAAATGTCATTCATGAAGGACTGGAAGACGGAAGGAGCATTAGTGAGCCCAAAGGGCATCACTAGGTACTCAAAATGCCCTTCAGGGGTATTGAATGCCGTCTTCCATTCATCCCCGTGCTTAATGCAAATAAGGTTATACGCCCCCCTGAGGTCAAGCTTGGTAAACCAAGTAGCGTTTTTCACCCTGGAAAACAGGTCAGAAATCAAGGGTAACGGGTATTGATATTTCACAGTAATATTGTTCAAGAGACGATAATCAATACACAGCCTTAATGAACCATCCTTTTTGGCCACAAAGAAAAAACCGGCACCTAAGGGTGAAGAGGATGGTCTGATATGACCCTTCTCCAATGATTCCTTGATATAAGACCGCATAGCGTCATGTTCAGGTACAGACAAGTTAAAAAGGCGACCTTTAGGGAATTTACTACCCGGCACTAATTCAATAGCGCAGTCATAACTCCTATGGGAGGCAAGGATGCAGATTTACTTTCGCTAAACACATCAGAAAAATCAATCAAAAAGTCATGAACATCCTGAGCCTGGGGGAGGCAGAAAAAACAGGAGTGTTGGTATTAATACATTGGCAGCCCCAACTGGTTACAGACACAGATTTCCAATCCAAAACAGGATTATGAGACTGTAACCAAGGGAAACCCAGCACGATAATGTCATGCAGATTATACAGAACCAAAAATTTGCAGCACTCCTGGTGATCAGGTTCAACCCTCATTATCACCTGAGTAGAAAACTGGGGTTTATTCTCAGCCAAAGGGGTAGAATCGATCCCCAGTAGGGGAATAGACTTCTGTAGGGGTATCAAGGGAAACCCACATCGTTTAGCAAAATCATAATCCATCAGGTTAATAGCTGCTCCTGAATCAACAAAAGCCTGAGCAGAAAATGAGGACAGAGAGCATATCAGAGTGACAGTTAATAAAAACTTAGTCTGAACACTACCCAAGACAACTGAGCGTGCAAAACGTCTTCCCCGCTTAGGGCAGACTGAAATAGCATGAGAGGCATCACCACAGTAGAAACACAACCCATTGCGCTCTCGAAACTCATGACGCTGTGCCCCAGACACCACTCTATCACACTGCATGGGTTCAGAAGCTGGTTCACAAGGCAACACCATTCCACGCATACTTCTCCGCTCACGCAAACGTCTGTCAATTTGAATCGCTAATGACATAGAATCATTGAGACCAGAGGGGACAGGGAATCCCACCATAACATCCTTTACATTATCTGACAGACCCTTCCGGAAAAGGGCTTCCAAAGCGTCGTCATTCCACTTGGTCAGGACTGCCCACCTACGGAATCTCTGACAGTATAACTCAGCGTCATAAAGCCCCTGATTTAATGCCAACAAGGCTTTTTCAGCTTGATCAGTGACATTAGGCTCATCGTACAATAACCCCAAAGCCTGAAAAAATGCATCAACATCATAAAAAACGGATCCCCGGTGTGGGGGAAAAAACCCCCAATCCTGGGGTTTTCGCCGCGCGGGGAGTGAAATTTAACCCTGCTGCGCTGCTTCCCGAGGCTTAGTTAAAAAAGGCAAAAAAAAAATTTTACAATTATTTTTGAAATTCTGAATTAGTCACCCCAAAAAACAAATCGGGCGGGGGAAATCCTAGGTTCCACAACGGGAAACCCTAGCAAGTAGGTAGCAAACCTGAACCTCATTGGCAAGTTTTCACACGGCCAGACAACTGTGCAAACCCCTTGGAGAAAAGACCCCCCCACACCCAGAGTACAGAGGGAAAAAAAAATGCAAAAAACAAAAAAAAATATCTCTGAAACTCGACAACCTTTTTTCTTTCAAAAATTTTTTTTTCCCTTCGGAGTACCATACAATTTTATGGGGCCGGTGATACGTTAGTTTGGGTAGTGAGGAGTGCAGCAAAAAAGGGCAAACCCCCAAGCATTTGGAATCTATAATTGCGTACCCTGACAAACCCACCAAATAGGGGCACCGTGGAGCGTTCCCTACGTTGGTCCTAGCGCCTGTCACAGCCGAGAAACTAAACACCAAAGATAGAAAAAGAAAGTTTTCTGCCCCGGAGCAGACCCCAAAGCAATAAAACCCCCCAAAAGGGGGGCGGTTGACAAGATGAAAACTGACACAAAAAAAATAATGAAAACCTGGGCCCAAACTAACTAAATAGAAAAGGATAGGGAAGGTACTTACTGCAATCCCGAAAACCCTGAAAAGCCCCAACCCCTCTACAAATTTTCAAAATCCCCTAGATCACACGCCCTTCCACTAAAATTGTTTTCTGGTGTAAAAAAACAAAACAGCAGCCACTGAAAAAACTGGAAAAAGCAAAATACAAAAAAGTGGCGAACAAACGAGGGGCAAAAGCCCCGGAGGGGGCCCCGAAGCCCCCACAAAGTGCAGGACAAATGCAAAAATATAGTACAAAAAAAAAAAGAAGAAAATGTCTTATCTGAGCAAGATCAGACAGACACAGAAAGGGACAGGGAAACAGGATCAAGGTTTTTGACCGAACAATTGACCCGGCAACCCCGATGGGAAGGTACTCCTTAAAAAGACCAGTCAGTAAACCCGATTTTCCCCTCCCACAAACTTCACTGGAAAACAGCACAGCTTTTTAACCACCCAAAGGGGGTTCTGCCAAATCTTCAAACCCATTCCAACACATCCCCTCCACACAGAAGCAAGTGACAACGAAAACTTCCTCCTCAGGGGAAACCCCCGAAGAGCCCCCCCCCATTAAAGAAAAAAATGGGGGGAAAAACCATTTGCCCCCAAAAAAAGGGGGACTAATGACCCCCGCCCCCCAAAATTTAAGCCAAAATTCCCCCAGAGGGAAGAAAAACCCCGTCCTCCTGGTTCCTGACACAAAAAAACCAATGCTCCCAAACTCTGTTTAGCCTCCTTTTTACCATTTTTTTTAAA
>JARQOD010000003.1:311131437-311217254 GCA_033576555.1 Oophaga sylvatica
CCCTATTTCTGCACCTGATACCCCAATACTGAGCCGCTGCTGCCATATGTGTCCCTATTACTGCACCTGATACCCCAATACTGAGCCGCTGCTGCCGTATGTGTCCCTATTACTGCACCTGATACCCCAATACTGAGCCGCTGCTGCCGTATGTGTCCCTATTACTGCACGTGATACCCCAATACTGAGCTGCTGCTGCTGCCGTATGTGTCCCTATTACTGCACCTGCTGTGTGGTTCTGTGTGACCTCTAAATTTTAAAGCACCCCTCTAGAATATAGTAATGCCGGGTGCGAGTGCCCTAGAAAACAGTGACCACATTTTGTCCCCTATACTGTAATAATGCCCTGTGTGCCCCTTTGACAGTCACAGTAACCCGAGTTCCCCTATAACAATAAGTGTCCACTTTACATTTAATAATGTCCCAAGTCTCCCCCTGTACATCTCCCCTATACACAGAATAATGCCCCTCACTGGATATATACTGACCCCTTAATGTCCCCAAACGATTTAATGGGTCCAACACTGTATGATGGCCCCTAGATAGCATCCATACAGCATAATACACCAGATAGTCCTCAATATAGTATAATGCACCCCCATAGGCAGCCTCTATATTATAATAAACCCCCATAGGCAGAGTCTATAATATAATGCACCACCATAGGCAGCCGCTATATTATAATGCACCCCCATAGGCAGCCTCTGTAGTATAATGCATCCCCATATGGAGTCTCTGTAGTATAATGCACCCCAATATGGAGCCTCTGTAGTATATTCAGCCCCCATATACAGCCTCTGTAGTATAATGCACCCCCATATACAGCCTCTGTAGTATAATGCACCCCCATTAAAAAAAAAAAAAAAACATACTCACCTCCCGGCTCCTGTGCTGCTCACTGTTCTCCCTCCCAGCGTCTGACAGCGGGCGCCGGCAGGTGATGTCATCGCGCCCGCTGTCAGACGCTGAGAGGGGGATTATGGGAGAGAAGGAGCGCTCGCTCCTTCTCTCTCTATGCGGTCAGCTGTATCGGCTGGATGCCGATACAGCTGACCCTCCGATGACGGGGGGGGGCCCACTGCTGGCACCGGGCCCCCCCAACGCCTGTTCACGCCACATAGCTTCTGGGCGGCAGAGCAGGAAGATCTATTCTCCCTGCTCTGCCGCAGAATGTAACTGTATTGGCGTGCTGTGCACGCCGATACAGTTACTGTACCGTAGCTCCGGGTGGGCCCCCTCAGAGCGCGGGGCCCGGGGCCACCGCCCCTCTGCCCCGCGACCTATCCTTTCAAATCAGGGCCCACCACGCAGGAGCTGGGGCCCACCGGATGTTTCTCCGGTGGCTCAGTCCGACCCTGCTTGCCAGCCTGATAATACCAGGCCACAGCAGTCTGCATATCTTGGCTGGTTAACAAAAATAGGGGATCCCCTCGAAAAAAATGTGGCGTGGGGTCCCCCCTATTTTTGTTAACCAGCCAGATGAAGCAGACTGCTGAGGCCTGGTTTTTCAGGCTGTTAAGGAGCCAAGATCCATGGACCTTGCCAGCCTGATAATACCAGGCCACAGCAGTCTGCATATCTTGGCTGGTTAACAAAAATAGGGGATCCCCTCGAAAAAAATTGGCGTGGGGTCCCCCCTATTTTTGTTAACCAGCCAGATGAAGCAGACTGCTGAGGCCTGGTTTTTCAGGCTGGTTAAGGAGCCAAGATCCATGGACCTTGCCAGCCTGATAATACCAGTCCACAGCAGTCTGCATATCTTGGTTGGTTAACAAAATAGGGGATCCCCTCGAAAAAAATTGGCGTGGTTTTTTAAAGCCATGTATAAAAAAAAGACAAAGCAAGAAAAAAGTCTTTTAATGAAATAAAAGAGACAATACAGTTTTAATTTCTTTTATTATACTCTCATTCCTGCGACGCCATTGATCTCCTGTAAAAAAAGAAAAAAAAACAAACCAACAGTATACCACCTGTCCGACGCAGACCATAGTAACGACTGTCCCACGATGATCCAGCTCTGCTACATCGGAATGACAGGCAGAGCCTAACATCCCGACGCAGCACAGCTGATTACCTGCTTTCCCGGCGGTGACGTCATCGGACTGACTGCTTTACGGCCGGGATTACCCAGCAGTCACTGCAGTTATCGCGAGAAACTGCATGTGACCGCCGGGGAAAGATGATGGCGGCCATCAAGCAGTCCAGGCCGTGAACGCCGGAGATCTTCTGCCAGGTAAGTGCCGCTGACTCCTGACAGAACCGACCGACGGACACTGACAGTGACAGTGACAATTCCGATTCCGGTATCCGATAAGACGACAATATCGGAACTCGGAATCGAAAGTCCGATACAGCTAATATCGGCCGATACCCGATATTTGCAGTATTGTATCGCTCAACACTAGTCTTGTACTGATTTGTAGAGGAATGCTGGTCCTGTGAGCCATGTAGTGTCTTTAAGATGGGCTGCAGGAACAGCTCTTGTTGCGTGGTCTGCTGGGTTGTGATCAGTTGATACATAACGCCACTGGGTAGGTCGTGTTGACCTCCTGATTCTTTGAACTCTGTTATGTACGTAGACATAGAATCTTCTAGTCTCATTGTGAATGTAACCCAGCACTACTTTACTGTCTGTATGGAACACCGTATCTTCAAGCTTTAAATCTATCTCTGTCACAATGAGCTCAGCTAGCTCTGTTGCTAGAACAGCAGCACAAAGTTCCAGTCTTGGTATGGTAAGCTCAGGACATGGTGCTAATTTTGCCTTTCCCATCACGAAGCCAATCTGGACTTGACCTTTGATATCTGTTGTTTTAAGGTAAGCGACTGCAGCTATCGCCTTTACTGAAGCGTCACAAAATATACACAACTGCTTAGTCTGAACCTCTGCAGCAGAGATGTGAGCATATGGTCTGTGAATGTGTAGATTAGACAATGTCTTTAGAGAGTCTCTCCAGGTTACCCATAGAGCTTCTTTCTCTGGGGGAAGTGGAGAGTCCCAATCACATGTGTCTGCAGTAGTGTTGAGCGATATGATAATGCAAATATCGGCTATCGGCCGATATTAGCTCTATCGGCCTTTCGATAATTCGTTTCGATATTTTCGTCTTATCGAATACCGGAATCGGATTTGTCACTGTCACTGTCTGTGTCCGTCGGTCGGGTCTGTCACTGTCAGTGTCCGTCGGTCGGGTCTGTCAGGAGTCAGCGGCACTTACCTGGCAGAAGATCTCCGGCGGTCACGGCCTGGACTGCTTCATGGCCGCCATCCTCTTCTCCCCGGCGGTCACATGCAGTTTCTCGCGATAACTGCAGTGACTGCTGGGTAATCCCGGCCGTAAAGCAGTCAGTCCGATGACGTCACCGCCGGGGAAGCAGGTAATCAGCTGTGCTGCGTCGCGATGACAGGCTCTGCCTGTCATTGCGATGTAGCAGAGCTGGATCGTCGTGGGACTGTCATTACTATGGACTGCGTCGGACAGGTGGTATACTGTTGGTATTGTTTTTTTTTCTTTTTTTACAGGAGATCGATGGCGTCGCAGGAATGAGTGTATAATAAAAGAAATGAAAACTGTGTTGTCTCTTTTATTTCATTAAAAGACTTTTTCTTGCTTTGTCTTTTTTTTATGCATTTAATAACTTTGGGATTAATAATGGATCGGTGTCTTATTGACGCCTCTCCATTATTAACCGGGCTTATTGTCACCGTGCAATCAACGGTGACATTAACCCCTTATTACCCCGCTTGCCACCGCTACAGGGCAAGTGGGAAGAGCCGGGTAAAGTGCCACAATTGGCACATCTTTTGATGCGCCAAATGTGGGGCTGCTGTAGCCTGGTATTATCAGGCTGTTGAGGGCCAAAATCCATGGGCCTTTGACAGTCTTTTAATACCAGGCCGCAGCAGTCTGCATTTTACTTGGCTGGTTAACAAAAATAGGGGGACCCCTACGCCGTTTTTTTTTCGAGGGGATCCCCTATTTTTGTTAACCAGCCAAGCTAAGCAGACTGCTGTGGCCTGGTATTATCAGGCTTGCAAGGTCCATGGATATTGGATCCTTACCAGCCTGAAAAACCAGGCCTCAGCGGTCTGCTTCATCTGGCTTGTTAACAAAAATAGGGGGGACCCCACGCCAATTTTTTTCGAGGGGATCCCCTATTTTTGTTAATCAGCCAAGATATGCAGACTGCTGTGGCCTGGTATTATCAGGCTGGCAAGGTCCATGGATCTTGGCTCCTTAACAGCCTGAAAATCCAGGCCTCAGCGGTCTGCTTCATCTGGCTGGTTAACAAAAATAGGGGGGACCCCACGCCAATTTTTTTCGAGGGGATCCCCTATTTTTGTTAACCAGTTCCCTCTGACGTCACTGATTGTGTCCCTGGCTACCTGAAGTGAAAGTGGAAAGCAATCAATTAAGCTTTCCACTTCCTCTCCTGTCAGCCAGGAGAGGAACTCATTCATTTGGGGGTTTACTGTGAGGCTGCAGCATTAGCTGCGGTCCCTGCAGTAAACATTAACCCTTTCTGATGGATTACACCGTGGGACCTGACTGTACATCGGATTGTTAAGAATAATTTTGCTTTATTATTTTATTTTTATTACAGGAAATGGTTTTAGCAGGTAAATAAAATATGGTCAAAAACTGTGTGATTATTTCATTAAACTTCTTTTTTATTAAAGTGTGTGTGTTTGATTTTTCTTTCATACAATAGGATTAATAATTGATAGTTGTCTAATTGACAGCTCTCAATTATTAACCTGGCTTAAAGTGACCTTTCAATTGCAAGGTCATTTTAACCCCTTATTAACCCATTCGCCACCCTACAGGGCAATGGGAATAGACGGGCAAAGTGCCAGAAAGGGCAAATCTAATTAGAGATTTGCCCTTTCTGGGGTGTCTGGGGGCAGATGTTAGTAGCCGGGGGGGGCAAAAATAATGGTCCCTCTCTGGGCTATTATTATCTGCCCCCACTCACTGGCTTTGTCTGTCTGGTTGCGAAAATAGGGCGGGAGCCCACGCATTTTTTTTAAACAATTTTACACCTCATATATATATATACATGTCATTGAATTTGTGACACATATATATATATATATATTTATATTTATAGTTCATACACTTCTACATAGTATAATAGCCGCTAATTCAATTGCCGGCTTTTGTGAAAATGCAGAACCCGACATGAAATGACACTTGGTTTACATAGAGTTAACCATGTCTTTTCATGTAGTTTGATATCTGATTTGCACAAACAATTACATGAGTGTAAGTGTGCAAAATTTAACACCTGTAGGGGTTAATTAAAGGTGTAAATTCGTAGCAAAAAAGTCGTTTTTTTTACAACGAATTTACACCTTTAATTAACCCCTACACGTTGAAATTTTGCACACATAGACTGATGTAATTGTTTGTGCAAATCAGATTGCAAACGACATGAAAAGACATGGTTAACCCTATGTACACCAAGTGTCATTTCATGTCGGGTGCTTCTGTCTTTTCACAGAAGCCGGCTTTACCCGGCAATTGAATCAGAGGATATTTTACTATGTAGAAGTGTATAAACTATACATATATGTATATATATATGTCACAATGACATGTATATATATATATATATATATGTATTCTATGTGTGTATATTTTGTGTTTACAACGAAAGAAAGGGTTTTTTTTGTTTGCGATATTTTGTTCCCATAGACTTACATGGGACTTCCGGTATCGAAATCGGATATCGACGATATTTAGTGCTATCGGCGATACAATTTCGATACGATATTTTTAGATATCGAGCACTATCGCTCAACACTAGTCTGCAGTTAAATCTCTGAGGAGAGTCTTACCTTGGATGGTGACTGGTGCTGCAAATCCAAGTGGATCATATAGGCTGTTGATGGTGGATAAGACACCACATCGTGTGAAGGGCTTTTGCTCTTGGTCAACCTGGAAGGTAAAGGTTTCAGACTTGAGATCCCAGCTGAGCCCTAAGCTGCATTGCATGGGTATGGGGTCCGTTGCAAAGTCTAGGTCTTTCAGATCGCTGGCATGATCTTGAACTGGGAAGGCTGCCATAACATCTTCGCTGTTTGAAGCTATTTTATGCAGTCTGAGATTTGAACAGGAAAGCATACGTTGAGTCCTCTTGAGTAGGCTGATTGCAGCCTCTGGTGAGGGAAGTGACTTTAGGCCATCATCCACATAGAAGTCTCTTTCAACAAACTTCTTAACGTCTTGCCCATAGTTTTCTTCACCTTCTTGGGCAGAGAGTCGCAGTCCATAAATGGCGACAGCAGGAGATGGACTATTGCCAAAAACATGTACCTTCATGCGGTATTCTATGACGTCTTTGGTAGGGTCGTTGTCTCTGAACCAAAAAAACCTCAAGAAGTTCCTGTGTTCTTTTTTAACTAGGAAACAATAGAACATTTGTTGTATATCAGCGACTATGGCAATAGATTCTTTACGGAATCTGATGAGGACACCAAGAAGCGTGTTATTTAGATCTGGTCCTGATAAAAGAACATCATTTAGGGAAACTCCCTGGTGTTGTGAGCTGGAGTCAAATACTACTCGGATTTGACCTGGTTTCTTGGGGTGGTAAACACCAAAGATTGGCAGATACCAGCACTCTTCTTTTTCCTTTAAAGGCGGGGCTACTTCTGCATGGTCATTTTCAAATATCTTGCTCATGAATGAGAAGAAGTGCTCCTTCATTTCTGGTCTTTTCTCAAAGTTGCGCCTGAGAGAACTGAAGCGTTTTGTGGCTTGAACTCTGTTGTTAGGAAGGCGGGTTCTCTGTGTTTTGAAAGGCAGTGGTGCTACCCAGGTATTTGTTTCATCTTTAGAGAATCCTTGTTCCATTATACTTAAGAAGGTCTCATCTTCAATAGAGCAAGCGGTCTTGTTGTCTTCCTTTGTCCTCTGGAACACTGTACACCCCAGATGATCTTCATCTTCTGCACAGTCCGGGTATAACACACTTGTAGGCTTCTCTCTTACAAGGAATCTGTTAGGACAAGGCTGAAAGAGGGATGGACGTCCATTTTCCAATGTATTTGTGAAGAGAGAATTCACAGTGGTTGGCTTGTGAACGCTTCCTAGGCAGACATCGCCTATAATGACCCACCCTAGGTCGAGCTTCTGAGCATAAGCAGAACTGTGAGGACCGTTTATCTGTTTCCTCACCTTGTGGACTCTTATGATGTCTCTTCCAAGCAGAAGTACTATTGGAGCGTCTGGGTCGACTTCAAGAATTAGGTGCGCTATATTTTTTAGATGTCCATGATGTGATGCTGCTGCAGGTGTAGGAATCTCTTCTCTGTTGTTTGGGATCTGATTGCATTCTATCAGCGTAGGCAGATGGCAGGGATGTTTTCACCATTTAAGGATTCAATTTGGTAACCAGTAGCTCTTCTCCCTTTTTCTTCACTCACACCTGTGCAAGTCTTAAGTGAATATGCCGAGCTGTTTCCTTTAATGTCGAAGATATCAAAGAAAGTTGAATTAGCGAGAGACCTGTTGCTCTGATCATCAAGGATGGCATACAACTTTACAGCTTTCTCTTTGTGACCAATGGGGTAAACTGTGGCAAGACAGATCTTGGAGCAAGATTTGTTGCTAAGTCCTTCTCCACAGACTTGGGTGCACTGAGGTGTCACTTCAGGAGGTGTAGGGTCTCTCTGCTCCTCGCCGTGCTCTGCCACTTGGTCTGAGGGTGTGAGAGTTCATGGAGCTGGTCCTGGGTGTAAAGCTGTGTTATGCTCTTCACTGTCACATTCTGAGCATTTAATGTTTGTTGTACAGTGTTTTGCAAGATGTGAAGTTGCTGTGCAGCACCTGTAGCAAATGTGGTTTTCTTTGAGGAAAGTTTGCGATCTTTGAGCTGTTTTTTCTGAATCCTCTGCATTTCAACAACGAATGTGGTTTCTTATGCAGAGGGCATTCTTTGCACGGGCTTTAGATGAGGTCTTATCAGTCTCTGCAGTACTATAAGTTTTGCGTGAAGTGTCTTGAAGAGATACACTGGTTTTGTGTACTGCACTGGTGTATCTCTCAGTTACGCATTGAGACAGGTTTACTGATTTGGGTGATGTGGTGTCAAACATTGAGAAGTCAAAGCTGGGGTCATTTCTAATCTTTGCTTGTTGGTGTACAAAGTCCACAAAGAATGAGAATGGAGGAAATGGGACGTTGTATCGTTCCTTGTATTTGGAGCCTTGACCGATCCACTTATCTATCAGGCCTTGCGGAAGTTTGCGCACTATGGGATTTACACCGCGTGCTGTGTCCAAGAATGCTAGGCCTTGTAAGTCTCCTTGAGCTTTGGCAACTTGAAGTTCTGTCAACAGATCGCTCAATTCTCTCAGTTTTTGGAAACCTTTGCCTTGCATCTTGGGGAAATCCTCAATTCTTTTGAAGAGTGCGTTTTCTATCACTTCTGGTGAGCCGTAACACTCCTCCAGTCTCTCCCATATCAGGTTTAGTCCTCTGTCGGGATAGTCTAAATTGATGTCCCTAATCCGTTTTGCATGCTCTGTGGATTCATTTCCTAGCCACTTGACTAAAAGGTCAACCTCCTCGTTTGCAGATAGATCCAGATCTTTGATTGTATTTCTGAATGAGGATCGCCATGCTCTATAGCCTTCAGGTTTGTCGTTAAACTTGGAGAGTCCTTGGGTTATCAACTCACGTCGAGCAAGGAATTTGAGAACATCTGACATACCTTGATTTCTGTTTGATGAATCTGGAAACGAGCTGAGGTGCAGAGGTCCATGTGGGTTAGAGTAGTCTTTAAACTTGTCTTTGTTGTAATAACTACCATCTACTTGTTCCTTCTTGAAGGCTGGAGCTGCTCTGCAGTTGTCTGTCGGTTGGAATGCAGGTTGCATTGGGGACCGATGATATATAAAGTTACTGTCTTGCTTGATGTATGGCATTTGGAAGGCTGAGGCTGCTTGTTGTATGACAGGATTAGGCTGGAGTTTGTAAGCAGGGGTTGACTCAGCTCCAGGACCGTAATACAGACCATCATCTGACTTAGCATACTGCAGTACGTATTTTGAAGTGTGTCGTGCTTTGTCC
This sequence comes from Oophaga sylvatica, assembly GCA_033576555.1. Taxonomy (NCBI): domain Eukaryota; kingdom Metazoa; phylum Chordata; class Amphibia; order Anura; family Dendrobatidae; genus Oophaga; species Oophaga sylvatica. The sequence goes on from JARQOD010000003.1 coordinate 311,140,518, forward strand.
TGTTGACTGAGCTCTGATCCAAGAATACTGCTGCGTCTATTACTTGCGATACTTGCTGCCTCCTCCAAAACTTCAGCCTCTGCCAGTGCAACTGCGGCTTCCCTCTCCAATGCTAGTTTTTTCATGTGTGCTTGTTGTTCGGCCAGAGCTGCTTTCATGCGTGCTTCCTCTGCTTCCATGTATGCCTGTTGTTCGGCCAGAGCTGCTTTCATACGTGCTTCCTCTGCTTCCATTGCCTTTCTTGTTCAGCAAACGATGCTCGCACTTTGGCAGCTTCTGCTTTTGCGCGGGCAATGGCGATGGTAGAGCTGCTCACTGACTTCTTTGAGCTTTTGCAGCTGGCTGAGATTGCAGATCTTGTGGTGAATGATCTACCTTCTGCGGCTGACATGGTGACGCTCTGACAGGATTCGCGCCCTTTCTTTCAGGCTTGACAGAAGCTTGGTTTCACGACGATCACTATGTGCGAGCTGCGGTATCTTCTATCCAGCTTGTAGCGGGCAGTTTTACTGCGATCAGTATGTGAGAATCCGCAGTTCTTCTATCCAGCCTGCGAGGGTTAATCGTTTTTTACTGTTCTGCCCGTCTTATGTGTATGTGTACATAATCCTTGCAGACAGCATAACCTTGATCCCAACAGTGATTTGATAGACACGTGATGTCTGTTACCAAGTTTATTGCAGGAATCGAATATGGTAAAAAACTGTGGAACAAATAACAGTATTTTACTATGTGCTCACAAACATGTGGCAAGCATACAATATATACACAATATACAGTGGTGAGGGAACACACTATATGCATAACATGTAGTTACATATAACATGTGGTATATCCCATGCTTATTGACCAGTCGGAAAAGCATGGACTACAACTCTCACATTTTCATAACAGCATGATGTAAACATCCCAATATTTATATGGCTGTCAAGTTCATGGTGAATGTGTTTAGGACCTACCGATTGTGCGGCTACAGATCTGGATGTAAGAGATCACTATTGGATACTGAAGTCAGGAGGTACTCAGGAATGAACTGTCTTAGTTGTATACTGAGCAAAAAAACATGGCTGCTGGGGCTGGCTGATGAGTCATCAAAGCTATGACTCATAAACTACGGTGTGGTAGATATGTCAAAAAACCTCAATAGCAACAACCAAAGACATTCTATAAAACGACCACTAGATGGTGCTGTTATACCACATAACAAATCTGAATATTTACACAGAAAATTCTAGTGGAACATCACAACCACTATGTGCCTCACAACGTATGGTTTACTAAAAATTATTTATTTTGTTTTTGCACACTTTGTTGTTGAGATAGTCCAATATTTCAAGTCTATTACAGGGAAAAGTGTTGCACCTCCATGTGAAATAGTGCGAGCTTCTTCCATTTGCCAGTGTATGACAAAAAGGGATACATTTTGGAATGTATTTACATTGAAGTAGGGTAAAAAGTCTGATAATGCAATGTTTTAGTAAATTAGCTGCTGTCTACCACCGTATGTTAACCACTAGCCACATAGTATGAGGTCCGTTGGTCATTAATAAGGCTGTATTTGCATTGCAGAGCTCAAAAGGGGTTCAGTACAATCATAGGAGGTCTTACAGTGTTATACACTGACGAGCAAAAAGTGTCAATGTTGTGAATTTTTGAGTTTCAGGCTCCATATCTCACCATCCATTATTGCTTCAAACTTGAGACGACCATCATTTTATAGACAATTATCTTGGCTATCTCATACATAAATTTGCAACCATTTTACATATGATTAGTTATGCAGATTCTTGTCATGTCACTGCACTGTTACTGTTTTGCTCCTCTTGGTGGAAACCTCTTTTTCTTCCTGTATATTACAAATTATAAACTCTTCTCTTATTTCCTAATAGCTCAGTGTGCTATTAGGTTGATTCCCAAATGAAAGGTCACTGATTTGAATCAAGGAGCAGCTATGAAGCATAATTCCTGGGAAAAGAGAAATGCCATCATCCAGCTCATCAATAGCGGCTTCTTTACCAAGAAAATTTCCAAACTGCATCACGAGTGCCATGACAGTTGTAAGAATATGTGAAGTCCATGGATTGAAAAGCCAAGAGGTGGATGTCCAGGCAAAAAATCATAGTTAACAAGTCAGCTCATCTCAAGGTTTCTCATTTCTGGTATGACAAACACAGCAGTGGAAGTTGCTTGTATGCTTTGTAACAGTGAGATCACACAGACATTCTTGCAAGCACTATATGATGCTCATTAGATAAGTCTGGTATAGTGGCTTGAAAAAAGGTGAAGAAGCTTCAACTTCAACAATATCATTATAAGAAGTACCGTATATACTCGCGTATATACTATATATATTTTCAGCCCATTTTTTAAGGCTGAAAGTCCCCCTCTCGGCTCAGATGCGAGTCATCTATGTCAGGGGTCGGCGGAGGAGGGGGGTGGGGGTATCAGATCATGCTCACCTCACTGGTGTGTCTCTGCAGCCTCCCTGTTGTGAACGCTCTGGATTCTAAGTTGGGGCTCCCTCTGGTGGCTGCTGATAGTATGAGAGCTGCATTGATTGACAGAGGCCCTTCAGCTGAGGATTCAGCTGCGGACAATTGGCAATCTGGGAGTGATGACTGGGGAGATTTAAGGGACTAACCTTCCCATGATACTCGCCGGTGATTAGTTGTTTCTTCCTGGTCCAGTTTGGAAGTCAGCTTACTTTTTGCTGTCTCCTGCAACTTTCAGATAAGTTATTTTCTGCTTGTTTCAGTGGTTTTGTTTTCTTTGTTTTTTTGCCCTTCTGAGAGAGATCAGTCCCTGTTATTTCAGTGGCTATTGGGTAGCTACCTGTTCACACCAGAGTTCTGATCTAGCGGGGGAGACATCGTGTGGTCTCAGTATTTTTGGAATCAGAAGTGTTGGAATTTTTCCTAGAGTTTTGCTGGATTGCAGACAGTATTTTTTCCTGTCCTGTCCTATCTAGATAGTTTTGGGCCCCAGCATTTGCTTACTCTATTTTCTGCCTGCGTTTGTATTTTATCTTGTCTCACCGCCAATATATGTGTGGGGCATGCCTATTCCTTTGAGGTGCTACTCCGGGGCAGTTAGCTTTACCCTTTCTATCTTTAGGCTTAGCTAACTCTCCGGCTGTGTCAAGGCGTCTAGGTCATTGTAGGTGCGTCCCACAGCTGCTTCTAGTTGTGCAGTTAGTTTAGGGGTCTGCAATCCATTAGTTCCCAACCTCTCTGGGTGTCCGGCTGGCTTGGCTATTTTTGTTACTGTCCTCCTCGGCTACCAAATCATAACACCTCCCTGCTTCTCCCACGATCTCAGGCTCCTTCCTTCATTGGTCACGTGGTACAGTTCATTAAGTCATGAATATGCGCATATTCATGACTTTAATGAGCTGTACCACGTGACCGCTGCAGGAAGGAATAGCTGCCGGAGACCACGGGAGAAGCAGGGGGCTGCAGAGATGCTCCAGGAGGGGGTAAGTATACGCGATATTCACCTGTTCCCGGTACATCGCTGCGCACTGCTCTATCCTCTGTGTCCTCTGGTTGTGACGTTCAGGTCAGAGGGCGTGATGATGTAGTTAGTGCGTGGTGGACCGGGGACAGGTGAATATCTCAGGTGTCGGGGCCCTGAGCCAGCGGTGACACCAGCACCTGTCCCCCATAGCGTGCCGGTGTCCCTGCCTGCTCAGGACACCGGCACCTGGTCCCCAGTGACAAGAGGTGAGTATGAAATTTTTTTTTAAATTTGCAGCAGCGGCAGCATATGGGGCATAATCTATGGAACATCTTATGGGGGCAAGATCTATGAAGCATTTATGGGGCATAATCTATAAAGCATCATATGGGGCATAAAATATATGGAGCATCTTATGGGGCATAATCTATGGAGCATCATATGGGGCATAATCCATGATGCATCATATGAGGGCATAATCTATGGAGAATCTTATGGGGGCATAGTCTATGGAGCATTTTATGGGGGCATAATCTATGGAGCATCTTATGGGGACATAATCTATGGAGCATTTTATTGTGGCATAATCTATGGAGCATCATATGGGGCATAAAATATATGGAGCATTTTATGAGGGGAATAATCTATGGAGCATCTTATGGGGGCATAATCTATGGAGCATCATATGGGGGCATAATCTATAGAGCATCATATGGGGCACAAAATATATGGAGCATGTTATAGGGGCATAATCTATGGACCATCATATGGGGCATAATCTATGGAGCATCATATGGGGGCATAATTTATGGAGCATTTTATGGGGGCATAATCTATGGAGCATCTTATGGGGACATAATTTATGGAGCACATTATGGGGGCATAATCTATGGAGCATCATATGGGGCATAAAATATATGGAGCATCTTAATGGGGCATAATCTATGGAGCATCATATAAGGGCATAATCTATGGAGCATCTTATGGGGACATAATCTATGGAGCATCATATGGGGGCATAATCTATGGAGCATCATATGGGGCATAAAATATATGGAGCATTTTATGGGACATAATCTATGGAGCATTTTTTGGAGCATAATCTATGGAGCATCATATGGGGCATAAAATATATGCAGCATCTTAAGGGGCCATAATTTATGGAGCATTTTATGGGGCCACAACCTTTATGGAGCAGCATATGGGACATATTATTCTATGGAGTGTCTAATGGGGCCATTATTAACCTTTATGCAGCGTTATATGGTGAAAATTTTGTATGGAGCATCTTATGGGGCCATTATGAACTGAATGGAGCATTATGTGGGGCTCCTGATTCAATATTGATATTCAAAAACATTTAACCTACTGATGTCTCAATTAAATTTACTTTTATTAGTTTCTATTTTTATTTTTGAAAATTTACCAGTGGCTGCTGCATTTTCCACCCTAGGCTTATACGCGAATCAATAAGTTTTCCCATTTTTTTGTGGCAAAGTTAGGGGGTCGGCTTAAACATGAGTATATTCGGTATTGGATCGAGTTTGCAAAAAAATTTGAAAAGTGGACAGTAGAAGTTTGGAAACAAGTGATTTGGAGTAGTGAAACGAAAGTCAATAGACTAGGTTCTGATAGATGCAAATGGGTCTGGAAGAAACAAGAGAAAAAGGAGCTAACAGATCAAGAAATTGAAGGAACTGTCAAGTTCAGTGGTGGAAGCGTAATGCTATGTTGTTGTTTCACAGTCAAAGATGTTGGATACTTGACCAACATCGATGGTGGTCTCAATGATAATAGTTGTATATCCTACATGACAATTTACTTCATACAGTAAAGTAATATGGGTATAAAAAGGATGACATTGTGTTCCTGCAGGACAATGACCTGAAGCATATGTTGAAATTGGGAAATAAATTGTTTAATAAAAAAAATAGAAGTGCTGCATTGCCACTCACAGTCCCCAGACCTCAACCCAATCTAGTACTTGTGGATAGAATTGAAGAAAAAACTGTACAGTATATGTACCCAAGTGAGTCGATCAATATTCACCGACTTTTGGGAACGTGTAGATGAGACATGTGATCAGATTTCGGTCTAGACATGTTTGAATCTGATCGGGAGCATGCTCAAAGGATTCAAGTAGTGCTGAAAGCCAAAGATGGATTTACAAAATGCTAACAAAATAATAAAAATGTAGATTTTTAGGAGCAAAACAGTAACAATGCATTGACATGACAAGAATCTGTTTAACTAATCATATTCTAAATTGTTGCAAGTCAAATTTATGTAAGAGAAATCTAAGATGATTTTCCATAATATGATGGTAGTATTGCGTTCGAAGCTGTAGAGCAGTGTTCCCCAGCTCCAGTCCTCAAGGCCCACCAACAGGTCATGTTTTCAGGATTTCCTTTGTATTGCACAGATGATGCAATTATCACCTGGGCAATACTAAGGAAATCCTGAAAACATGACCTGTTGGTGGGTGGGCCTTGAGGACTGGAGTTGGGGAACCCTGCTGTAGAGAATGGTGTGATATGGAGCCTGAAAGTCAAACGTTCAAAACACTGTTACCCTTTTGCCTGTCAGGGTATGGGTATTTTCCAAGCAGTTATAGGCACTGCAATACTGAAATTCATCGCAAATCAAATTTTCTGGAAAACTTTGCTGAACCCAGTGAATTTGAATTTCATTTCAATCTGCTCATCTATAGAATTCATGCAAGTGATTTATATTTTGCATGTGTAAGTCTTCAGTTTCATAAAATAAGCAACAATCATTGCCAAGTGTGGGACAAGTTCTCTTGGTGACCCAAACTCCAGCCCTCATTCTTTGGTTCCTGAAGTTCAGTACTATAATTAGTCAGTAGATTGTTTAGATAGGGTTGTCCAGCCTAAAACTATAAGACTGCAGTCACTCTAATTTTGAAACTTCCCATCGTGCACACTGTTCTCTGCGAGGATTTTCCAGTGCCAGTAGGGAGTGGTTATTTGAATGCAAGTATTTGATTTCCATACTCCTGAACACATTCAAACCAAACTGCATTTGTTCTCGATCAATACACTCGCATTGAGTAACGCTAGATAGAATCTAGCCAGCATGTGACCGCATGTATGCAAATCGCACACTTGCGGTCAGTTCCCTTTCACTCCCAGCTTCAGCACTGGAAAAACCTCATAGTGCCCTATATGCACGATGTGTGAAATCTAGTCACATAGATGTACTTGCAAATGTTAAAAACTGACTTTTTTTAATTGCAAACATTTATTTCTGTAGATGAAGCTAATATCATCCAAGATCTCAGCATTGAAGAATTATATCCAGAGTCATTTGGATTTCTGACTTATCAGGGTTCGATGACCATTCCTCCTTGTTATGAGACTGCGACTTGGATCATAATCGATAGACCTTTAAATATCACTTCAATGCAGGTAGAACATTTCCAAAGTTTTTTTGTATTTTTTGCCACACATAATTATATTATTAAAAAATGAGAGTTTGGCTGTCTGAAGTCCTATAAATTATAATAACTGAACTATTAAAAGGAAATTCACTGTTTAACAACATTTTGTTTGAGCGTACTACCTTTTGGGGTAATCAATTTCTTAATACTTTTATAATGGTTATAACTCAGATTTCTAATTTTTCATTGGAAAGCATGTTGGGAGTGCAGAGTATAGAACATAAACATAGAGGGGTTGTCAGACTTAAAAAAAAATGTTCACCTTAAAATATCTATTTGTGTGCTCATTAAGAAACTCAACTGTTTCCATCACTTTCAGTCCTCTTTGCTGTATCCCACAAGTTATGTAATCATTTGTAAGTCTTGTAGACATCTACCCTCACTTCTGTGTCAAGAAGTCAACAGATCATGTGAACAAAGGGGTCATCAGCTTCTCAGCTCACAGTTGCAAGTCATCACTTAAAGTGCAGGAAAAATATATATCTTTGTACCATGTTAGCTAGTAGACTGAAAAATATTAAAATTTGAGAGTCGTCTTTGTTTGATACCTTTTAATGGCTAGCTGAAAAGATGTTAACAAATCTTTCAAGACTACTCAGGTCTTTTCATCAGGCATAGAATAACACAAAATCTGAATCGACACATATGTATACACAACAGGCCACAGAAATAATGCAATAGATAAGACAAGTGACGTGAGGAAGAACTATTAGTATGGGAGAGTGAGAAGCAGTTGTGGTTGCTAATATTGGAACAGTTCATAGATAAGGAGTGTGAAAATTTTATGGTTATGTGATTGAGATCTAGTCCGTGGCTGTGATGCCCCCAAAAGATCTGAGGAGCAAATTCAATAGTTGACGTAGAAAGGCATAAATCCATACCTCATATTTATTCCTGCTTTAAGTGTGTCAAAGGTTGTCATAAGTTTGCACTCCCAAACCTTTTGGTCTCGAAAGCTTGCCACTTCAAGTAAGCATTGACTGTCATCAAATGTCATTACAAAGTGATAGACAACCAAGAAATGTGTACAATTACAGCAAAATAGAAATATAAAATCTTCATAACATTTTAAGCAATATTTTAAAGAGTAATAGCCTTTTTAATTTTTATCTCATAAATCAATAGTACACATGACAATAAGAAACTTTGCAATATATCTTTTCAAATAAATCATCTTCTTTCTTCTCCTGGTTAATTTTTTACTCTCAGTTCAAGGGTAGAATGTGTAATATCGGTCTTAAGTAAATACAGACTTTCCCAGTAAAGATGGAGGCAGAAGTAGGGCGTAGCTATAGGAAAGTCCCCCATGACTGCGATTGGCAGGGGAGTTTTCAAACCTGGAAGAGAAGAAAGAGGACATGATTGGTTGGGGGTGGTAGGGGTAGGAGTTTTAACGGGGGCTGGAGGAGTAATTTGTGGAAAGTGTGGGAAAACCACTATTCCAGTCTGGGAACCAAGGCAAGAAGACCATCATCATCATCATCATCATCCCATACCTGATGGAGGCGCTGATGGCCCGGCTGCAGGACGTCGCTCGCTCCAGGAGGGGACGATGGCTTGAAGCGCAGCTGTCCTGTCTCCTTGGGGCCACAGAGGTATCCGGACCGAGTAATAGGTACAGTAGGGCCAGGCCCCCAGAGAGACTTTCTCCGGAGGTGACAGACCGCAGCAGGAGCAGGCTCCGGAGCCCCTCCAGGAACCCTGCGGACAGCTAGCGTGGCAGTGTGGCCTCTTCCCACTGCGTCCACTCTGGCAGGAATCCAAGCAGCTGTCCTGTGGGCGCAGGACAATGAAGAACAAGTGCTGCGCCGGAAGTGCGGCCTGCACAGGAAGTGCGGCCGGCATTGTGGGCCCGCTGTGCATCTGGAAGGCGCAGGAACTCCCAAGTAGGCCATGGTCGGACAGCGGTACAACGGCGGGGGTGCATGAGGCAGCGATGGCTTTGGCGGTGATGGATACGGAAGAGACTCATGAGGCAGGTGCTCCTGGCGATGTGCCTGTCAGGGTGCCTGCCAAAAGGAGCATCAGATAGCGGGTCTCAGCGGGCAGCTAGTGGCAGTGGGAAGACCTGCTGCCTGGCCCAGATGGTCATCAGGGGGCAAGGGGAGCGATGGGCAATAGTGTTGGGTTCTCTGGAAGTCTGGAGCGCGATACGGTCCGGGCTGGCGGGTCTGGGTCTGATGATTGAGCTAGGTCCCGGTCAGTGAGGAGGTTGGCAGTACGGCGGTCTTCACGCGTTCAGGTCCCCTGGTGATGAGGAGGCCAGGGTTGCAGGCCTGGGGCAGCAGAGTGGAGTGGAGGAATCAGAGTCCGGTAGCGAGCATCGTGGAGAAAGTGATAGGCAGGAATCAGGATGTCCAGCTGGCGGGGACACAGCATCTGTGCAGCTAACTGAATATAACTCCATGTCTTGTTTGTCGCCTGCAGGTGCTGTGTTGCAAGAGGCTGGGGAGAGTCAGGCGGTAAGGTTTGAGGAAAGAAGATTAGGAGGGCCTAGCGTGGCTGAGGTGTCGGTCCTTCAGGATATTTTACACAGTATGTCGCAAATTTTAAGGATATTAGAGAGTGGGGCAGCGAGAAGGGCTGCGACATTGCCATGATGGCATGGCTGCCAGGGCAGGGTTTCAAGTCCCAGTCCAGGATTGAGTCATTGAGGCCCATTGGGGGTGCTGAGGTGGCATCTTCGGGTGTATCAATGTCAGTCCAGATGGAAAAGGAAAAAGGGGATGCGGTAAAGCTGGATGACAGGGCAAAGGGTGAGATATACGTGTGCTTTGAGGGGCCTCTGGGAGCACAGTTGAAAAAAGAGGTGAAAGAAAAGGTTTAGCGGGATGAGTATGTGGAGATATTCTCCCTCCTCCCCTTGGAAAAGTTTAATTTGGATAAGGGGAAGAAGGATGATAGTAAGAAGGAGGAGGAGGAAAAGCGGAGGTGGTGGCTGATTCCGCAGACATTTGTAAACTGGTTGCACGTATTTGCGATATTGGCAATCGTCATAGGGGAAAAGTTTCCTGAGAATTGCTCGGGATTGTTTTGCTATCTAGACGCGATAGGGGAGGCGCACTGTACATACGGGGGTCAGACATGGCTACAGTATGATTATTATTATTAAATTATTATTATTATACATTTTTATAGCACCATTTATTCCATGGCGCTTTACATGTGAAAAGGGACAAATATAGACAAGTACAATAAACATGAGCAATACCAGGCACACACAAGTACAGAAGGAGAGAGGACCCTGCCAGCAAGGGCTTACAGTCTACAGCAGTGTTTCTCAACTCCAGTCCTCAGGACCCACCAACATGTCATGTTTTCTGGATTTCCTTAGTATTGCACAGGTGATAATTTTATCACCTGCTCAAGCATTAATTCCATCACCTTTGCAATACTAAGGAAATCCTGAAAACATAACCTGTTGGTGGGTCCTGAGGACTGGAGTTGAGAAACACTGGTCTACAGGGATGGGTGAGGATACACTAGGAGAGGGTAGAGCTGGTTGTGCGGTGGTTCAGTAGACTGAGGATCACTAAAGGTTGTAGGCTTGTCGGAAGAGGTGGGTCTTCAGGTTCTTTTTGAAGGTTTCCAAGGTAGGCGAGAGTCTGATGTGTTGGGGTAGAGAGTTCCAGAGTATGGGGGAGGCACGGGAGAAGTCTTGTATGCGGTTGTGGGAAGAAGAGATAAGAGGGGAGTAGAGAAGGAGATCTTGAGAGGATCGAAGGTTGCGTGTGGGTATGTACCGGGAGACCATGTCACAGATGTATGGAGGAGACAGGTTGTGGATGGCTTTGTATGTCATAGTTAGGGTTTTGAACTGGAGCATCTGGACGATAGGAAGCCAATGAAAGGATTGGCAGAGAGGACAGGCTGGGGAATGAAGGGGAGACAGGTGGATTAGTCGGGCAGCAGAGTGCAGGATGGATTGGAGTGGTGCCAGAGTGCTAGAGGGGAGGCCATAAGGATACTTGGTGTTTATTTATGCATCTGGATTTTTAGCTGGATCACTGAACCAGTTACAACTAAACAATGGAAAATTACAGAACTAATTTTCTGTATTTGCATTTGTGAATGAAAATGCAAACAATTTTTACAGCCCTTTTTTCTCAGTTTAAAAAACAGTAAGGTTTTTATTTGGAATATGATGAGCAGTTTAGGCAAAGGAAGGCGGTGCGGCCTGAGATTAAGTGGGACCAGAAGGACATTGTGCTTTGGCTGAAGGTTATGGCTCCAGCCAGGTATGGGCTGTCCTTTCACGGGAGCGGAGGTAGCGTCAACCAGCAGGTAGGACACAGAAGCGGTAGTCAGGGGACGCAGGGAGCAAAGGAAAAACCTGGAATTTGCTGACAGTTTAATGATGGCCAGTGCAAATATGGGAACAGCTGTAAGTTTAAGCACGTATGTTCCCATTGTAACGAAAGCTCACATGGAGCTTCAAAATGTTTCAAAAAAGGGAAGGGAAAGCCCTCTGTGGGTGCCGGTCAAAGGGGAGAGCCTGGTGAGACTTCTAGAGATGGCCCCCTTTCTAAGTAGGCACCCAGATCGAACGAAGGCTAGGGTTATTTGGAATAGTTTTGCTGAAGGTTTTAGGATTCCCCCTCCTAGTCATACTGTTCCTTTTTCAGTTAGGAATTTGCGGTTTGAGACGTTGTATTCGGAGGTAGTTAATGTTAAATTGGAAAAAGAAGTGGAGCTACTGTAGGTAGGATGGCAGGTCCGTTTCTGGGTTTGCCGGTTGAAGGGGCGATTATTTGGGGGGTGGTGCCGAAAAAAGAGCCAAATAAATTTCGGTTGATTCAGCATTTATCGTACCCAAAAGGGATATCCGTTAATGATGGTATCGCCCAGTAGTTGTGTTCTGTGGAATATACATTGTTTGATATGGCAGTGCAGTTAGTGCACAGATGCGGCTCAAGGGCTTTGTTAGCAAAAACTGACATTGAATTGGCCATCAGATTACTACCGGTTCACCTGGACAGCATTTCATTGTTGGGTTGTTTTTGGAATGGAGCTTACTATCTGGATAGATGTTTGCCAGTGGTTGCGCAATTTCGTGTTCATTGTTTGAGACGTTTAGTACCTTTTTGGAGTGGGTGGTGAGGGATGTTGGCGTTCAGTCCATCATTCATTATTTGGACAATTTTCTGTTTATAGGTACTCCAGATTCATTGTTGTGTAGGAATGCGTTAGTGGCCATGGTGAGGGTTGCAGAGCGTTTTGGTGTGCCGTTGGCAAAGGAAAAGACTGAAGGCCCCAGTACTGTTTTACTTTTCCTGGTATATACTAATCAATTTAGAGACGATGGAGTGTCGGTTACCAGAGGACAAATTGTTGTTACTTAGGCAGGAAGTGGATAGAATTAGGAAGCTGCGAAAGGTGACGCTGAAGGAGTTGCATTCGTTGTTTGGCAGGTTGAATTTTGAGCGCAGGATCATGCCCATGTGCAGAATTTTTTGCCGCAGGCTGTCTGGGGTGACAGCAGGGGTGCAAGGTGGCGCACCATTTCATTCAAGTGAATAAGGAGTACAGGGAGGATTTGATGGTGCGGCAGCATTTTTTTTGAAAGTTACAATGGTCGGTCATTGATGCAGCAGTAGATCCTGAACAATTTTGACTGCGAGATTTACACAGACGCAGCAGGCGGTGCTTGTTATGGGGCCTATTTTAAGGGAAGGTAGAGTGTTGGAAAATGGCCGGAGGCGTGGAAAAAGATGGGTCTTACAAAAAACCTTGCATTGTGAGAATTGTTCCCAATTGTCGTGGCAGTCTCAATTTGGGGTGAAATGTTTGCGAACCAGAGAGTTAGGTTTCATTGAGACAATATGAGCGTGGTGTCAGTGATTAACAGCTTGTCAGCTTCATCTTCCCCGGTGATTAAATTGGTTAGAGAACTGGTTTTCCAGTGCCAGGAAATGAATGCTTGGATTTCTGTAGTACATGTGCCAGGTGTGCAAAACTCAATAGCAGATGCATTGTCTCTTTTCCAGTGGGAGTGTTTTCAGGAGTTGGCGCCTGAAGCGGAAGTCTCGGGAGTGGAATGTCCTTCACATTTGTGGCAGGTGATTATGGACAAGCAGGAAGGTTAATTCGGGAGTCGGTTACGAGCCAAACTTGGTCATCATATGAATCATTGTGGCGGGTATGGAAAAGCTGGGTGTCGCTGTGGGGCGTGGTAGAGTCTGAGGAAGATAAGACATGGGCAATGTTATTTTTAGCTGGTAGGTGGCTGAAATAGGTTAGTCAATTTCTAAGGTGAATACATTTATTGTTGGATTTGCATTTGGCTTTAAGTTGCAAGTAGGGATGAGCTTTCCGATATTGCAATATCGGAAATCGGCCCGATATTTGCTATATCGGAATTCCGATTTCCGATTCCGATATTTTTTTCACATCGGAAATTGGAAATCCCATAATCCTTCAGCCTCTGAGCGCTCCGTGGAGCTAATCAGGAGCTGAAGAATTGCTGACAACATTGTGTAACTCCCCTAAGCTTGGTAGGAGGCGTCCAAACTTGCTAGCTAGGGGCTGCGCTGCGATTGGCTGGCTGAATGGTGTGATCAGGCAGTATAAAAGGCTGCGCCTGACATTTTAGCCTCACTCTACTGTGAAAGCAGTTAGGGTTAGGTTGCTGTTGGAGATAGGGAGAGATCTCAAATCTAATAGTGAAATTGCCGTTCTGAATCCATCAATAGAGATGAAGGCAGGGAGTAAGGGACGTCCCCGTGGCGGCCGTGGAAGAGGTGCATCAGCAGCTAGACATGGTGCACATCCAGAGCAAGCAGCAGGCCCAAGTCACTCAGCACCTACTTTCACCGGCAGCAGTCATTTATGCGCAGCTTGTTAGGCGCACAGGGCCATAGGCTGATAAGAGAGGATCAAGTAGAAACCATTGTTGGTTGGATGGCAGCTGAGGCATCCACCTCAATGAGCGCAGCATCCCCAGGACCTCTCCACCACATCAGGTCAGGCAGTTGAAGAGCAGCACCCATTTGCCTCTTCATCGCCCACTAAAATGCCCAGACATTCAGAAGGTCAGGAGCCAACCTTAATCCTCTTCTCAGAATCTGTTGGCTTGGAATCTGTGTGCCAGTCAAACAGCATTCCTGCAGCTGAAGAAGAGGTAGTGTGTACAGATGCGCAACCACTGTGTGCGTCTGAGGAAGAAGTGGAGGGTGGGCCAGTGCCCACAGTGACCAGCCCCAGTCAGCAGATGATGATGAAACTCAGCTGCCAGTTTCTGCTGATGAAAGTGTATTGGATGACGAGGTCCTTGACCCACCATGGCATGCTGAGGGGCAGCAAGCAAGTAGGGATTGCTCAGAGGAAGAGCTTGCAGGTGTGGTGTAGCGTGGCCGTCCACGTGGGAGAGGAAGAGGGAAAAATTTGTTGTCTGCTCCCTCAACTTCAGCACCCATTAGGAGCAGGGCTCTTTTAAAGAGCACAAGGTGTGCGCCCAAGAGTTGTGGTGCATGGGCCTTTTTCGACCAAGTTGCAGATGACGTTACAGTAGTCAGATGCAAGCTTTGTCGACAAACTGTGCGGAGAGGGAAGAACGTAAGCAACCTTAATACCACCAATATGTTGACGCATGTCAGGAAGAGGCACCCTGTGGAGTGGCAGCATCACACCCAAGATGATTCGCCACCTGCAGCTGGTCCCCCACCTTCCATCTCTTCAGCCACCTCTTCTTCCAGCTCGCAAACATCTGCCTCCGCTTCCTCGCCAGAATGCCAGGGTGCATCTGCAGGCATTGTTGTACGGTGGCACACTGTCTATACTTCGTCAGCATCAGCATCCCAATCGCTGGCATCCTCACACTCCCAATCTAGTGTGCAGCCATCTGTCACACAGGTGTGGGAGAAAAGGCGCCCGTACTCGGCAAACCACCCACGAGCACAGGGCATGAATTCTCGCATTGCCAAACTGTTTGCAGTGGAAATGCTACCATTCTGGCTGGTGAGCAAGCCAGCCTTTATCGATATGTTGGGGTTTGCAATCCCACAATACAGCGTTCCCAGCCGCTTCTACTTCAGCAGGCAAGCCGTCCCCGCCCTGAAACAGGATGTGGAGCGTAAAATTAAGCATGCGCTACAAAATGCAGTTAGTAGCAAGGTCCACCTCACCACCGACGCGTGGACCAGTCTGCATGGCCAGGGACGCTACATTTCCATCACCGCCCATTGGGTAAATGTAGTTGAGCCTGGAACTGAAGTAGACAGTGCAAGTGCGCTGGTCCTGCCAACTCCACGGATTGCAGGCCTCTCCTCCGTGCAAATTGATTCCTCCTCATACTCCTCGTCAGACTCGCCTGCACCAGGTGTACCACAACAACCGATTTCAGCACTGCATTGGCCAAACATCAACAGGCCGTGTTGAAATTGGTTTATCTAGGTAATGTTGGCCACACCGCAACCGAGCTGTGGAACATGCTCAAGGAGCAGAGCGACATGTGGCTTGCGCCGCTCAACCTCCAGCCAGGTATTGTGGTGTGTGACAACGGCCGAAACCTGGTCACGGCTCTGGGCCTAGGTGGTCTGACTCACATTTCATGCCTTGCCCATGTCCTAAACTTGGTGGTGCAGAGTTTACTTAGGAACTATCCTGACCTTGAGGAGCTGCTGCACAAAGTCAGATACGAGTGCTCTCATTTGCAGCGTTCAAGCATGACTGCATTGCGCCTTTCAGCCATACAGCGCAGATTGGGCCTGCCCGAGCATCACATCATTGTTGACCTCCCCAAAAGGTGGAATTCGACTTTGCATATGCTGCGGAGGTTGTCTGAGCATCAACCTGCAATTATGGAGTTTCAGCTGCAGCAGGCGCAAAGTAGGCGACACAAATCTCAGCCCTCCCACTTAACAACCACAGAGTGGGCAACCATGAGGGACATATGCACCATTTTGAAGTGCTTCGAGGACTCCACTTTGATGGTGAGTGCGGATGCTGCCCTACTCAGCCTGACTATTCCCCTTATATGCCTTATAGAATCATCACTTAAAGGACTAAGGTATGAGGTTTCTCAGGAGGAGGAGGAGTATGATGATACACTTGCACCAACCAGGCAATGTTCATCGGCCCGATTGGTACAAAGCTCTGTGGGTGCCTCACAAAGGTCCAGGAAGGACACAGCAAGCGAGAAGGATGAGGAGGACTATGAGGATGAGCT
Organism: Oophaga sylvatica; assembly: GCA_033576555.1. NCBI lineage: Eukaryota > Metazoa > Chordata > Amphibia > Anura > Dendrobatidae > Oophaga > Oophaga sylvatica. The sequence continues at coordinate 311,156,600 of JARQOD010000003.1, forward strand.
AGAGGAGGAAAATACACAGCGCTCTACTAGTAGTCACCAGATAGAGCGTGGATGGGGTGATGCAGAACAGCCAGGGCGCATTCCTCCAGCTGGTGACAGCGATGCATGGCCAGTTGGCAGCCTTCAGCACATGAGTGACTTCATGCTGCAGTGTCTGAGAAAAGACCCATGCGTGGCTCGTATTCTCCACACAAATAACTACTGGGAGACCACCCTCTTAGATCGACGTTACCGGGACATCCTTGAAAGCCTAATTACACCGTTGAACCGGGCGCGTAAAATGCAGGAGTACCAAGAAGCACTGGTTAATTCACTCATGTACTCTTTTCCACCGCATAGCAGTGATGCGCGTGCACTAGCAGGCACCTCAATGCGTCCTGGGCCCAGCGGAATCCGTTCAGAAGTCGGTAGCAGAAGCAGTACATCTGCTACTGACAGGTTCAGTATACCCAACCTGTTCCAACGGTTTCTGAACCTGCAAACAGTTCGGGCACCATCAGCACATACAGTGCAATGCACTAGGAGGCAACGTTACCGTGACATGGTGGCACAATAACTCTTCACGCCTGTCAGTGGGCTTCAGGATGGATATGCCCCCTTCAAATTTTGGGTCTCCAAGTTGGATACATGGCCTGAGCTTAGCCAGTATGCCTTGGAGGTCCTGGCTTGTCCTGGTGCCAGTGTGATTTCTGAACGTGTCTTTAGTGCAACTGGCAATGTACTAACAGACCAACGTACCAGACTATCCACTGCAAATGTGGACCGACTTACATTCCTAAAAATGAACCAGGCCTGGATTTCTGGTGACTTTTGCTGCCCTGGGCCACAGTACACAGGTTACATGCATGGTTGGTAGCAGTATGCATGCTCTGTCACGTGCCTATGTTGCACACAGAGTAATCTGTTATGCCCGTGCTCTGGCCTCTACTTGGTAGCACCTGGTTCTGCGACTGACTCTTTCACCTCATACTGTTTTCCATTGGCTCTAGTACCGCCAGCTAGTGCCCATTTATGTGACTGCCACTTTCACAGCATGCCGTGTTTCTGGGCTCTAGTACCGCCAACTAATCCCCATTTCCGTGACTGCCACTTTCACAGCATGCCGTGTTTCTGGGCTCTAGTACCGCCAGCTAGTGCCCATTTCCGTTACTGCCACTTTCACAGCATGGTGTGTTTCTGGGCAACAGTATCGCCAGCTGTATCTCGTTAGACCAAAGTAGAAAAAAAGGACGACAGATGCCAAACACTTATAGGCAGAAGCACAAGAGGCGGGATCCAGCCACGCCGGCTGTTTCGTGGCAGTGAAGTGCGGGCACAGGTGCCTCCCAAAGGATAAACCGAATTCCAGCATTGCCAGCTGGTTCTCGGGAGTGCCCAAGGGTACGGGTACCTCCTGCTCCAAACCGTGTTTCGACAACGCTCGCTCTAACCCTAACTCTTACCCTACTAACCATAAACCCTAACCCTACCCCAACTAATCCTAACCCAAAGAAAAAACACCGCTGTTAAAAAGATGGCGACCAGTTTTCCTGCTACAGTTTTCGCTCTGTGCATTTTTCTAGCAATTTTTTTGCTCCTCTGCCTCTGCATACTCCTTCCCCATTATCCTGAGGTGTTTCCCCTCCATTTTATCCATTATATAGCACTGTAGTGGTCACTTTATAATTCCGATTTTTTTCTCCCATTGACTTGCATTGATATCGGAAATCGGAAATTCCGATATCCGATATTTTTCCAATATCGGAAATCGGAATTCCGATACGATTTCGGGCAATATCGCTCATCCCTAGTTGCAAGGATCGGCGGACGTTCCAAAGAAATTTTGGTTAAACAGGCATTAAGGGGTTTTAGAAGAGGCAACCGGAATTTTGATAGGCATAGACCAATCTCGTTCAGCGTGTTGGAAAGGTTGGGTGGAGTTTTTGAAAGGATTTGCTGTTCCTATTTTGAGTTGGCATTATTTAGGCTAGCGTTCTCTTTAGCCTTTTTTGGGGTAATGTGAATAGGCGAACTTGTGTCTCACAGCAGGGACAGGGCAAGTAGCTTGTTGGCAGTAGATATGGAATCCTGGACAGGGGGCATTGTTTTTTTGAAAAGGCGTTCAAAAACTGATTAGTTGGGTAGAGGTAGAGGCTTGGTATTAGGGAGAGTTGATGGGTCGTTGATGTGCCCGCAAAGGTGTTTGGAATTGTATTGGCACTTGTGGTCAGGGAGGGTGGGCCCACTGTTGTGTTACACGGAGGGGGCATTTTTGTCTCGTTTCCATTTTATTGCGGTTTAAAGAGGGGATTGCAAGAGTTGAGCCTTACCCCGGGTATATACGGGTCACATTCTTTTAGGTTCGGGGCAGATTCAGAGGCTGATAATCTGGGTTTAGGTGCTGATGTGATAAGGCGAATTGGCAGGTGGAGTTCGGACCATTACTTAACATATGTGCATCATTAATTACAGAGGTAGAATGTTAGGGAATTGGTTTGAAATTGCTTGTTGTTATGTATTTTCAGGTGGTGACCCCTTATTAACCTGGATCTTTGGACATTCGTTCGTGCATTGCTGGGCTGATGTAAGGCCAGACGGTAGGCAACTGGGTTTTAGTAGGGAGCAAGTGGTGATTCGGTGGTTAGGATTTAGAGGGATGATTTGGAGTAGGGTCCTATCCGAGTTTTCCAGAGACGCTCGTTTGGATAGATCACCCGACATTCTTGTTATGCATATAGGCGGGAATAACTTGGGGGTTAGGCCTCTTAGGGAATTAATTAGGGACATACGTTTTGACTTTCTGAGGTTGTGGACATCTTTCCTGGGCGTGTTGACCGTGTGGTTGGATATTGTACCTAGAAAAAAGAGGAGGGTGGCTAGATTTTTGAAAGGGATTAATAGGGCTAGGGTAAAATTAAATTATGCAGTATCAAGTTTTGTATCCAGGAATGGGGGTATAAGCATCAGGCATTTTGAATTTAAATCGGGGGTTGGAAATTATTGGTTGTAGGATGGGGTTCATTTGAACGCGATAGGAATTGATTTGTGAGCATTGGCGATACAAGAGGGGGTTGAGAGGGCATTGGTGGGGTTGGGGCACTCACGAGCCTGAAGTGGTCAGGGCTGTTCGTGGGGGTGGGGTTCTTGGAGTTGACGCTGATTGGTCGGGGGAAGGAATTGTAAGTAAATTCCAGGCAGTTGGAAATTGTGTGGGGTTGATCTGGCATTTGGTTATGGGCTCTGGATGGGGTTTTACCATGGGAGCTTTTGATGGTTAGTCTTCCTGGAACGGTGATGGACGACTGAGGGTACCATAGCTCCAAGTACCCTCCCCTCATATTTACTTACAAGTTGTATTAATATTTATTGTTATATGTTATTGTTTGTTAATAAAATTGGCCGCTGTGGCCAAAATTTATCCAAAGAATATAAATAGCAGTGTTTTTATTTTAAAGGGGGTGGCATTTTGGTACGGATTGGTTTCAGGATGGAGGTTGCAAGGTAAGAAGCCGTATTCGCCATACGCGGTCATGAGAAAGATACTAATAGGAGAAGGAATACGGAGGATTTTTTAGGCTGGTGAGGACCAAAATCCATGGACCTCGACTGCCTGAGAATAACAGGCTGCAGCTGTCTGCTTTTTCCTTGGCTAGTTAACAAAAATAGGAGGACCCCACGCTGTTTTTTTTTGGAGGCGATCACACTATTTTTGCTAACCATCCAATGTAAGCAGACTGCTGGGACCTGGTGTTATCAGATTAGTAAATTTCATGGATATTGGATCCTTACCAGCCTGACATACCTGTCCCAGTAGTCTGCTTTACTATGGCTGGTTAACAAATATTGGGGACCCCACACTATTTTTTTAAATTATTATTTATTTAATAAAAAGGAGTGGACTTCTCTCTGTGCTTTCCTCCACTTCCTGTGTTGTGTACTTATGGCTGTGCCACAGGTATCACCATTATTTAAATAAGTACACATGCATAGTAAGCTGTGTTCCTGCACATAATACACATGTGACTAGGAAGATAATGCGGTTTTACTGCATCTAATGAAAGTGTAGCGGAGACTGAGCGTCACATAAATTGACATGCTGCGGTCTGTAAAGGCATGCCTCATGTCTGTCTCTGCAGGTGAGCCGCGGGTATCAGTGCACGCATAGTGGGCATGGGGTTTCTTGAAATCCCATCCAATATGCTGTAACAGCTTGACGCTTCTGGTTAGACGCTGTGGATGTGTTTACTGACCGTGGGAACAAACCCAAATATATCTGCAAACAGGAAATCACTTTTTTCCTTCCCAGAAGCCAACTTTCAATTACATTTATTTCAAGTGACAAAAAAACACATGCAATGAAAAACGCATCAAACTCAATTACCTTTTCTCGTACAATCCAAAAATGTCAGTGGCTGGATGAAAGATGCAAGAGTCTGTCTGAATCCCAGAAACTCACTCAGCTTTTATGCACACACACTGATTACAAGCAAACATGTCAGAGGTGAGGATGTTACCTTTAGTAGCCATTCAAACCCATTTGTGTCAACTTCTGTGTATGTTATCAGGCCAAAATCACCAGGGTATGTAAACTTTTGATCAGGGTCATTTGGATGTTTTGGGTTGTCATTATGATTTAAAAAGAGAAAATACTGTAGTTTGACATTAAAAGGCTTCACCCAACCACTAACCATGAGTGGAGAAAAGGTTTTGGTTTTATCATTCATATTCTCTGAAAAAAGGCCAAGAAAGCAAAAATTCTGCCGGGGTATGTAAACTTTTGAGCACAACTGTATCCCCTTGATTCAGAGACTGTTTTTTCATCACACGTTGTACTTTATGTTGGCGGTAAAATTAGGTTGATATATTTTTCGTATTTTTGTGCAAATATCTGAAAATTGATGAAAATTTTGAAAAATTAGCAATGTTCAATTTTTGAATACTTATATCCTTAAACCTTATAGTCATACCACACAATATAGTTAACAAATTACATTTCCCATGTCTACTTTGTCAGCATCCTTTTTCAAAATATACTTTTATTTTATGACGCTACAACCCCTGGCAAAAATTATGGAATCACCGGCCTTGGAGGATGTTCATTCAGTTGTTTTGTTTTGTTGAAAAAAGCAGATCACAGACATGGCACAAAACTGAAGTTATTTCAAATGGCATCTTTCTGCCTTTAAGAAACACTAAAAGAAATCAAGAACAAATAATGTGGTAGTCAGTAATGGTTATTTTTTTAACCAAGCATAGGGAAAAAATTATGGAATCACTCAATTCTGAGGGAAAAAATTATGGAATCACCCTGTAAATTTTCATTCCCAAAACTAACACCTGCATCAAATTAGATCTGCTCGTTAGTCTGCATATAAAAAGGAGTGATCACACCTTGGAGAGCTGTTGCACCAAGTGGAATGACATGAATTATGGCTCCAACACGAGAGATGTCAATTGAAACAAAGGAGAGGAATATCAAATTCTTAAAAGAGGGTAAATCAACACCCAATGTTGCAAAAGATGTTGGCTGTTCACAGTCAGCTGTGTCTAAAATCTGGACCAAATACAAGGTTGTTAAAGGCAAACATACTGGTAGACCAAGGAAGACATCAAAGCGTCAAGACCGGAAACTTAAAGCAATATGTCTCCAAAACAGGAAATGCACAACAAAACAAATGAGGAACGAATGGGTGGAAACTAGAGTCAACGTCTGTGAACGAACTGTAAGAAACCGCCTAAAGGAAATGGTATTTACCTACCGAAAAGCTAAACGAAAGTCATCATTAACACCTAAACAGAAAAAAACAAGTTTACAATGGGCTAAGGAAAAGCAATCGTGGACTGTGGATGACTGGATGAAAGTCATATTCAGTGATGAATCGCGAATCTGCATTGGGCAAGGTGATGATGCTGGAACTTTTGTTTGGTGCAATTCCAATGAGAATTATAAAGATGACTGCCTGGATAGAACATGCAAATTTCCACAGTTACTGATGATATGGGGCTGCATGTCAGGTAAAGGCACTGGGGAGATGGCTGTCATTACATCTTCAATAAATGCACAAGTTTATGTTGTTATTTTGGACACTTTTCTTATCCCATAAATTGAAAGGATGTTTGGGGATGATGAAATCATTTTTCAAGATGATAATGCATCCTGCCATTGAGCAAAAATTGTGAAAACATTCTTTGAAAAAAGACACATAAGGTCAATGTCATGGCTTGCAAATAGTTCGGATCTCAATCCAATTGAAAATCTTTGGTGGAAGTTGAAGAAAATGGTCCATGACAAGGCTCCAACCTGCAAAGCTGATCTGGCAACAGCAATCAGAGAAAGTTGGAGGCAGATTGATGAAGAGTACTGTTTGACACTCATAAAGTCCATGCCTTAGAGACTGCAAGTTGTTGTAAAAGCCAGAGGTGGTGCAACTAAATACAAGTGATGGAGTGTTTATTTGATTGTTTGTTTTTCATGATTCCATAATTTTTTCCCTATGCTTGGTTAAAAAAATAACCATTACTGACTACCACATTATTTGTTCTTGATTTCTTTTAGTGTTTCTTAAAGCCAGAAAGTTGCCATTTGAAATTACTTCAGTTTTGTGCCATGTCTGTGATCTGTTTTTTTTTTCAACAAAATAAAATGAACATCCTCCAAGGTTGGTGGTTCCATAATTTTTGCCAGAGGTTGTAGAAAGGTTAAAATTTAGCAGCAATGTTTCATTTTTTTTCATGACATATACAAATCCAAATTTTTACAGTCCTATTCAGATTTGAAAGAGGGCTATCCTCAGAAGTGATATCATTTTAATAACTGCACCCCTCAAGTTATTCTAAGCTGTTCTAAGAAAATGTGTTAAAACTCTAAGTACTTCAAAAGAAAGCGAATCTGTCACCTCATTTTTGGGATATAAGCTGCAGCCACCTCCTCTAGGGGCTTATCTACAGCATTCTGGCCGGTGGCCACAGCTTATATCTCAAAAATGAGGTGACAGATTCCCTTTATGCCAAATTGGATTGAAAACATTTAAAATTATTTTTTTTACATTAAAATATTGCTTTAGCTAGAAATGTTTCACTTTCACATGGGATAATAAGAGAAAATGGACACCAATTTCTCCTGAATGTGGCAATATCTTATATGTGATCAAAAACTGTATATTGTACAGCACACTCTTCATGAATTTCCCTTTCTCATTGTTTTTTTGCAACGTCATGAAGAAGACTCACGACAGGTCCAAATGTCTATTTACTGTGTCACTCTTCCATCCTTAAGTTCAATTTTCATACTCCCATGTGACTGCACTGTAAAAATAAAAAACACTTGCAACTTAGTTACAGAGATTGCGGTGGATTCTTCTTCTTGGTTTCTTTGGGTTATCAACCCACTCCTCCAGAACCTCCTATTACTGAGTGCAGACCAATTTTTTTTTATTTTGGGTCTGTTTTTCAGCATATGTTTGTTGCAAACTTATTTTAATTGAAAGAAAAATGGAAGAATGAATGGACAAGTGTACTGAGACAGTCTTGAAAAAAAAATCTGTTGTCATGTACCAGGATGATGAAGATGAAATGTGAGTGGACATTGCAGAAAGGCAATAATCCCAAACACACACCAAGGAAACTCTCAATTGGTTTCAATGAAATAAAATAAAGCTTCTAGAAAGGCTCAGCCAATCACCTGACATGAATTCAATAGAAAATACCTTTCTGTCATGCTTGTATGAAACAAACACAAATGAGTAGAACAATGCATTTTGAAATATATTTCTGACTCATTGATTGTGTGTGCATAGAATTGGTGCCCAAGTGATCGCCGGCAGTCCAGTCCCTAAATTAAAGGGATTTTTCCATCTCGATATTTATAACATAGGAACAAAAAATGCCATAAAACATGCTAGTCCCAATCTTGTTTGGCTATTTTCAGACCGCTTTTAAAAATTAAAGAAATGATCGGTGCATAAGCGTCCACCTCTATATTCCACGTTGCTAGAAAACTAGCCCTGTTCTTGTGGTATGTAGGAAGAGATAATGGGTCTGCTGCTTTTTTGCAAATTTTAAACAATGTTGCCACATTAATCTAACTTATTTTCTAGACCAGGCGTCCCCAACCTATAGCTTCGGAGCCACATGTGATCCACCGTCCCATGAAGTGTGGCTCGTGGCTGTCTGCCAGCTTGGTGCAGGAAATCCTGTTCTGGCAAATAGGTATGAAGAGCATATCTCAAAATGGTGAATTTTGCAAGTATTCCTGCACAAAAGAGCAGATCCGGATGCACATACACTGGTTTTAGAGTTATGGCACGCTGGAGAAAGGACAGAGTGATACTACCTGGTACAGTGTGTTGGGAGTGCTTGATGGGAGAATACTGAATGAGGAAACCCCTGGATCTTGGTATACTGCTTCAAGGTGATTTCTGTAGAAAAGCTTTGGTTATCATTATACCCATAATGGGGGCTTTGGTAGCCACTACTGTGAGGGGGGCAGGAGCTGACTTTCTCTCTGAGCTAAATGTGTCTCTCAAGGTCAGAAAGATTAGGGACCACTGTCCTAGATTATTCTGGATTGAAATATGCTTAAATGCTTCTAAAGGTTAAAAGTGATCCCATTGATTATGTAAGCTATATATTTACAACACAAATGGTGTATTAACCCCTTAACAACCACCGATACGCCTTTTAACGGCTGTAGTTAAGGGTACTTTAACCACAGCGCCATGAATTCACGGTGCTAAGGAAAAAACCTATAGTGTCCCCAAGAGTCAGATTTTCTCCGGGGTCTCAGATGCCGGGTCAGTCGAGACCCCAGAGAACATGATTCGAGTCGGTTTTTTTCGACCCCGGTGTTGCAATCGCCATTACTAACAGTATAACGGCGACCGCAAAAAAAAGTACTGTGTGCCACTTAAGTTCTCTCTCCTCTGAAGTGATCGCACATCAGAGGAGAGAGAAATAGGGTCCCCGATCCCCCCGGTACAACCCAGTGCTCCTGGGCCCTCCTGCATCTTCCGGTGGGTGCCGCTATCTTCTTCTGGTTAGAAAATAGTGGGCGCATGCGCAGTGCGCCCGAAGAGATCTGCCGGCTGGCACCCGGCAACAATAGGAAGATTTTTCCTATTGGTTTATTTTGGTCAATGTGATAGACGCTATCACAGTGATCAAAATAAAAAAAATAGTAAACAAACCCCCCCTTTATCACTCCCTTAGTTAGGGAAAATAAAATAAAAAAATACATTTATTTCCATTTTCCCATTAGGGTTAAGCTAAAGTTAGTTGGACTAAAGTTTTAGGGTTAGGGTAACGGTTAGGATAAAGTGAGTTGGGCTAAAGTTTTAGGGTTAGTGTTAGGGTTAGGCTAAAATGAGTTGGGCTAAAGTTTTAGGGTTAGGGTTGGGTTAGTGTTGGGATTATGGTTGGGATTAGGGTTAGGGTTGGGATTAGCATTAGGGTTGTGTTGGGGTTAGGTTTGTGGTTAGGGTTATGGTTAGAGTTGGGATTAGGTTTAGGGTTGTAGTTAGGGTTATGGTTAGAGATAGGATTAGGGTTGTGGTTAGGGTTATGTTTAGGGTTGGGATTAGGTTTAGGGGGGTGTTGGAGTTAGGGTTTTGTTTAGGGTTATGGCTGGCATTAGGGTTAGGGGTGTGTTGGGATTAGAGTTGTGATTAGGGTTATGGTTAGAGTTGGGATAAGGGTTAGGGGTGTGTGGATTAGGATTGGAGTTAGAATTGGGGGTTTCCACTGTTTAGGTACATCAGGGGTTCTCCAAATGCGACATGGCGCCACCATTGATTCCAGCCAATTAACTTTCAAAAAGTCAAACGGTGCTCTCTCCCTTCTAAGCTCTGCCGTGCACTCAAACAGTGGCTCCCCCAACATATGGGGTATCAGCGTACTCAGGACAAATTGGACAATGACTTTAGGGGTTCAATTTCTCCTGTTACTCTTCTGAAAGTAAAAATTTTGGGGTGAAAAATAATTTTTGTGGAAAAAAAATATTTTTAATTTTCACAGCTCTGAGTTATAAACTTCTGTGAAGCACTTGGGGGTTTAAAGTGCTCACCACACTTTTAGATAAGCTCCTTGGGGGTCTAGTTTTCAAAATGGTGTCACTTGTGGGGATTTCTACTGTTTAGGCACATCGGGGCTCTGCAAACGCAACATGACGCCCACAGACCATTCCATCAATGTCTGCATTTTAAAACGTTACTTCTTCACTTCCGTGCCCCGACGTGTGCCCAAACAGTGGTTTCCCCCCATATATGTGGTACCAGCATACTCAGGACAAACTTGACAACAATTTTTGTGTTCCAATTTCTCCTGTTATCCTTGTGAAAATAAGAAAAATGTGGGCTAAAAAATCATTTTTGAGAAAAAAAAAAAGTTTTAATTTTCACGGCTCTGCTTTATAAACTTTTGTGAAGCACTTGGGGGTTCAAAGTGCTCACCTCACATCTAGATAAGTTTCATAAGGGGTACAGATTCCAAAATGGTGTCACTTGTGGGGATTTCCACTGTTTAGGCACATCAGGGGCTCTACAAACGCGACATGGCGTCAGATCTCAATTCCAGCCAATTCTGCATTGAAAAAGTCAAACGGCACTCCTTCCCTTCCGAGCTCTGCCGTGCGCCCAAACAGTGGTTTACCCCTACATATGGGGTATTAGTGTACTCAGGACAAAATGCACAACAACTTTCGTGTTCTAATTTGTCCTGTTACCCTTGTCAAAATAAGAATTTTGGGGAGTAAACATCATTTTTGTGGAAAAAATATGATTTTATATTTTCACAGCTCTACGTTATAAACTTCTCCTTCCCTTCCAAGCTCTGTCGTGTGCCCAAACAGTGGTCTACTCCCACGTATGGGGTATCAGCATATTCAGGAGAAATTGCAAAACAAATTTTGTGGTTCATTTTCTCTTTTAATACTTGTGAAAATAAAAAAATTGGTTCTGCAGTAAAACGTTCGTATAAAAAGTTAAATGTTAATTTTTTTCCTTCCACATTGCTTCAGCTCCTGTGAAGCACCTGAAGGGTTAATAAACTTCTTGATTGTGGCTTTGAGCAACTTAAGGGGTGCAGTTTTTAGAATGGTGTATTTTCTATCAAATACACCCCTCAAAGTGACTTTAGATGTGAGGTGGTCCCTAAAAAAATGGTTTTGTAAATTTTGTTGTAAAAATTAGAAAACGCTGGTGAACTTTTAACCCTTATAACTTCTTAACAAAAAACATTTTGTCTCCAAAATTGTGCTGATGTAAAGTATACATGTGGCTAATGTTATTTATTAAGTATTTTGTGTGACATATCTCTCTGATTTTAAGGGCATAAAAAATAAAAATATGAAAATTGAAAACTTTTAATTTTTTTTACATATTTCTGTTTTTTTTATAAATAAACACAAGTTATATTGAAGAAATTTTACTACTACCATGAAGTACAATAGGTCACGAAAAAACATTCTCAGAATCAGTGGGATCCATTACAGAATTCCAGAGTTATAACCTCATAAAATGACAGTGGTCAGAATTGTAAAAATTGGCCTGGTCATTAAGCTGCAAATTTTCTCTGTCACTAAGGGGTTAATGAATATAATAATAATTACCATGTGATGATATGGTAGGTTATTTTATAACATGTTTGTGGTTTTTAACAGTTTTTTCCAAAAACACAGCACATTTTAATAAATAGGTCTTGGAATAAAAAAAATTCAAATTTAAATATTGTAAGAAGGAAAAGAGTATACAGACAGGACAGCATGGGATCACAGCTTATTCTTTCAGTAAAATAAAACAGTTTCCTGCTGATTAGTAATGTAACATCTGTATGCACTCTTGTTTCCCCCCATGCCCAGGAGATGTGGTATGATCAGACCATGTCCCTGTACGGTCAGACACAACCATTACACAGTTCACAGCAGGGCACATTAATAAGATTATCTCAGCACAGGAACATTTTTATAACACATGGAATTGTGGAAATTATTTTTAGTCCAAGATCTATTGGAATTGAAACATTTAAAAAAAATCATTAACATTTTCAGTGATATATGTCTACAGTTCATACAGCCCATTATTCATATACCAAAATATTATCAGCATTCAATGTGAACCGAAAAAAAAGATATTTACAGTCATAGTAACCCGTAGAAATTTCTCCAACTTAAAAAAAAAAATTACAATTTTTATGGACAAGAGGGAAAGTGCCCTATTTTTATGGACTGCCTAAAAATGTCTGGATGTTACCTGTCAATTAATTTCATATTCTGCAGATATGAGCAACATCTGAGATGTGTCATATCCACTTGCCTTTCTATTGAAATAAATATGAATGTTAATGAGAGGTCAGGATCTGACAACTCATATACAAGTATATCCTGAAGAACAGAGAGATGTTGTCATAGCAACCAATCAAATCATCCTGCTTTAGAAATATGACAAATAGAACCTTATTTCTATGGTTCAAGTGGGCATCTTCTCTTCATTGCACTGAAATATAAGCGCCAATGTCTTTCATGAATGAATATCTAAATAAGGAGACATTACAGAATTCATGATGGTGATTATGCTGTCTCAGCTAGTATTAATGTGACATTTCATAGTTACTGTGTACTTTGCTGCCACCTAGTGGTTATTGTTTAGTGCTGTCTCGGGTTCTATTTCCCATAATGCTTTGCTTTCTCTCACTCCTCTCAACTGTTTTCCCTTTCCGGCATCCATCTTGTGCTTCGTCATTCTGTGTGCCTCATCATTCATGCTAGGAGCTTCAACACAGCATTCCTTTTAGACCGCTATGTCTTTTCTTCTGAAGCCACCTTGATACCTCTTGCCTGAAGGAAATTGTATGTTTTTATCTGCACAAGGTATTGTAATGCCAATAAACCTTTCAGTTACATTCAAGTTCACCTTCTCAAGAAGATATCTGTGCACGATTAAGATTAAGAAGGAAGTTATAGTGAGTTCCTATCTATCATTGCTTATATCGGAGATTGTCACTCACAAGGATCAGAGCTGTCTCTTACATATATCGGTGGCAGAATAGTCTAAAAGGAGCTGTTGTTGCGGCCTATTGCATGTTTACCTCACAGACTGTTAACCAGGAAAGACACCTCTTACTCCTGCTTGCATAGGAAGCCCAAGTCCTTTGTGCCTGTGTGTATATGATACAGTCTGCCAGCAAGTGTGCGCCATCCGCATCTCACAAGTATAGAAACATGTCCATGAAAGATAGTATGGATCCCTGTGATGTGGAATCAGAACAGACGCATCACGTCTCAGACAACACAGATGCACGAGAAGCAGACTCTATGCTGATCCCTGAACAAAGTGTCCGACCTAAGCGCACAAATAAACCCACGCAAAAGGTCAGAGAGAACTTTGAGGCAACTAGAGATGAGTTCCTCAATAACCTGAGTATCTTATGGGAAAGAACCGAGCGGTGTATTGCAGCTATTTCACGCCATAAGAATAACACAGCAGACCTAACCACAGCTTTGCATCGGTTATCTGAAGCCTATGATTGCTATCAGCGGCTATCCACAATGTATGCCACATTTCTGGGTAATTCTGATATGGACGATGCCTTAGCAGAGTTAACTGAGCGAAAGACCTTACTCCAAAGAAACAATGCTATCGTGCAAGATGCCAAAGACAAGGCAGAGTGCCGCATCACACACCTGCAAGAAGTGAGGTCACAGCGATCGACTTCAACTAAAATCACATCTCGATCCTCCAGATCTTCTCGTTCCAAAAGATCGACATTATCTGAGAAGCTAATAGAAATCCGTGCTGAAGCAGAAGAAGCCAGAGTAAGGAGTTCATTTGCTAGGAAGGAAGCAGAGATAGCAGCCCAGCTGAAAGTGAAGGAAGCAGAGATAGCAACCCAGCTGAAAGTGAAGGAAGCAGAGGCAGAGGCCCAGATGAAAATCCTCCAAACAGAAAAGGAAGAAGCTGCTGCCATGGCTAAATTGAAAGTGTTTGAGCAAGCAGTAGCTGACGAGACCGCCTTAGACTGTCCTTCCCTAGAAGAAATAGAAGATCCGGCTATACGTACCAAGGATTACGTGTTAAAACACCAAACATCCACACATCCTGCTAATTATGACCTAAATCACGAGTCAGAAGCCTTAAACCCTCACACACCGGTACTTCTCCCAACCAACCACATAGACGCTCCTGCCCAGCCACAGATTCTACTGCCAAATAGTGACAAGGTAACTTTCAGCACCAACCCACAGTTTCAGCTACGACAAGCAGACCCTCCAGAGACTAAACTACACCTAAACCCTCGTGCAACATCATTCTGGCCTCAAGTGTCTCATCCTTACACGCCAAGGGACTTACACACCTCAGAGGTACCACAAGTCACTCTTGCAACAAGGAACGAGAACACAGACATGTCAGAGTTTGCCAAATATATGATACGCAGGGAACTAGTAAACAGTAGTCTCTCAAAGTTTGATGACTCTGCTGAAAACTATAGATCCTGGAAATCAACCTTTGAAGCTGTAGTCACAGGTCTTAACCTTACGCCAAGGAACAACTGGACTTGCTTGTCAATTGGCTAGGCCCAGAATCCACAGAGCGCATCAGAACATTAAGAGCAATCCATGTTGGCCATTCAGATGCGGGTCTCACTGCAGCATGGAGAGGCTGGAGCAAACCTATGGCAGCGCGGAAGCTATAGAAAGAGCATTATTTAGGAAACTGCAAAACTTCCCAAAGATAACTAACAAAGACAATCGTAAACTGCAGGATCTAAGTGATCTGCTGAAGGAATTGGAGTTAGCCAAACTAGACCCTCGTCTTCCAGGACTGAGCTACCTAGACACCGCACATGGTGTGAACCCGGTGGTCACTAAGCTACCACACGGCATGCAAGACAAATGGGCAGACTTGGGATCAAGGTACAAGAGAGAGCATAAAGTGTCGTTTCCATCTTTCTCTTATTTTGCCAGGTTTATCAGCGACCAAGCTCAGATGAAAAATGATCCCAGCTTTGACTTTGCCGAACCTGCTTTGACCTGTTCATCATCATTCTCAAAGCAAGGTAAAACAACGAGTGAATATAAAGACTTCAAAGGGACAGTATCTGTGAGAAAGACAGACATTCCACTTGCAACATCGTCATTTACTAAGCAAGGTTCCCTCTAGGCAATGCAAAGAATCTCAGTCTTATGTGCCCTATCCATAGAAGTCCTCATTCCTTGAGAGAATGCCGTGGGCTCAGAGCAAAACCCGTGCAGGAGCGCAAAGACATCCTCAAGGAGCTTGGAATATGCTACAAGTGTTGTGCCTCCTCATTCCACATCGCTAAAGACTGCAAAACTATTGTTAAGTGTGCTGAATGCAGTAGCAATGAGCATGTGACAGCTATGCATCCAAATACATCTGAAGACAATGCTCAACCTTCAGTATCTAAGCACGAGTCAAGGTATGGCGGGGAGCCACAAGGCCATGAGCCAACTAAAACTGCTGTATCCTCTTCGTGCATTGAAGTATGTGGAGAAGAAAGCAGCCCCAAGTGTTGTGCCAAGGTATGTCTTGTCAAAGTGTATCCTGAGGGGCAACCTGAGAAAGCCACTAGGATGTACGCCATCATAGACGAGCAAAGCAACAGGTCTCTAGCAAAGCCCAAATTCTTTGACATCTTCGGCATACAAGGACCAGCAACACCATACACTCTCAATACCTGCTCCGGTCGGGTAGAGACATTTGGCAGAAGAGCCATTGGGTATGTTATCTCTCCAATCAAAGAGAACATGCCTATACCCTTGCCGACAATAATTGAGTGTGACCATATACCTGATGAAAGACAGGAGATTCCCACTCCAAAGGCTGTGTAGCATCGGTGTCCCTGCCTTCTGCCAGGCAGGGACGCTGTTCCCCTGCGACAGCGTCCTCTGCCAGGCAGGGACGTCGCCCCCCTTACCCGCGCTCAGCGTCCTCCTTCCGCCCTGCTGGGGCCACGCGCTCCTTCCCTGCTGCTGGACTTAGGGCGCGCGCCCGCGCCCTCCCCCGCTCTTAAAGGGGCCGCGCGCATCTTTCAAAAAGGTCCCCGGCCAATGCCGGAGGACTCCACCCTATAATAAGTACTTCCTCCTTAATGGAGGTGCCCGAGCAATGTTGTTGTTGCACTGTTTACTCTGCTTCAGCCCTCAGGGTCCGTTACCAGTTACCTGCCTGTTTCCTGCCAGTTTGCTGTCTGCTACCTGCCTGCAAGCCTGCCTGAAGGTTCGGCCATCACCTGCGGTGTTCATCGGCTGTTCCAGAGACTCTCGCCTGCTCACTTGGGAGCACTCATCTGCCATCTGACTGCAAGCCCACCTGAAGGTTCGGCCATCACCTGCGGTGTTCATCGGCTGTTCCAGAGACTCTCGCCTGCTCACTTGGGGGCGCTCATCTGTCATCTGCCTGCTAGCCTACCAGGAGGCTCCACCGTCTCAGGTCGTATATACCTGTCCAGTCAAAGACTGCCCCGGTCACTTGCTGTGACTTCCTGCCTATCTAACCAGAGACTGCCCCGGTCACTTGCTGTGACTTCCTGCCTGTCTAACCAGAGACTGCCCCGGTCACTTGCTGTGACTTCCTGCCTGTCTAACCAGAGACTGCCCCGGTCACTTGCTGTGACTTCCTGCCTGTCTAACCAGAGACTGCCCCGGTCACTTGCTGTGACTTCCTGCCTGTCTAACCAGAGACTGCCCCGGTCACTTGCTGTGACTTCCTGCCTGTCTAACCAGAGACTGCCTCGGTCACTTGCCGTGACTTCCTGCCTGTCTACCCAGAGACTGCCCCGGTCACTTGCCGTGACTTCCTGCCTGTCTAACCAGAGACTGCCCTGGTCACTTGCCGTGACCACCCGCCTGTCTAACCAGAGACTGCCCCGGTCACTTGCCGTGACTACCCGCCTGTCTATCCAGAGACTGCCCCCGTCACTTGCAGTGACTTCCTATCCGTCTCCCCGGGGCCACCCGCTCCTTTACAAGGAAAGCCTCCTTGTATAATAAAGCTCAGAGGTTCGCCTCCCAGACCCGTTACAGTTTGCTCGGGCCATGGAACCCGGTGGCACCCAAACCCCTTCGCTCTCTGACCTGTGTCATGAACTGTCTCGTCAGAGGTCTCAACAGGAGTCCATCCTGGGTCACCTGCGGAATGTTAATTCCCACCTGGACACCCTGACTACTTCACCAGCAACCACCGCGGGCGCCATGACTCGCAATCCGGCAGTTCCGCTGCTTACCAATTCCGTGGTTTCTGTTCCTGGACCTCGACTTTCAGCTCCTCCTCGGTTTGGAGGCGACCCTGCTCTGGCTCGGGGTTTCATTAACCAATGCACCCTGCATTTTGAACTCCTGGCACACCAGTTTAACTCCGACCGGGCCAAAATTGCCTTCATCATGTCCCATCTCACCGGAGAGGCCCTGGCCTGGCTAAATCCTCTTTGGGAGAGAGAGGATCCTCTGGTGTCTGACCTGTCTGCTTTTCTCTCAGCCTTCCGGAAGGTATTCGATGAACCCGGACGGAAGACCTCCTCTGCATCTTCTCTGCTGCGTCTCCGTCAGGAAAGTCTCACCGTGGGTCAATATGCCATACGGTTTCGTAGCCTTGCCTCGGAGCTAGCTTGGGATAATGACGCTCTGATCTCTGTCTTCTGGGAGGGTCTGTCCGGCCGCATTAAAGATGAACTTGCTGGTCGGGACATTCCAACCTCTCTCGATGACCTAATAAATCTCGCCAATCGAATTGATCTGCGGTTCCAGGAGCGCGCTAAAGAGGCCACCCGTGAGAGAAGGTTTCCTCGTCTTGCTCCTTCTTTTCAGAGACCTGTAACTCCTTCCGTTTCTCCTCAGGTACACTCTTCTGAGCCTATGCAAGTTGACCAGACCAAGATGGTCAAAGCCCGTCAGGACTCACGCCGTACCGAGAGGAGTTGCTTCTACTGTGGCAGTAAGGAGCACTGGATCCGTACCTGCCCAGAGAGGTCGGGAAACGCCTGTGTCTAGGTTCGCTCGGAGAGGTCCACCTAGACAAAAATAAATCCTCTTCATCTCTCAATTCTCCTCGGTGAGAACCGTTATTTCGAACTTGCCCAACTTGATTCTGGAGCAGCCGGGAATCTTGTTTCACAGGCTCTAGTAGAGAAATATTGCATTCCTACCAAACCTCTGGTTGAACCAGTATCTGTTGCTGCTGTGGATGGAGGTCTCCTGCCACGTCCCATCCAACTTATCACTGAAGCCATAACCCTGCAGGTAGGAATGCTGCATTCTGAGAGCATCTCGTTTCATGTTCTGCCTGGACTCTCACATGCTTTCTTACTAGGTCTGCCTTGGCTCCAAAAGCATGCACCCGTGCTCGACTGGCAGAATGGAGAGATTCTTCGCTGGGGACAGGACTGTCATAAAACTTGCTTGGTTCCTGTTCATCCCATCCGTCCTTCTCCTACACCAACTAATCTACCAGGGCTCCCGATTCCATATTGGTCTTTCGCTGATGTCTTTAATAAAAAGGAAGCAGAGACATTACCCCCGCACAGACCATATGATTGCCCTATCGACCTGCAACCCGGTACTACACCTCCCCGTGGGCGTATTTACCCATTGTCTGCTGCTGAGACCAGGTCGATGTCCGAATATATCGAGGAGAATTTGGCTAAGGGATTCATCCGGAAATCCACCTCCCAGCGGGAGCAGGTTTCTTCTTCGTAAAAAAGAAAGACGGCTCTCTCCGTCCCTGTATTGACTACAGAGGCCTAAATTTGATCACGGTGAAGAATAAGTAGCCTCTTCCGCTCATTCCAGAATTGTTTGATCGTCTGAGGGGGGCTAGAATCTTCACCAAACTGGATCTCCGTGGGGCATATAACCTGGTCCGTATCCGTCGGGGAGATGAATGGAAGACGGCATTCAATACCCGGGACGGCCACTACGAGTATTTGGTTATGCCCTTTGGTCTCTGTAATGCTCCAGCAGTCTTTCAGGAGTTGGTCAATGACATCTTCCGGGACCTTCTCTACTCCTGCGTTGTGGTGTACCTAGACGACATCTTGGTCTTCTCTCCGGATCTCCAGTCTCACCGGAGGGATGTTCGTCAGGTTCTGCTCAGGCTCAGGCAGAATCACCTCTTCGCCAAATATGAGAAGTGCCTCTTTGAGCAGACCTCGCTTCCGTTTTTGGGCTACATCATTTCTCAGACAGGCCTACGAATGGATCCGGAGAAACTGTCTGCCATCGAGAAATGGCCCCTACCGGAGGGGTTGAAGGCCATTCAGCGGTTCCTGGGATTCGCCAATTATTACCGCCTCTTCATACCGCACTTCTCTTCCCAGACTGCTCCAATCTCCGCGCTCACCCGCAAGGATGCTAATCCCAAACAGTGGACGCCCGAAGCAGAGGAGGCCTTTCTTTCTTTAAAACAGGCCTTCTCTTCCGCTCCAGTGCTGCATCGCCCGGACGGCAACAAGCAGTTCTTCCTGGAGGTGGACGCTTCCTCCTCTGGAGCCGGAGCGGTACTTACTCAAAAATCTTCATCCGGGAGGATGGTATCTTGCGGCTTCTTCTCCAAACTCTTCTCCTCTTCTGAGCGCAATTACTCCATAGGAGACCGAGAGTTATTGGCCATCAAGCTGGCATTGGAGGAGTGGCGTTACCTACTCGAGGGGGCTCTTCATCCGGTAATCATTTACACTGACCACAATAATCTGGCTTACCTCCAGCATGCCCAGAGACTTAACCCTCGCCAAGCCCGGTGGTCCTTGTTTTTTGCCCGCTTTGATTTTCTGTTACATTTTCGTCCGGCCGACAAGAACATCAAGGCGGACGCCTTGTCCCGGTCCTTCCTGGTGTCGGATCTCGAGGAGGAACCTAAACATATCATCGATCCCGCCAGAGTGATGCGGTGGCTCCCGTGAGTCTAAATCGTCTCCCTCCTGGCAAGACGTTCGTATCGGTAACCGATCGGGAGAGAATCCTACACTGGGGTCATTCGTCTAAACTAGCTGGCCACGCTGGTCAGAAAAAGACCCTCCAGCTCATTACTCGCATTACTGGTGGCCTACCCTGCACAAAGACGTAATAGACTTTGTTTCTGCCTGTGTCTCCTGTGCCCGCAACAAAGTTCCGAGACACCTGCCTGCCGGCCGTCTTCTCCCGCTTCCTGTACCCGCTGCTCCCTGGCAGCATATAGCCATGGACTTCATAACAGATCTGCCCGTCTCTGCCGGTTGTACGGTCATTTGGGTGGTCGTTGACCGATTTTCCAAGATGGCTCACTTCATTCCCCTGCCAGGGCTTCCGTCTGCACCCGAGTTGGCTAAAGACTTTATCCGCCACATCTTCCGTCTTCATGGTCTGCCTCGTCACTTTGTGTCGGATCGTGGGGTACAGTTCACCTCACGATTCTGGAGAGCCACTTGTAAGTTGCTAGACGTCACCTTGGATTTCTCCTCCGCTTACCACCCGCAGTCCAATGGACAAGTCGAGCGAATCAATCAGAATCTGACCAGTTATCTCCGGCACTTCGTTAATGCCCACCATTCTGACTGGGTGGATCTCCTGCCTTGGGCCGAATTCTCTTATAACAATCACGAGAGTGAATCTTCCTCCAAATCTCCGTTTTTTGTAGTCTTCGGTCAACACCCCCGGATCCCTGTTCCTGTCTCCATCTCTGTGGACAATCCAGCTGCGGAATCTCTGGTTAACGAATTTTCCTCCATATGGGAGAGTGCCCGGTCCACACTCATTCTGTCATCCGAGCGCATGAAGAAACATGCTGACAAAAGACGTTTGGATCCTCCTCAATTCCGTCCTGGGATAAGGTCTGGCTTTCATCCAAGTATGTCCGGCTCAAGATTCCTTCCTACAAGTTGGGTCCTCGGTTCATCGGTCCTTTTGAGATCATCAGTCAGATCAACCCGGTGTCCTATAAATTGAAACTCCCGGCCAATTTGCGGATTCCTAACTCCTTCCATGTATCTCTCCTCAAACCGGTGGTACTTAACTCTTTTGTCAAGTCTACAGGTACACCTCCTGCTCCAGTGTCTGCTGAAGACGAATTTGAGGTAGAGAACATTCTGGCCACCAAAAGGGTAGGAAGAAAGACCTATTTTCTGGTGGATTGAAAGGGGTTTGGTCCTGAGGAGAGAACGTGGGAGCCTCGGGAGAACATCCATGCCCCTCTCATCCTAGCTAAATTTCTTTCTGGCCTAAAAAGGGGGGGGCCTAAGGGGGGGGTACTGTAGCATCGGCGTCCCTGCCTTCTGCCAGGCAGGGACGCTGTTCCCCTGCGACAGCGTCCTCTGCCAGGCAGGAAGTCGCCCCCCTTACCCGCGCTCAGCGTCCTCCTTCCGCCCTGCTGGGGCCGCGCGCTCCTTCCCTGCTGCTGGACTTAGGGCGCTGCGCCCGCGCCCTCCCCCGCTCTTAAAGGGCCTGCGCGCATCTTTCAAAAAGGTCCCCGGCCAATGCGGAGGACTCCACCCTATAATAAGTACTTCCTCCTTAATGGAGGTGCCCGAGCAATGTTGTTGTTGCACTGTTTACTCTGCTTCAGCCCTCAGGGTCCGTTACCAGTTACCTGCCTGTTTCCTGCCAGTTTGCTGTCTGCTACCTGCCTCAGCCTCCGAATGACCTCTGCACGCTGAAGACTCTCGGCCCAGCATCACTCCTCGATGCGATGTTTCATCTGTATCGGCTGTTCCAGAGACTCTCGCCTGCTCACTTGGGGGCGCTCATCTGTCATCTGCCTGCTAGCCTACCAGGAGGCTCCACCGTCTCAGGTCGTATATACCTGTCCAGTCAAAGACTGCCCCGGTCACTTGCTGTGACTTCCTGCCTGTCTAACCAGAGACTGCCCCGGTCACTTGCTGTGACTTCCTGCCTGTCTAACCAGAGACTGCCCCGGTCACTTGCTGTGACTTCCTGCCTGTCTAACCAGAGACTGCCCCGGTCACTTGCTGTGACTTCCTGCCTGTCTAACCAGAGACTGCCCCGGTCACTTGCTGTGACTTCCTGCCTGTCTAACCAGAGACTGCCCCGGTCACTTGCTGTGACTTCCTGCCTGTCTAACCAGAGACTGCCTCGGTCACTTGCCGTGACTTCCTGCCTGTCTACCCAGAGACTGCCCCGGTCACTTGCCGTGACTTCCTGCCTGTCTAACCAGAGACTGCCCTGGTCACTTGCCGTGACCACCCGCCTGTCTAACCAGAGACTGCCCCGGTCACTTGCCGTGACTACCCGCCTGTCTATCCAGAGACTGCCCCCGTCACTTGCAGTGACTTCCTATCCGTCTCCCCGGGCGCCACCCGCTCCTTTACAAGGAAAGCCTCCTTGTATAATAAAGCTCAGAGGTTCCGCCTCCCAGACCCGTTACAGTCTGCACTTCACCATTCCCATTTAAAGCACCTAGCTAAAGAAATTCCTCCTATAGATACGAATGCTAACATCCTGATCCTGCTCGGAAGGGATATCCTGAGGGTCCATAAGGTGCGTCAACAATGCAATGGTCCAGATGATGCCCCATATGCACAAAGACTCGACCTAGGCTGGGTGATTATGGGTGATGTATGCATGGAAAAATGCCACAAACCATCCAGGGTAAACTCCTTCAAAACCTATGTGCTAAACAATAGTCGCACAACTCACTTCAAACCATGTCCTCATCATTACGAGGTGAAGGAGAAGTTTATCAACACCATTCAGGAGTACGACATTGTTCCTACTGCCTATGATGACATAGGAAAATCTGTGTTCTGCACAACACGTGAAGATGACAAAATAGCTCTACCTATAGAAGACAATGAGTTTATGAAAATAATGGATAGTGGATTCTTCAAGGGCGAGTCTAACCATTGGATCGCACCCCTGCCATTTCGAGATACAAGAGCTAGACTCCCTAACAACCGGGAGCAGGCTCTATCCAGATTCTACTCACTCCAACGAACATTCCGAAACAAGCCTGAAATGAAAGATCACTTTGTGGCCTTTATGGAAAGAATCTTTCACAATGACCACGCGGAACTAGCTCCAACATTGCTAGAGGATGAAGAATGCTGGTATCTACCCTCTTTTGGAATTTATCACCCGCAGAAACCCAAGCAGATCAGAGTGGTGTTCGACTCAAGTGCCAAATATCAAGGCATATCCCTGAATGACGTCCTCCTCACTGGTCCCAACTTGACTAATAACCTTGTAGGAGTGCTCATGAGGTTCAGGAAGGAGCCGGTTGCCATCACCGCTGATATAGAACAGATGTTTCATTGTTTTGTAGTAAGAGAAGACCACAGAAATTACCTTCGGTTTCTATGGCACAGAGACAATGATACCAAGCAGGAAGTGACAGAATACCGCATGAAAGTACATGTGTTTGGCAATAGTCCTTCACCGGCGGTTGCTTCATATGGCTTACATAGGACAGCCTTCGATGGTGAATCAGAGTATGGGAAAGATGCAAGAAACTTCGTAGAAAGAGATTTCTATGTGGACGACGGCCTAAAGTCCTTGCCCACGGTTGAAGAGGCCATCGATCTGCTAAAAAGGACACAAGGTATGCTTTCCAAGGCCAATCTGAGACTACACAAAATCGCATCCAACAGCACCGCCGTCATGGAAGCCTTCCACCCTAGCGACCATGCTGTGGAATTCAGAGACTTGAACCTGAGTCTCGACAACCCGCCTGTTCAAAGAAGCTTAGGATTGCGGTGGGACTTGCGGAAGGATTCATTCATCTTTCAGGTCAGTCATGCAGACAAGCCATTCACCAAACGTGGAGTTCTTTCAGTAGTGAACAGGCTTTATGATCCTCTGGGGTTTGTAGCTCCTTTGACCATACAAGGCAAGGCACTGTTAAGACAGCTCTCAGAAACTGTTAAAGACTGGGATACCCCATTGCCCACTG
This sequence comes from Oophaga sylvatica, assembly GCA_033576555.1. NCBI lineage: Eukaryota > Metazoa > Chordata > Amphibia > Anura > Dendrobatidae > Oophaga > Oophaga sylvatica. Next base: position 311,180,464 of record JARQOD010000003.1, read on the forward strand.
ACAAACAACAAAAGTGGGAGTCTTGGAAGAAATCCCTGTGTGCCTTAGACAAGGTTTGGATACCACGAAGCTACGCTCCATCATCTCTTCATACAAGTCAAGGTAAGGAAATCCACATATTCTCTGATGCATCCACTGAAGCTATAGCAGCTGTTTCATATCTAAAGGTATTAGACTCTTCAAGGAGAATACATGTAGGGTTCCTATTTGGGAAGGCTAAACTAGCTCCTAAGCCAGAACATGCTATCCCTAGGCTTGAACTTTGCGGGGCTATACTAGCTGTACAGATTGCAGACTTTATACAGCGTGAACTAGATATCCCCATGGAGAACTTTAAATTCTACACTGACAGCAAGGTCGTTCTGGGCTACATATACAACCAGACAAAACGCTTCTATGTATATGTCAGTAACCGTGTAGAAAGGATCAGAAAAACCTCCAAACCTGAACAATGGTCCTATGTCCCATCTCATCTTAACCCTGCAGATCATGCAACGCGACCAGTATCTTCTAGTGTCTTCGCAAATTCTTCTTGGTTAACAGGTCCAGAGTTTTTGCAAAACCAAGCTGAAGAAACCTCCAGCGATAACATCTTCAGTCTCCAGGATCCTGACAACGATCCCGAAATCCGTCCAGAAGTAAGTGCCCTTTCTACCAGATTAGGAGAAAGGTGTAGCTTGGGCTGTCAGCGTTTTGAACGCTTTTCCAGATGGATGAAACTTGTACGCACCATTGCCAGATTAGTGCACATTGTACAATGTTATCGCAACAAAGCAACCAAATCTGACTGCCGTGGCTGGCATGTGTGTCACAATTCTCTCTCTGCAGAGGAAATCACCTCCAGTGAATTGATTATAATACGTAATGTACAGCAGACTGCCTTTATCACAGAACTGAGATGCATTCATCACGGGCAAGATATGCCAAAGAATAGCCCTATTGTGAATTTGAACCCAATAATTGACATACATGGCATGCTAAGGGTTGGTGGTCGCTTGAACAAGGGCGAGCTAGAGGACTCAGTTAGAAATCCCCTCATTATTCCTGCACGTCACCATATTACAACCATGCTGTTACGACACTATCATGAAAGCGTGAAGCATCAAGGCAGGCATTTCACCGAAGGTGCCTTAAGAGCAGCAGGGCTTTGGATCGTAGGAGCAAAAAGACAGATTGGTCACTTAATTTACCATTGCGTTCAGTGTCGCAAAGCAAGGGGAAAATTACAACACCAACTAATGTCAGATTTGCCAGCTGATCGGACAAGCACCGAGCCGCCATTCACTTATGTTGGTTTAGACGTGTTTGGACCATGGGAAGTTTCTGCACGCCGTACTAGAGGTGGCCATGCTAATAGTAAGCGTTGGGTAGTACTGTTCACATGTATGAGCATTCGGGCTATACATATAGAAGTCATTGAGTCAATGGACACTTCCAGTTTTATCAAGCCTTACGACGATTCCTTGCCATAAGAGGACCAGTAAAGCTATTGAGATCTGACTGCGGGACCAACTTTACAGGTGCCTGTCGTGAGTTGAAAATTAACTCAAACCCAATCCAAGATTACTTGGCCGATCTTGGCTGCACGTGGATCTTTAATCCACCCCATGCTTCTCATATGGGTGGCTCTTGGGAAAGGATGATAGGCATCACCCTTAAGATATTGGATTCTATGCTTTCAGATTCTAGTGTTTCAAGGTTGACCCATGAGACCTTAACTACCTTTTTGGCCGAAGTAACTGCCATTGTCAATTCAAGACCTCTTATCCCCGTGTCTGTGGATCCAGAGTCACCTACCATACTTACTCCAGCAATTCTTCTCACTCAAAAACTCGCCATAGTTACCAGTCCACAAGAAGATGTTACATCTAGTAACATATACCAAAGACAATGGAAACGTGTGCAACATTTGGCTAATTGTTTCTGGGCAAGATGGAAAAAGGAATACCTTCCTCTTTTGCAAGAACGCAGAAAATGGCGACACGAGAAACCTAACTTACAGGTAGGAGATGTCGTTCTCATGAAGGACCAGAAAGAACCAAGAAATGTATGGCCTATGGGACTTATTTCCAACATTTTCCCAAGTGAAGATGGCAGAGTACGAAAGGTTGAAGTAAAGATCTCAAGACAAAGTAATTCAAAAACCTTCACCAGACCTATATCTGAGGTTGTCTTACTCTTGTCCTCTGAAAGAGATCTCTCTGCTCCATTGAGGGCGAACTCAAAAGAGTTTATCTGAAATCTTGACCAGTGGATTACAAATGGGTTGGAGACAGTTTGGCATAATGCGGCTTCTCCAATCTGAAGATGGGTGATCGATTGGATTACTTCAGTAGACAGTTCACATTTACTAGACTACACCTGTTTTTATTGTTGCATTGCCAGTTTCTGCTGTTATTTTTCAGGTTACGATATTCTTCTTCAAGGACATCGCACAGGTTGTTTATATTGTGAAATCCTAAGATTTCAGACGGGGAGTATGCTGTCTCAGCCAGTATTAATGTGACATTTCATAGTTACTGTGTACTTTGCTGCCACCTAGTGGTTATTGTTTAGTGCTGTCTCGGGTTCTATTTCCCATAATGCTTTGCTTTCTCTCACTCCTCTCAACTGTTTTCCCTTTCCGGCATCCATCTTGTGCTTCGTCATTCTGTGTGCCCATCATTCATGCTAGGAGCTTCAACACAGCATTCCTTTTAGACCTCTATGTCTTTTCTTCTGAAGCCACCTTGATACCTCTTGCCTGAAGGAAATTGTATGTTTTTATCTGCACAAGGTATTGTAATGCCAATAAACCTTTCAGCTACATTCAAGTTCACCTTCTCAAGAAGATATCTGTGCACGATTAAGATTAAGAAGGAAGTTATAGTGAGTTCCTATCTATCATTGCTTATATCGGAGATTGTCACTCACAAGGATCAGAGCTGTCTCTTACATATATCGGTGGCAGAATAGTGATATTCATTTCTAAAGATGGTTTCTAAAGTTTGCAAGTTATCCCACAGGATAGGGAATAACCTCCCAAATGCTTGGGATCTTATTGATTTGACTCCACCAGAGCCATATCTGAATGGAGCTGAGGTCAATCATGCGCACTGCTGTTCCATTAGTTTTTACGGGAGTGCAGAAGATCAGCCGAGTGCAGCGCTCAACTATCTCTGGTCTCGTTAAGATTAAATAGAGTGTCATTGACTAGGGAATATAGGCTAAACTTGAGAATATTATTTTATCTTTTGCACATACAATCACTACTGTAATAAATAAGTATAACCAAACTATTGTAACATTTATATTGGTTTCACATGGTCCTTTGTTATGATATGATAGCCGAGAAGGACAGTAACAAAAATAGCCAAGGCAGCCAGTCACCCAGAGAGGTTGGTAACTGTGGTAATGGATTTCAGACCCCTAAACTAACCGCACAACTAGAAGCAGCCGTGGGACGTACCTACGATAACCTAGACACCTCGACACAGCCGGAGAGTTAGCTTAGCCTAAAGATAGAAAGGGGAAGCTAACTGCCCCGGAGTAGTGCCCCAAAGGAATAGGTAGACCCCACACATACTGTATATTGGCGGTGAGACAAGATGAAATACAAACGCAGGCAGAAAATAGAGTAAGCAAACACTGGGGCCCAAAACTGTCTAGACAGGACAGGACAGAAAAGAATACTTTCTGCAATCCAGCAGAACCCCAGGAAAAATTCCAACACTCCTGATTCCAAAAAATACTGAGACCACATGATCTCTCCCCGCTATATCAGAACTCTGGTGTGAACAGGTAGCTACCCAGCAGCCACTGAAATAACGGGGACTGAACAAATGAACCGAGATAACTGAGAAACAGAGACCAGCGCAGGTCCCAGCAATGGAACCCGGCTGACCTCACTCAGAAGAAAACAAAACCACAGAAACAAGCAAAAATAGCTTTTCTGAAAGTTGCAGGAGACAGCAGCAATCTGACTTCCAAACTGGACCAGGAAGAGACAACTAATCACCGGCAAGGATCATGGGAAAGTTATTTCCTTAAATCTCCACAGTCATCACTCCCAGATTGCCAATCGTACACATCTGAATCCTCAGCTGAAGGGCCTCTGTCCTTCAAGGAAGCTTCGTTAATATCAGCAGCCACCAGAGGGAGCCCCAACTCAGAATCCAGAGCATTCACAACAGTACCCCCCTTGAGGAGGGGTCACCGAACCCTCACCTGCGCCACCAGGCCGATCAGGGTGAGCCCGGTGAAAGGCGCAAACCAATATCTCTGCATGAATGGCAGAAGCAAACACCCAAGAATTGTCCTATTGACCATAACTTTTCCACTTAACCAAGTACTGGAGTCTCCGTCTAGCCAGACGAGAATCCAATATCTTCTCCACTTCATACTCCAGATTGCCCTCAACCAAAACAGGCTTAGGGGGCGCAGCCATAGGAACCACTGGCTCAACAAACCTTTTCACTAAACATTTGTGGAAGACGTTGTGAATCTTAAACGTCCCTGCAAGAGCCAAACGGAAGGAAATGGAATTAAGAATTTCCAAGATCTTATACTGTCCAATGAACTTTGGCTTAAATTTTGGAGACACAACCTTCATAGGGATATTTCTTGAGGACAACCAAACCATGTCACCCACTTTAAACCGAGGACCATTAGTTCTATTCCGGTTGGCAAACCGTTGGGTCCTCTCCTGAGAGAGAGACAACTTATCCACTACTTGATCCCAAATCTGCTGCATTCTCTCCACAATAGAGTCAACACACGGACAGACAGAAGCCTCCACCTGCCTCGAAGAAAATCAAGGATGAAACCCGAAATTGCAGAGAAAAGGGGCATCAAAGTGACAGAACTAGCCCTATTATTGAGAACAAATTCAGCCAAAGGCAAAAAAGAGACCGAGTCATCTTGATCAGCAGACACAAAACATCTCAAATAAGTCTGAAAGGTCTGGTTTGTTCTCTCAGTCTACCCAGTGGTCTGAGGGTGAAACGCAGAGGAGAAAGACAGCTGAACTCCCAGTTTAGAACAAAAGGTCCTCCAAAATCTGGAAGCAAATTGGACTCCTCTGTCAGACACAAAGTTCTCCGGAATGCCGTGCAACCAAACTACCTGCTGAAAAAACAAGGGCACCAACTCGGAAGAGGATGACAACTTCGGCAGTGGCACAAGATGGATCATCTTGGAAAATCTATCACAGATCACCCAGATAACGGTCATTCTCTGAGAGACAGGGAGGTCGGAAATAAAATCCATAGAGATATGGGTCCATGGCCTCCTGGGCACAGGCAGTGGCATTAACATTCCACTAGAGCAAGAGCAGGGTTTGGACCGAGAACAAGTCCCACAAGACTGTACAAAATTCCTGACATCACGAGATAAAGTAGGCCACCAAAAGGACTAACTCACTACATCTCTAGTACCAAAAATACCACAATGACCAGCCAATGCAGAGCAATGAACTTCAGACATAACTTTCTTCCTCCATTGGTCTGGGACATACAATTTCCCCGCTGGGCAATTTTCAGGTTTATCCCCCTGAAATTGCTCCAGGGTCAGTCTCAAATCGGGTGAAATAGCGGAAAAAAGCACACCCTCCTTCAGAATGGCCGTAGGCTCAGTCACATAAAGAGAATCTGCAAGTAAACTCCTAGAGAGGGCATCCGCCTTACCATTCTTAGTACCCAGGAGAAAGGAGACCACAAAGTTAAAACGCATGAAAAACAAGGCCCACCTGGCCTGTCTAGGATTAAATTGCTTGGCTGATTCGAGATAGATCAAGTTTTTGTGGTCAGTGAAGACCACAACTTGATGTTTGGCTCCCTCTAACCAATGTCTCCACTCTTCGAACGCCCGCTTCATAGCCAATAATTCCAGATTCTCCACATCATAATTACGTTCAGCTGGGGAAAACTTTCGGGAGAAGAAGGCACAAGGGTTAATCTTAGAGGTTACAAGATCCCTTTGGGACAAAATGGCTCCTGCCCCAATCTCAGAAGCATCGATTTCCACCTGAAATGGGAGAGAAACATCAGGTTGCCGCAGAATCGGAGTAGAAGTGAATCTCCGCTTTAGCTCCTGAAAAGCCGAAACTGCCTCTGGAGACCAATTTACCACATCAGAGCCCTTTTTGGTCAAATCAGTCAGTGGTTTCACAATACCAGAAAAATTATGTATAAATTTACAGTAAAAATTAGCAAAACCTATAAATCTCTGAAGAACCGTCAATGAAGTGGGCTGAACCCAATCAGAAATGGCCTGAACCTTGACTGGGTCCATTTCAATAGAGGACGGAGATAAAATGAATCCCAAAAACGAAACCTTCTGTACACCAAAGAGACATTTTGATCTCTTGACATACAAAGCATTTTCTCTCAAAATACGGAACACCTTCCGAACATGCTCCACATGAGAATCCCAGTCATTAGAAAAAATCAAAATATCGTCCAAATAGACGATCAGAAACTTATCCACAAAATCCCGGAAAATATCTTTCATGAAAGATTGGAAGACGGAAGGGGCATTAGTGAGCCCAAAAGGCATCACTAGGTTACTCAAAATGCCATCTTCCATTCATCCGTGTGCTTAATGCGAATAAGATTATACGCCCCCCTAAGGTCAAGCTTTGTAAACCAACTTGCACCTTTCACTCGGGAAAATAAATCAGAAATCAGGGTTAACGGATACTGATATTTAACAGTGATCTTATTAAGGAGACGATAGTCAATACATGGTTTCAATGAACCATCCCTTTTGGTCACAAAGAAAAAGCCGGCACCCAATGGTGAAGAGGACCCTTCTCCAATGACTCTTTGATATAAAATCGCACAGCATCATGCTCAGGTACAGACAAATTGAAGAGCCAACTCTTGGGAAATTTACAACCGGGCACCAACTCAATCGCGCAATCATAACTCCTATGAGGAGGCAAGGACGCAGACTTACTTTCACTAAACACATCAGAATAATCAGCCAAATAGCCGGGGTTCTCCTGAGGATGGGGAGAGGTAGAAAACACAGGTGTGTCACCATAAATACATTGACAACCCCAACTGGCCACAGACACAGACTTTATGGGTCTGCAACCAAGAAAAAAAAGCCAGCACAATAATGTTATGCAAATTATGCAACACTAAAAATTTACAATTCTCTTGGTGGTCCAGGGTACCCGTATTATCACCTGGGTCCAAAACTAGGGTTTATTCTCCGCCAAAGGGGTTGAATCAATGCCCAGCAAAGGAATAGGTGTTTGCATGGGTACCATGGGAAAACCACAACGTTTAGCAAAGTCAAAATCCATCAGGTTCAGGGCTGCTCCTGAATCCACAAAAGCCTGAGCAGAAAATGTGGACAAGGAGCAGATCAAGGAAACAGTCAAGAGAAATTTAGACTGTACATTGCCCAAAACAAATGAGCGCGAAAAATGTCTTTTCCTCATAGGGAAGACGGAAATAGTATGAGAAGCGTCTCCACAATAAAAACACAACTTATTACACTTCCGAAATTCACTGCGCTGAGCCCCAGAAACAACCCCATAACACTGCATGGGCCCAGGGGCTCGTTCAAAAGGCAACACCAACTCTCGCATAGTTTTACTTTCATGCAAGCGTCGGTCAATTTGAATAGCTAATGACACAATCGTTGAGCCCTGAGGGACAGGAATTCCCATCATAACATCTTTTACGGTCTCTGCCAGCCCTTTCCGAAAAAGACGCAAGAGCATCATCGTTCCATTTAGTAAGGACTGCCCATTTTCGGAATTTCTGACAATATATCTCTGCTGTTTCTTGACCCTGGTTCAATGCCAATAAGGTTTTCTCAGCTTGATCAATCACATTAGGTTCATCATACAATAAGCCAAGAGCCTGAAAAAACGCATCAACATTAGCCAAAACAGGATCCCCAGGTGTCAGTGAAAACGCCCAATCCTGAGGATTGCCGTGCAACAGGGAGATGACAATTTTAACCTGCTGCACCGAGTTCCCTGAGGAATTAGGTTTCAAGGCAAAAAACAATTTACAATTATTCTTAAAGTTCAAGAATTTAGACCGATCCCCAAAAAATAAATCAGGAATAGGGATCTTAGGTTCTGCAGCAAACAACCGAGTGAGATAGGTAGAAATACTCTGAACTTCAGCACCACGCTGCTCAATACGATTCGGACAAATGCTTAATTTCCATTGAAGAAAAAGTCCTCCTACGGCCCCCAGAGAAAAACAGGAATAAATAAAAAATTCTGACAACCTTTTTTTTTTACTATTCTTTCCTTCTTATGAGTACCCTAGGATTACGGTTAGGCCGGTGATTCTGTTATGATATGGTAGCCGAGGAGGACAGTAACAAAAATACCCAAGGCACCCAAATATTTAGACTTAAGAGTCCTCAGTGGTTGATACCTTTTAATGGCTAACTGAAAAGATGGTAACAAATTGCAAGCTTCCGAGACTACTCAGGTCTCTTCATCAGGCGAAGACTAATACAACATCTGAAGAATCACAAATTTATACACAACACAGCACAAAAAATAATGCATTTTTTCTGTGTTGTGTTGTGTATAAATAAATGTATAGTCACCCAGAGAAGTTGGTAACTACGGTAATGGATTTCAGACCCCTAAACTAACCGCACAACTAGAAGCAGCCGTGGGACGTACTTACGATGACCTAGTCGACACAGTCAGAGAGTTAGCTAAGCCTAAAGATAGAAAGGGGAAAGCTTACTGCCCCGGAGTAGCGCCCCAAAGGAATAGGTGGCCCCACACATATATTGGCGGTGGGACAAGATGAAATACAAATGCAGGCAGAAAATAGACTAAGCAAACGCTGGGGCCCAAAACTATCTAGACAGGACAGAACAGAAAAAAGTACTTTCTGCAATCCAGCAAAACCCAGGAAAAATTCCAACACTTCTGATTCAAAAAAATACTGAGACCACATGATCTCTCCCCGCTATATCAGAACTCTGGTGTGAACAGGTAGCTACCCAGCAGCCACTGAAATAACAGGGACTGAACAAATGAACCGAGATAACTGAGAAACAGAGACCAGCGCAGGCCCCAGCAGGGGAACCCGGCTGACCTCACTCAGAAGGCAGAAAAACAAAAGAAAACAAAACCACAACAACAAGCAAAAAATAGCTTATCTGAAAGTTACAGGAGACCTCAGCAAGCTGACTTCCAAACTGGACCAGGAAGAGACAGCTAATCACCGGCGAGGATCATGGGAAAGTTACTCCCTTAAATCTACTACCCAGTCATCACTCTCAGATTGCCAATAGTCTGCAGCTGAATCCTCAGCTGAAGGGCCTCTGTCCGTCAAGGCAGCTTCATTAATATCAACAGCCACCAGAGGGAGCCCCAACTCAGAATCCAGAGCATTTACAACAGTCCTTGATTGGACTCGAACATCAGGCACACTGCCATTTCTCCTCATGTCAACTAATTGCCCCATAGACATATATGAGGCAATTTGCTCAGGTTAGTTGACCTGGTGGTCTTACCTGGTCTTCTGATCTGACACAAACTGTGTTTCATGGATGTGTGGAATCAGCCCAAGGACTTATATAGCACCTGTTTAGTGTTTCTGAAATGATTCACTTAAAAAAAATCACCAGTCAGATAGTATCTACAATTTAATTAGGAAATATAAATTACTATTCACACAGTGCGGTTGTTCTCTGTGTGTTACTAAGCCACTGTTGAGTTATTTTAAAAAATCACAGCATGATCCATCCTCAATATTGATGAGATATTCTTTTCCCAATGACAGAGAAAGAAAAATTGCCAACATCATATGCAAATGTAAGATAAACTCCCCAGCATCCAAAATATTATGATGAAAGTACATTGTGACAGCATGCATTTTCCTTCAATAGTAATCATTGTACAACGGCATTAACTTTTTTTTTTACGATAGACTGTATATTTGTACCTGTTTAATTCGATCAACTAGAGACTTGTTTCATTGCATATAAATATGTGAAAACTGAGTAAATGGAAGTACACCTGTATATATGTTCTAATTTGTACATGTTTCTTCTACTTTTTCTATCAAGTAAGGCAGTCTATGCCTTTTATTTGCATAAATACATGGATACAGTGTGAATTTTGGATGCTTCCGTAATGCACTTCCACATCATTAGGATGAACAGCATGTAGATAAAATGATCCAAATATAGAAGATCCTCTCTGAAAGACATATAATGAGAAGGGAGAGGTAGATTTCATATTTATAAATGTAAACCAGACTCTTGAGATTCACAGATGTCCATCAATCTGTATATCCTCCATTGAGCTCTTTGAAAACATATGGCTATGGTATGTTGCATCAAAGGTGTCTCACAGCACCAGTCCACTGTTAATATAAATGCTTCTTACTAATTAACAATTATTTATGGTAATATTAGTGTGGAAACTAAACTAATTAAAGCAACCATGCCACTGAAAAGTGACCATATACTTCACTGGTGCATTCTGCATACCTCCCAACCATCCCGGATTCAGCAGGACAGTCCCGATTTCGAGAGGTTTACTTTCGCGGACAGTGAGTTATGACAGCAGAGTACACAGTGGAAAACCCCGGGGACTGGGAGCTCTTTCTCGCAGTCGCACGTCACGTTCCACCGGAAGTGACGTGCTGTAAGCTGAACGTGGGAAATGACCACTGACCTCATTTCCGGCGGTCAGCTTACAGCAAGTCAGGAGAGGAGGTAATACTCATTTGGGAGGACAGAACTGGTGGCGCATCGAGCGCTCCATACATTACCCAGCTCTCACTCCAACAGATGATGATCCCAGATCCTGCCTGTCTCACTCTCACATGCGCGGCAGCATGATGTGAGAGTGAGACAGGCAGGATCTGGGATCCTTAGTGCCTGTGCCTTAGTGCACAGCATACACATACCCACTGTATCCCCGCTTCTGTGGCTTAGTGCACAGGATACACATACCCACTGTATCCCCACTTCTGTGGCTTAGTGCACGGCGTACACATATTCACTGTATCCACGCTTCTGTGACCTAGTGCACGGCATACACATACCCACTGTGTGCCCACTTTTGTGCCTTAGTGCACAGCATACACATATCCACTGTATCCCCACTTCTGTGCCTTTGTGCACAGCATACACATACCCACTGTATACCCACTTCTGTGTCTTAGTGCACGGCGTACACAAATCCACTGTATCCCCGCTTCTGTGGCTTAGTGCACGACATACACATACCCACTGTATCTCCGCTTGTGTGGCTTTGTGCACGGAATACACATACCCACTGTGTGCCAGCTTCTGTGGCTTAGTGCACAGCATACACATGCCTACTTTATCCCCCTTGTGTGGCTTAGTGCACGGCATACACATATCTACTTTATCCCCTTGTGTGGCTTAGTGCATGGCATACACATACCCACTGTATCCCCGCTTCTGTGGCTTGGTGCACAGCATACACATATCCACTGTGTGCCTGTTTCTGTGCCTTAGTGCACAGCATAAACATACCACTATGTGTGCCAGCTTCTGTGCATTAGTGCACAGCATACACATACCCACTGTGTGCTAGCTTCTGTGCCTTATGCTGCTTATCTGTAAAACTAATGGCAATAAGTCAACTATTCTCTAATTCCTCCCATTAACCAAAAGCACAATACTGTTAAAGATATTTTATCTAATAGAGTGGATCTGTTATGTATTGTGCAGCTTTTACATTGTAATTTAAAAGAAATATTATTACCAAGTATGCATTAATACTTTAATTTATTACTTGTAAATAAATTTATTTTTTCTGTTTATAATTATTGTTTATGAAACAGTGTGATCAGCAGTGCTAAATGGGTGTGATTGAGGCATGGATATGGGTGTGACTGGTGAAATGGGTGTGGCTAGGGCGTGGCCTAAAATTTGCCAAGGCGCGCTATACACCCTGCAAACTTTGTCCCTCTTTCCCTTCTTCAAAAGTTGGGAGGTATGACTCTGTGTGCCTCATCTGGTCAGATTGGTGGTCCTTTCCAGCTTTTTCCAAGATGGCTGTCTCAGTGGAATGGAAAGGTTAGTCTAAACCAGTGATGGCGAACCTATGGCACGCGTTCCAGAGAGGGCACGCAGAGCCCTCTCTGTTGGCACATGGCCTCGCCTCATCTTTGTACTGCAGCTTCCTCTCACACATTGAGCGGCGTGGCCGCAGAGGTGAATGATGATGTCATCCTGCCACGTACGCGCCGCTCAATGTGTGAGAGGATGGAAGCTGCCGGCGCGTGGAGAGGTGATTGTAGCCGCTATTCCAGTGAAGCTGCTGCGGAGTGGGGGTGGTGTGTGTGGTGATGGGGATGTGTGTGTGTGTGTGTTTGTGAGTGTGGCCGCTGTGGTGTGTGTGTGTGGTGAGTGTGGTCACTGTGGTGTGTGTGTGTGGTAAGTGTGGCCCCTGTGGTGTGTGTGTTAATCAATGATGGGGAGAGGGCCAATGAAGGGAGTGAGGGGGAGAAGGCTAGTGATGGGGAGAGGCAATGATGGGAGCCAATGAAGGGAGATAGGAGAGGGCAGTGATGGAGAGGGCCAATGATGGGAAGGGCATGATAAGGTGATGGGGAGAGGCCATGATGTGGTGATGGGAGAGGCCAATGATGGTTAGAGGGCCAATGAGTAGTGATGGGAGAGGGTCAGTGATGGGAAGAGGGCCAATGATGGTGGTGATGAGGAGAGGGCCAATGATGGGAGAGGGCCAATGAAGGGAGTGATGGGAAGGCAGTATGAGGAGGGCCAATGATGGCAAGGGAGAGGCCAATAAAGGTGGTGATGGGGAGAGGGCCAATGATGGGAAAGGGCCAATGAAGGGAGTGATGGGGAGAGGCCAGTGATGGGGAGAGGGCCAATGATAGGAGCGATGGGGAGAGAGTAAATGAAGAGGTGGTGGAATGGCATTTAAACATTTACGGATCATGATGGGCATTTCACATGATAGGAGATATGATGGGCATTTTACAGAAGGGATCATGATGGGGATATTACACAGAATGGAAGGGATGAATGATGGGGCATTTACAGAGGGATATGATGGAGCAAATTTTTGCATGAAGGGGATCATGATGGGCAATTTTGCATGAAGGGGATCATGATGGGGCATATTTCTACATGAACGGGATCATGATGGGGCATATTTCTGCATGAAGGGTTCATGATGAGGCATATTACATGAAGGGTATCAATGGGATTCTCATGAAGTGGATCATGATGGGGCATATTCTAGCATGAAGGGATCATGATGGGCATATTCTACTGAATGGATCAGAGCGGACATTACACATGAGGGCATCATGATGGCTTTCTACATGAAGGGGATCATGATGGGGCATATTTCTGCATGAAGGGGATCATGATGGGGCATATTTCTGCATGAAGGGATCATGATGGGGCATTCTAATGAAGGGATCATGATGGGGCATTTCAATGAAGGGGATCTGATGGGGCATTTTAATGAAGGCTATGATGGGGCATTTCTACATGAAGGGATCATGATGGGAAATATTTCTACATGAAGGGATTATGATGCGGATATTACTACATGAAGGGATCATGATGGGGCATTTACTACATGAAGGGGATCATGATGGGGCATATTTCTAATGAAGGGGATCATGATGAGGCATATTTCTGCATGAAGGGATCATGATGAGGCATATTTCTACATGAAGGGGATCATGATGGGACATATTTCTACATGAAGGGGATATGAGGGGTATATTACTACAAGAAGGATCATGATGGGGCATATTTCTACATGAAGGGGATCATGATGGGGCAATTTCTACATGAAGGGATCTTGATGGGCATATTTCTACATGAAGGGGATCATGATGGGATATATTGCTACATGAAGGGGATCATGATGGGGCATATTTCTACATGAAGGGTCATGATGCGGATATTACTACATGAAGGGCATAATGATGGGCATTTTACATGAAGGGATCATGATAAGGCATATTTCTGCATGAAGGGGATATGATGGGCATATTTCTGCATGAAGGGGATCATGATGGATATTTATTACATTTAAGAAGGGGATCATGATGGGGCATATTTCTACATGAAGGGGATCATGATGGGGATATTCACTTTAAGAAGGGGATCATGATGGGGCATTTCTACATGAAGGGGATCATGATGGAGTATATTGCAGCATGAAGTGGATCATGATGGGGCATTTTCTACATGAAGGGGATCATGATGGGGAATTCTACATGAAGGGATCATGATGGGGCATATTTCTGCATGAAGGGTATCATGATGAGGCATATTCTACATGAAGGGTATCATGATGGGGCATTTCTACATGAAGTGGATCATGATGGGGCATATTTCTCATGAAGTGGATCATGATGGGGCATATTCTACATGAAGGGAATCATGATGAGAAATTACTACATGAAGGGCATCATGATGGGGCATTTCTACATGAAGGGGATTATGTTGGGGCATATTTCTGCATGAAGGGATCATGATGGGGCATTTCTATGAAGGGGATCATGATGGGGCATATTACTACAAGAAGGGAAGAGTCATGATGGGGCATTTCTACATGAAGGGCATCATGATGGGCATTTCTACATGAAGGGGATCATGATGGGGCATTTCTACATGAATGGGATCATGATGGGGCATTTTTCTGCATGAAGTGGATCATGATGGGAATATTTCTACATGAAGGGATCATGATGCGGAATATTACTACATGAAGGGGATCATGATGGGGCATTTCTACATGAAGGGGATCATGATAGGGCATATTTCTGCATGAAGGGGATCATGATGGGGCATATTTCTGCATGAAGGGCATCATGATGAGGCATATTTCTCATGAAGGGTATCATGATGGGGCATATTTCTACATGAAGGGGATCATGATGGGCATTTCTACATGAAGGGGATCATGATAGGGCATATTTCTGCATGAAAGGAATCATGATGGGGCATATTTCTGCATGAAGGGATCATGATGGGCATATTTCTGAATGAAAGGGATCATGATGGGCATATTTCTACATGAAGGGGATCATGATGGGGCATTTCTACATGAAGGGGATCATGATGGGCATATTTCTGCATGAAGGGATCATGATGAGGCATATTTCTGCATGAAGGGCATCATGATGGGGCATATTTCTGAATGAAAGGATCATGATGGGGCATATTTCTACATGAAGGGGATCATGATGGGGCATTTCTACATGAAGGGGATCATGATAAGGCATATTTCTGCATGAAAGGATCATGATGGGGCATATTTCTGCATGAAGGGCATCATGATGGGCATATTTCTGCATGAAGGGCATCATGATGGGCATATTCTACATGAGGGGATCATGATGGGGCATATTTTGCATGAAGGGATCATGATGGGCCATATTTCTGCATGAAGGGGATCATGATGAGGCATATTTCTGCATGAAAGGTATCATGATGGGGCTCAATGAAGGAATCATTATGCGATTTACACATGAAGGGCATCATGATGGGGCATTTCTACATGAAGTGGATCATGATGGGGCATTTTCACATGAAGGGATCATGATGAAGGCATATTTCTGCATGAAGGAGATCATGATGGGGCATTTCTATAGGGAAGGGGATCATGATGGGGCATATTACTACAAGAAGGGAGAGTCATGATGGGGCATTTCTACATGAAGAGGCTCATGATGGGGCATTTTCTCATGAAGGGGTCATGATGGGGCATTTTCTGCATGAAGTGGATCATGATGGGAATATTTCTACATGAAGGGATCATGATGCGGAATATACTACATGAAGGGTATCATGATGGGGCATTTTTACATGAAGGGGATCATGATGGGGCATATTTCTGAATGAAAGGGATCATGATGGGGCATATTTCTGCACGAAGAGGATCATGATGGGGCATATTTCTGCATGAAGGGTATCATGATGGGCATATTCTACATGAAGGGGATCATGATGGGGCATATTCTACATGAAGGGGATCATGACGGGGCATTTCTACATGAAGGGGATCATGATAAGGCATATTTCTGCATGAAAGGGATCATGATGGGGCATATTTCTGCATGAAGGGCATCATGATGAGGCATATTTCTGCATGAAGGGCATCATGATGGGGCATATTTTGCATGAAAGGGATCATGATGGGCATATTTCTGCATGAAGGGGATCATGATGGGGCATATTCTGCATGAAGGGGATCATGATGGGGCATATTTCTGCATGAAAAGGATCATGATGGGGCATATTTCTGCATAAGGGATCATGATGGGGCACATTTCTACATGAAGGGGATCATGATGAGGCATATTCTGCAAGAAGGGTATTCCTGATGGCATATTTCTACATGAAGGGGATCATGATGGGGCATTTTCATGAAGGGTATGAATGCAGATATTACTACATGAGGGCATCAGGATGGGCATTCTACAAGAAAAGGGATCATGATGGGGCATTTTCTGCATGAAGGGGTCATGATGGGGCATATTCTCATGAAGGGGATCATGATGGGGCATATTTCTGCATGAAGGGGATCATGATGGGGACATATTCTACAAGAAGGGGATCATAATGGGCATATTTCTGCATGAAAGGGATCATGATGGGGCATATTCTACATGAAGGGATCATGATGGGGCATAATACTACATGAAAGGGATCATGATGGGGCATATTTTGCATGAAGGACTGATGGGAAATTAAAGAAGGGATCATAATGGGGCATATTTCTGCATGAAAGGGATCATGATGGGGCATATTTCTTCATGAAGGGATCATGATGGGGATATTACTACAAGAAGGGGATCATGATGGGGCATATTTCTACATGAAGGGGATCATGATGGGGCAATTTCTCATGAAGGGGATCATGATGGGCATATTACTACAGAAGGGATCATGATGGGGCATTTCTTTATGAAGGGGATCATGATGGGCATATTACTACAGAAGGGAGAGGATCATGATGGGGCAATTTCTCATGAAGGGCTCATGATGAGGCATTTTCTACATGAAGGGGATCATGAAGGAGCATATTTCTACATGAAGGGATCATGATGGGACATATTTCTGCATGAAAGGGGATCATGATGGGGCATTTTTCTGCATGAAGGGGATCATGATGGGGAATTTCTGCATGAAGTGGATCATGATGAGGAATATTCTACATGAAGGGATCATGATGCGGAATATTACTACATGAAGGGCATCATGATGGGGCATTTCTACATGAAGGGGGATCATGAAGGGATTTCTCATGAAGGATATCATGATGGGGCATTTCTACATGAAAGGGATCATGATGGGGCATATTTCTTCATGAAGGGATCATGATGGGCAATTTCTACATGAAGGGGATCATGATTCGGATATTACTACATGAAGGGCATCATGATGGGGCATTTCTACATGAAGGGGATCATGATGAGGCATATTTCTGCATGAAAGGATCATGATCGGGCATATCTTACAAGAAGGGGATCATGATGGGGCATATTTCTGCATGAAAGGGATCATGATGGGGCATATTTCTGCATGAAGGGGATCATGATGGGGCATATTACTACAAGAAGGGGATCATGATGAGGCATATTTCTGCATGAAAGGGTATCATGATGGGGCATTTCTTCATGAAGGGATCATGATGGGGCATTTCTACATGAAGGGGGTCATGATGCGGAATATTACTACATGAAGGGCATCATGATGGGGCATTTCTACAAGAAAGGGATCATCATGGGGCATATTTCTGCATGAAGGGGATCATGATGGGGCATATACTACAAGAAGGGGATCATAATGGGGCATATTTCTTGCATAGAAGGGATCATGATGGGGCATATTCTACAAGTGAAGAGGATCATGATGGGGCATAATATTACATGAAAGGGTCATGATGGGCATATTTCTGCATTGAAGGGGATCATGATGGGGCAGATCTACAAGAAGGGATCATGAATGGGCATATTTCTGCATGAAAGGGATCATGATGGGGCATATTTCTCATGAAGAGGATCATGATGGGGCATATTACTGCAAGAATGGGGATTTAATGAAAGGATCATGATGGGGCATATTACTACAAGAAGGGATCATGATGGGGCATATTCTCATGAAGGGGATCATGATGGGGCATTTTCTGACTATGAAGGGGATCATGATGGGGCATATTACTACAAGAAGGATCATGATGGGGCATATTTCTGCATGAAGGGGATCATGATGGGGCATATTACTACAAGAAGGGGATCATGATGAGGCATATTTCTGCATGAAGGGTATCATGATGGGGCATTTCTACATGAAGGGGATTCATGATGGGCATTTCTACATGAAGGGTCATGATGCGGAATTATTACTACATGAAGGGCATTCATGATGGGGCATTTTACAAGAAAAGATCATATGGGCATATTTCTGCATGAAGGGATCATGATGGGCATATCTACAGAAGGGGATCATAATGGGGCATATTTCTGCATGAAGGATCATGATGGGGCATATTTCTACGTGAAGGGATCATGTGGGGCATAATACTACAAGAAAGGGATCATGATGGGCATATTTCTGCATTAAGGGGATCATGAGGGGCATAATTACTACAAGAAGTGGTTTCATAATGGAGGCATATTCTGCATGAAAGGGACATGATGGGCATATTTCTTCATGAAGAGGATCTGATGGGCATTTACTGCAGAAGGGAAGAGGATCATGATGGGGCATATATACTACAAGAAGGGGATCATGATGGGGAATATTTCTGCATGAAGTGGATCATGATGGGAATATTCTCAATGAGGGGATCATGATGCGGAATATTACTACTGAAGGGCATCATGTGGGGATATTTTACATGAAGGGGATCATTAAGGGGGCATTTCTTCATGAAGGATATCATGATGGGGCATTTCTACATGAAAGGGATCATGATGGGCATATTCTTCATGAAGTGGATCATGATGGGCATTTCTACATGAGGGGATCATGATTCGGAATATTACTACATGAAGGGCATCATGATGGGGCATTTCTACATGAAGGGATCATGATAAGGCATATTCTGCATGAAAGGGATCATGATGGGGCATATTCTGCATGAAGGGTATCATGATCAGGCATATCTACAAGAAGGGGATCATGATGGGGCATATTTCTGCATGAAAGGGATCATGATGGGGCATATTCTGCATGAAAGGATCATGATGGGGCATATTTCTGCATGAAGGGGATCATGATGGGGCATATTACTACAAGAAGGGGATCATGATGAGGCATATTTCTGCATGAAGGGTATCATGATGGGGCATTTCTACATGAAGGGGATCATGATGGGCATTTCTACATGAAGGGGGTCATGATGCGGAATATTACTACATGAAGGGCATCATGATGGGGCATTTCTACAAGAAAGAGATCATGATGGGGCATATTTCTGCATGAAGGGGATCATGATGGGCATAATACTACAAGAAGGGGATCATAATGGGGCATATTTCTGCATGAAAGGGATCATGATGGGGCATATTTCTACGTGAAGAGGATCATGATGGGGCAATAATACTACAAGAAAGGGATCATGATGGGGCATATTTCTGCATTAAGGGGATCATGATGGGGCATATACTACAAGAAGTGGATCATGAATGGGGCATATTCTGCATGAAAGGGATCATGATGGGGCATATTTCTTCATGAAGAGGATCATGATGGGGCATATTACTGCAAGAAGGAAGAGGATCATGATGGGGCATATTACTACAAGAAGGGATCATGATGGGGCATATTTCTGCATGAAGGGGATCATGATGGGGCATTTACTATATGAAGGGATCATGATGGGGCATATTACTACAAGAAGGGATCATGATGGGGCATATTTCTGCATGAAGGGATCATGATGGGGCATTTCAAATTGAAGGGGATCAAGATGGGGCATATTACTACAAGAAGGGAAGAGGATCATGATGGGGCATTTCTACATGAAGGGGATCATGATGGGGCATTTCTACATGAAGAGGGTCATGATGCGGAATATTACTACATGAAGGGCATCATGATGGGGCATTTCTACAAGAAAGAGATCATGATGGGGCATATTTCTGCATGAAGGGGATCATGATGGGGCATAATACTACAAGAAGGGGATCATAATGGGGCATATTTCTGCATGAAGGGATCATGATGGGGCTATTTCTACGTGAAGAGGATCATGATGGGGCATAATACTACAAGAAAGGGATCATGATGGGGCATATTTCTGCATTAAGAGGATCATGATGGGGCATAATACTACAAGAAGTGGATCATAATGGGGCATATTTCCTGGCAATGATAAAGGGATCATGAGGGGGCATATTTCTTCATGAAAGGATCATGATGGGGCATATTACTGCAAGAAGGAGAGGATCATGATGGGGCATATACTACAAGAAGGGGATCATGATGGGGCATATTTCTGCATGAAGGGGATCATGATGGGGCATTTCTATATGAAGGGGATCATGATGGGGCATATTACTACAAGAAGGGGATTCATAGGGGGCATATATTTGCATGAAGGGGATCATGATGGGGCATTTCTATATGAAGGGGATCAAGATGGGGCATATTACTACAAGAAGGAAGAGGATCATGATGGGGCATTTCTACATGAAGGGACTCATGATGGGGCATTTCTACATGAAGGGGATCATGATGGGGCATTTCTACATGAAGGGGCTCATGATGGGGCATTTCTACATGAAGGGGATCATGATGGGGCATTTCTGCATGAAGGGTATCATGATGGGGCATTTCTACATGAAGGGGTCATGATGGGGCAATTTCTGCATGAAGTGGATCATGATGGAGCATATTTCTACATGAAGGGTATATGATGGGCATTTCTACATGATGGGGATCATGTGGGCATATTTCTACATGAAGGGGATCATGATGTGGAATATTGCTACATGAAGGGGATCATGATGGGGCATTTCTACAAAAAAGGGATCATGATGGGGCATATTTGTGCATGAAGGGGATCATGATGGGGCATAATACTACAAGAAGGGGATCATAATGGGGCATATTTCTGCATGAAAGGGATCATGATGGGGCATATTTCTACGTGAAGAGGATCATGATGGGGCATAATGCTACAAGAAAGGGATCATGCTGGGGCATATTTCTGCATTAAGGGGATCATGATGGGGCATAATACTACAAGAAGTGGATCATAATGGGGCATATTTCTGCATGAAAGGGATCATGATGGGGCATATTCTTCATGAAGAGGATCATGATGGGGCATATTACTGCAAGAAGGGAAGAGGATCATGATGGGGCATTTCTACATGAAGGGTTCATGATTCAGAATATTACTACATGAAGGGGATCATGATGGGGCATATTTCTACATGAAGGGGATCATGATGGGCATATTTCTGCTTGAAGGGGATCATGATGGGGCATATTTCTGCATGAAGGGGATCATGATGGGGCATATTTCTGCATGAAGTGGATCATGATGGGAAATATTTCTACATGAAGGGGATCATGATGTTGAATATTACTACATGAAGGGCATCATGATGGGCATATTTCTACATGAGGGGATCATGATGGAATATTCTACATGAAGGGATCATGATGGGGCATATTTCTACATGAAGGGGATCATGATGGGCATTTCTGCATGAAGGTATCATGATGGGCATTTCTACATGAAGTGGATCATGATGGGGCATATTTCTGCATGAAGTGGATCATGATGGAGCATTTCTACATGAAGGGGATCATGATTCGGAATATTACTACATGAAGGGCATCATGATGGGGCATTTCTACATGAAGGGGATCATGATAAGGCATATTTCTGCATGAAGGGTATCATGATGGGGCATATTACTGCATGAAGTGTATCATGATGAGACATATCTACATGAAGGGTATCATGATGAGACATATCTACATGAAGGGGATCATGATGGGGCATATTTCTGCATGAAGGGGATCATGATGAGGCATATTTCTGCATGAAGTGTATCATGATCGGGCATTTCTACACAAAGGGAATCATGATGCGGAATATTACTACATGAAGGGCATCATGATGGGGCATTTCTACATGAAGGGGATCATGATAAGGCATATTTCTGCATGAAAGGGATCATGATGGGGCATATTTCTGCATGAAGGGGATCATGATGGGGCATATTACTACAAAACCAGGGGAGGAGTCCTGAGGAGATCATTTGCATATTCCCAGTTCATTCTGGGATAAGTGAAGAGTCTCCGCGAGCTCCAAGAACACTGGGTTTTGGCTGTTGCAGCTGAAAGGAGGACATCGGTAAACCAGGGGAGGAGTCCTGAGGAGATCATTTGCATATTCCCAGTTCATTCTGGGATAAGTGAAGAGTCTCCGCGAGCTCCAAGAACCCTGGGTTTTGGCTGTTGCAGCTGAAAGGAGGACATTGGTAAACCGCGCGAATTTTGGCACTTTTTTCACCGCTGTGATATCTCTTTAACAATAAGAGCATGGAAGAGGCTAGGAGCCATGTGGTGAGTTGCATTTCTTGCTACATGTTCACAGATTTACCAGTGGAAAAGCCAAATTTCACATGCCACAAATGCAAGCTTGTGTCCATGTTGGAGGAAAAGTTGCGAAATCTAGAAGAGAGGTTAGCTACATTGAAGATCATTAAGGAAGATGAAGAGTTCTTAGACAAAGCAGAATTATCTCTTCATGGTGCAGAAAGACGTCCAAACCCTGAGAGACATAGGGCGTGGGAGGAGAAACAGAAATCTCCCCAAGCTCAGAACACTTCTACTGAATGCCAGGATTTGAATCCTACTGAGGCTGAAGGTCATGAGACTCCCTTGGTTGAGGGAGATATTGAAGACCAGGTGCAGCTTGATACGGGTGTGGTGCCTTCTGACAAATCAGAGCAGCCACCTGGGTCTGAGGCAGAGAAGTCTCTCAGTGAGTTAATTGATGAAGCACGCAGCTCTGAAGAGTTGTCTCCCAGTAGCTCTATGGATATAGAGTGGTCAGAAACTCCAAAGAAAAAGGAGGTAGCCAGGGGGCTTGCAGCAGAAAATGCGGCCATTGTCCACATGGCTATGGCTAAACAAACAAAGAAGAAAAACATGTTGAAGAGGTTGCAAAGGAAGAAAATAGAATCTTTTGAGTCCCCCAATCCTTTTTCAGTTCTATCTGACTCAGGGGAAGATTCTAAGTCAATTGAATCTTACCAGGCCACTCCTATATCTCCAAGTGAAGGGTTCTTGGAAGAGAAGGATGTGGCTGGTCTGGAAAGCTTATTTGAATATCCTGAAATAACCTGAGATGTTTTTTCCTTTTTCTTCTGGTCTCCATAACTTGCATGATCCCTCATGGTTCTACGGCTTAAAATAATTTCCCAGAATGTGCGCATGTTTTCATCTCCTGCCAAAAGAGCTATTGTTTTGGATTACCTTGCCTCTAAAGGCAGTGACACTATTTGTGTTCAAGAATGTGGTCTGTCTAAACTTCCAAAGAAAAATGAATGGCCTTATGGGAGAGCAGTCTGGTCCTTTTCTAACACCAATAGGAATGATGGCATTGGAATTCTTATTCAAAACAAAGACGTGTATTTAAAGCAAGAAATTGTGATACAAGAAGGAAGATGTGTATGTGTTCTTCTCTCGTACTTAGGTTGGGAGTTTAAACTAATTTGCATATATGCAAATGTGGACAAAAACGAACGTCTAGCTCTCTTCAAAAAATTGTCTTACTTTATACATGGCAAAATACCTGTTTTTGTTGTAGGGGACTTCAATAGCATTTTTTCAAAAGAAGCAAGAGCAGGCACTTGGGAAACCAAAGTGGATATAACTGGTAATTTATGGAACCAAATAACTAATGATTTCTCCTTACAGGATGCCGTGTCTGTAAAACCAGGGCCTTTTACATATCACTCAGATGATGGGCATGTTGAATCAAGGCTGGACTATTTCTTTTTTTCTTCACCAGCCATCAAATGTGTTACTTACTCGCAAGAGAAAGTTTGTTTTTCTGATCACGAGTGTTTGTTTGGGGTGTTTGAGGCAGATGTTTTTTTCTATGGTAAAGGGAGATGGAGGATGAATGTGAGTATGTTAGAAGATAAAAAAGTCAAAAGATGGTTCTCAAAGAAGTATTGTGACTGGGTGAAGAGGAAGGGAGATTTTATGAATGTAGCTGAATGGTGGATGTGGGTTAAAGAAAGGATAATGGTCTTTTTCAGGAGAGTAGGTTACATTAATGCAAAAAAGAAAAGATCAACATATACACGGATAAATAGAAGGATTTCTTTTCTGCATAAATGTAGAGCAATGGGTATAGATGTTAAAAGTGAGTTGAATAAAATGAAAAATGAATTGGACGATTGGATGTTGGAGCGTGGGAAAGAAATTATATTTCGGTCAAGAGTAAAGATTAAAGAGCAGGATGAGAAATGTACGTGCTTCTTTTTTAAGAAAATGTGTGATGGGAAATGGGATATGAGTGTGTTGGTGAATGATAGAGGTGAAGAAATGCGTAGTGAAGGGGTAATTGCTGAAGTTTTTGGTTTCTATAAGTGTTTATATGGGGAGAAAAAGTGTGACTTAGGGAGTGTGAATGAGTTTTTGAAGGTGCTGGAGAAATATGTTCCAGAGAGTAAGACTTTGGCCTTGACAGATGAAATAACGGAGAAAGAATTGTTAGATGTGGTCAGTAAGTCTCCAAAGAACAAATCTCCTGGACAGGATGGGATCCCATGCGATTTTTATGCAAAATATTGGGACATAGTCTTGCAGGATTTTTTTGATGTTATGAAATTCTTGTTTGCAGGTGAGAGGATGCCTGAGCGTATGAAAAGAGGATTGGTGGTGTTACTGTTTAAAAAAGGTGATAGGAAGAAGTTAGCTAATTGGAGGCCAATAACATTGCTTAATTCGGACTATAAGATTTTTGCTAAAATTCTGGCTTGTCGTATGAGAGAGGTGCAAGTATCTGTAATTGAGGAAGAACAAGTGTGTGCGGTGCCTAAACGGAGAATACAAGATAATATTTGCTTGGTGAGAGATGTGTTAGAGGATTGTAAGAGCAGGAGGAAAGGTGTGATTGTGTGCGCGCTTGATTTTGAAAAAGCCTTTGACTGTGTAGCGCATGTGTTTCTTTTTTCTGTACTACGGAAGATGGGGTTTCCTGATCACTTTGTGAGGTTGATTATGGGGATGTATGAAGGCGCTGAGAGTATGGTTCAGGTAAATGGGTTTGTAACTGAGCCTTTTAAGATTTTATCAGGCGTGAGACAGGGGTGTCCACTTTCTCCGATCTTGTTTATCTGTGTGATGGAGCCTCTTCTTCAGCTCTTTAGAAGGGATGAAGTTCTTAAGGGGTTTTTGATTCCTGGGAGTGATGGTAAGACAATTAAGGTGATCGGTTATATGGATGATGTGTGTGTTTTGTGTGAGACTGAGAGTGATCTAGTAAGAGTAAAATTTTTGGTCCAATTGTTTTGTGTCGTTTCCGCATTCAAGATCAATTGGGATAAGAGTAAGGCTAAAGGATTCTACGTTAATAAAAAGATTCGTGATATGGATATTGATTGCGTAGAAGGTGGGATTAAAGTGCTAGGTGTGTGTCTGGATGAAAACTTAAAAGGAGAGGATAGTTGGAAGGATTTAGGTGGTAAAATTGTCAGGAAATTGGAATTATGGCGGTTACGGGATTTATCCTTTACAGGGAAAATCTTAATTATTAAAAGTATAATTCTTCCTATGCTTATTTACATAGCTTTGATTTTTCCACCACCTGTTGGGGTTATGAAAAAGATTAATAGGTTACTTTTTGTGTTTCTTTGGGGGAGTAACATTGAAAAAGCTAAAAGAGTAATTCTTTTAAGAAGTAAAAGGAATGGCGGCCTAGGATTCCCTAACATTGAGGTTTTTATTGGCATAAACCAAATTTGTTTCTTTGCAGAACTTTTATCAAAACAATCGAAAGCTGCTTGTATGGCTACATACCTTGCAGGTACAATGTTATATCGGTTAAAATGGAGAACTTATGATAACCGTAAACCTACTGCATTTGTATGTCCTCCTTGGTATCTGCAATTGGAATGTTTTGTCAAAAAGTTCCATCTAGAGAATCTACAGTTGGTAAGCTTTCTTAAGGATAAAAAAAATGGTGAAAAGGTTGTGTGCGGACAATGGGATGAGTGAGATAAATGGTTTAAGGCCCGGGGAGGCAGAGGATGTTTGGCGTAAGCATGAAAAAAGCAACATGTCCAATAAACAAAAGGACTTTGTATGGATGTCCTTACTAGGAGTATTGCCTGTGAGGAGTGTGCAAAAAAGGAAAGGGTTGTAGGTTTGCTAAGGACGTTTGGTCTAAGCTTGGTGGGTTATGCACGGAATTAACGGGGTGAAGCAGTTAAACTATGAAATTGTTATGTTTGGGTTATGTAAACTGAATCGTGAAAAGGATAGGATCTTATGGTTGTTTCTGGCTTGTGTGAAGGAAGTGTTGTGGAATGGTAGGAACCTGTATGTTTATAAGAATGAACACTTGGAAGTGGATGATTGTGTTAATATGGTTCTTGAGAAGTTATATTTCTATTATAAGTGTGATATGAGAAGTGGGATGGATGCGGAGGGTGTCTGGAAATTCCGGAAATGGAAACAGATAATTCACTTATAACAATGGTTTTTGTGTGATGTATTTTTTTGTATTGGAAATCTAAATAAAAAGAAACCATGATGATGAGTTAAAAATGATAGTTTTTGGTGGAATGGTTGTTTTATTTGAGACAATGAGACGACCTTTTATTCTGCACTATTATCTTAAACCTGAATGGTTTTAAAAAAAAAAAAAAAAATCTCTTTAACAATAAGAGCATGGAAGAGGCTAGGAGCCATGTGGTGAGTTGCATTTCTTGCTACATGTTCACAGATTTACCAGTGGAAAAGCCAAATTTCACATGCCACAAATGCAAGCTTGTGTCCATGTTGGAGGAAAAGTTGCGAAATCTAGAAGAGAGGTTAGCTACATTGAAGATCATTAAGGAAGATGAAGAGTTCTTAGACAAAGCAGAATTATCTCTTCATGGTGCAGAAAGAGAAGAAATTCGACCTGCACCTGAAGAAACAGAGGAATGGAAGCATGTGACCCAGAGAAGCAGGAGGATCGTGAAGTAGTCAGCACCCATACTGCTCAGGAACCAGTACCAGGCTCTCACACAGGAGAATGATGAAGAAATACCTCAGGATAAGACTTTACCCACAAAGAGCAACCTTGTAAGCCCTCAGAGTCCTCCCGAATGGAGAAAGAAAACTGCTGTGATGAAGAAACGGAGAGTTGTTGTCATGGGGGATTCCCTGTTGAGAGGAACAGAGGCCGCTATCTGCAGACCGGATATAACCTCAAGAGAAATGTGCTGTCTTCCAGGTGCAAAAATTAAAGATGTGTCTGACAGGATATCAGGACTCTTCAGACCTAAAGATGACTACCCATTCCTGCTAATACATGTGGGGACAAATGACACCACAAGAAGTGACCTGGAAACCATCTGCAGTGACTTTGAAAACTTAGGCAAGAAAGTGAAAGAACTGGGTGCGCAAGGTGGTCTTCTCATCCATCCTCCCAGTGGATGGCCATGGAACAAGGAGGTGGAATAAGATTCTGCAGGTGAACAACTTTCTACGTCGATAGTGCCGTCAGCAAGGATTTGGATTTCTGGATCACGGAGTGAATTACCTATACGATGGACTACTTGCTAGAGATGGGGTGCACCTTACGAAGACTGGAAAACATGTATTTGGAAGTCGCCTTGCTACACTCATCAGGAGAGCTTTAAACTAGAACAATGTGGGAAGGGAAGCAAAACGCCAGAAAATGCCATACACCTGACAAATGCTATTGAGAACTCGGCTATTAGAAGTGGAAAGGAAGAACGAAGACAAAACAATCTAAATAATAAAAATATTGGAGGAAGAGAAACCAATCACAAACTAAAATGTTTTTATACAAATGCACAAAGCATGGGCAACAAACAAGGAGAATTGGAACTACTAACGCAGGAGAAGAAGTATGATGTCTTTGGAATCACTGAAACTTGGTGGGACGATACACATGATTGGAATACAAGGCTAGAAGGATACAACTTATTTGCAAGAAACAGACTTGATAAACGAGGAGGAGGTGTCGCATTGTATGTTAGAAAAGCGTATATCTGCACAGAGATTGACGCTTCAGAGACTGGGAGTTCTGTGGAAACTGTTTGGGTAAGAATACAAGGACAGAACAATGGAAAGGACACCATTGTAGGCATTTACTACAGGCCGCCTATGCAAGCTGAAGATATGGATGAACTCTTTATGCATCAAATGGCCAAGTTCTCCAAAAAATATGACATAGTGGTCATGGGAGATTTCAACTATCCAGACATTTGTTGGGAATCTCTCTCAGGCAAAACTAACAGGTCAAGGAAATTCTTATCCTCTCTTGCTGACAACTTTATCTTTCAAAAGGTAGAGGAGAAAAAAAGGGGGATCTGCTACCTTGGATCTAATCCTTATAAACAGGGAGGAAATGGTTGAGGAGGTAAGAGTGGCTGGGACCCTAGGAGGTAGTGACCATGCTATTTTAGAATTTTGGATAACAAGAGTAGGAAGACCTGTGAAGACTCAGACGTCAAGGTTAGATTTCAGAAAGGCAGATTTTAAGGGACTCAGAAAGAGAATTGGAGGGATCCAATGGCAGGATATCCTTAAGGACAAAAATGTCCAGGAAGGATGGGACATCTTGAAAAATTAGATTCTCAAAACACAATCGTTAACAATTCCAAAAAGAGGGAGGAATGGGAAGCATTTAAGGAAACCAGGATGGATGAACACAGAACTTAAACACATGCTAAAAAGGAAGAAAGAAATGTTTATCAAATGGAAAGAGGGAGGCTTATCTAAAGAAGAATATAATGCCATCTGCAGAACCTGCAGGGCACAAATCAGATTATCTAAAGCTGACAATGAATTAAGGCTTGCAAGAGATGTCAAAAGCAACAAAAAAGGATTTTGGGGATACGTCAAAAGTTAAAAAAAAGTCAAAGATGCTATAGGATTTTTACAGGATGAAAATGATGAAATGGTAAGAAAGGATGTTGAGAAGGCTGAACTTTTAAATTCCTATTTTGCATCTGTTTTCTCTCAGAAAGGAAATGTAACATCAACTGATCTTCGCTATTAAAGGAATAGAAGAATCGAGGATATCTATAAACAGAAAGACAGTGAGGAAACAGTTAGCAAACCTAAATGAATTCAAGTCTCCAGGTCCAGATGAATTACACCCCAGAATACTGAAGGAGATAGCAGAAGAAATTCTTGAACCACTGTCCATAATCTTTGAAAATTCTTGGAGAACAGGAGAAGTCCCAGAAGACTGGAGAAGAGCAAATGTTGTTCCTATCTTCAAAAAGGGGAAGAAGGTGGACCCAGGGAACTACAGGCCGGTGAGTCTGACTTCTATACCAGGAAAAATCTTTGGACAAATTATTTAAAAACATGTATGTAAGTACCTGCATAAGAATGAAGTGATTAAACAGAGTCAGCATGGGTTTGTAACTAATAAGTCATGTCAGACTAACTTAATTTCCTTCTATGACAGAATCACTGACTGGGTGGATCAGGGAAATGCTGTAGATATAGTATATCTTGACTTCAGCAAAGCATTTGACAAAGTATCTCACACAATCCTTATTGAAAAAATGACTGGAATGGACAAGGCAACTGTTAGGTGGATTCATAACTGGCTTAGTGATCGGACTCAAAGAGTGTTCATAAATGGCTGCACATCCAGTTGGAAGAATGTCTCAAGTGGGGTACCACAAGGCTCTGTTTTGGGCCCTGTATTGTTCAACATCTTTATCAATGATTTAGATGAAGGAATTGAGGGTAAACTGATCAAATTTGCTGATGACACAAAGCTAGGAGGGGTAGCGAATACTAGAGAAGAGAGAGAGGATTCAAAAAGATATAAAAAAACTGGAGCAGTGGGCAGCAACTAACAGAATGGTTTTTAACAGGGAAAAATGCAAAGTACTACATTTGGGCAATAAAAATGAAAAAAGCATATACAAAATGGGAGGAATAGGGCTAAGTAACAGCACATGTGAAAAGGACTTGGGTATATGTCATGATCCATTCCTGGGTTTAGTCTGTCTGCCCTTGGCCCGGCGGATCATGTCAAGGGTTAACTTTGCTCTGCCTCATTCTGGGTTCAGTTTGGCTATTTAGCTCTCACACATCCTGCTAGCAGTGTGAGCTATACTGCTACCTTCGGCTTGTGAACCTGACTGGTAACCCTTGATTTGTCCTGCTGTTATCCCTGACTTGTCCCGTGTCTGTTGTTTCCCTCTGTCTGCCCTGTTCCCTGCATTTCCCTGCTTGTCTGTTTGATTCTCTGGTTTTTGACTCGGCTTGTATTCGGACTCGTTTCTGCTTTCTGTCTTTGTCTTATCTGCTTCTGACCGTTGCTGACCTCCTGGCTTTCTCCTGACCACGCATATTGCTTATTCCTTTTGTCCTGCTGCCTCCGTACGGTTTTGACTTGGCTTGCCTGACCACGCTCGCGCCACTTGGTGGCGCCTGTGTTTCTGCTCTGTAGAGGACTTGCTGAGACCTGTGATTCTTCCTGACTCAGTTTTGGACGTTTTTGCTGCCACCTGGTGGTGGTTTTGGCTGCTGCAGTGCAGGCCTACTCTGGTAGTGTGTAATCCCTTCTCCCCTCTGTAACCTACAGGTGGAGCACACACTACCCTGCATTACAGCTGCTTGACATTATAGCTCACCCCTCCATATATATATAAAGGGATTTCTGCATTTTTTTTTTTTTCTCTGCTCTGTTTGCTATGGATCCGCTCCATACCTTGGCAGATCACATGAATAGTTTGGCATTAATTATGCAAGACCTATTTGTGCAACAGAGGGAGCTTTCTAACACAGTAATATCGTTGCAGACTGACTGTAAGCATTCTAACACTGTCGATGTTTCTTTGCACTCTCCTGAACCTACAGTAAAGCTCCCAGATACCTTCTCCGGGGAGAGGGAGAAATTCAGGACCTTTAGGGAGAGTTGCAAACTATGGTTTTCACTTAGACCCCTATCTTCTGGTGATGAGAGTCAGCGGGTGGGAATAATCATTTCCTTATTGCGGGAGGGACCTCAGTCGTGGGCTTTCTCTCTACCTGCTTCTGCCCTGAACGTGTGTCTGTGGACAGATTCTTTGAGGCTTTGGGACTGATTTATGATGAACCAGACCGGGTCAGGGTAGCAGAGGACATGATCATGGGTCTCTCGCAGAATGAACTCACTGCTGAACAATATTGTTCTGAGTTCAGGAGGTGGTCTGTTGAGGTGTCCTGGAATGACTCTGCTCTAAGACGCCTGTTTGAGAGAGGATTATCGGATCATCTCAAGGACGCGCTGGCCCTTCATATGCCCCCAGTTCCCTGGAAGAGGCCATGACCCAGGCCATTCGTATACCGGAGGTTACGGGAAGAGAGGAATTATCCAGCATGAGATTCACGTATTGCCTGCCAAGTCTGAGGTGGTGTCATTCAAGGAGACTATGGAAGTTGGTACCATTAATTTCAAGGAGAAAGAGAGGAGACGGCGACGAGATGAGAAATTATGTTTTTATTGTGGAGATCCGGGACATTGGAAGACGGACTGCCCCTCTTGTCCATCAAATAAGGAGCTGCCGAGTCTGGGTGATGATCTAGGAGGTCATCCAGACTCTCAGGTACCATTTTCATCTTTTCAGAAAATTTTGTTAGAGGTGGAACTGTGTTATGGAGGTGGTAGTGCTTCCACTTCAGCATTTGTGGACTGTGGATCTTCCATCAATTTAATTAACTCTAGTATAGTGTCCAAGTTAAAGTTAGGGACAGTCAGGCTAGAGACTCCCATCTATATCGTTGCAATTGATAAGACACCGTTGGCTCAAAATGTCATTAAGTTTGTCTCTGAGGAGTTCCTCCTCAAGGTGGGTTCCTTACATCAGGAACGAATTTCGTGTTATGTTATGAATAACCTTCCTGCAGGACTGGTGTTGGGGTTCCCCTGGTTGCAGAGGCATAATCCTGTTATTGACTGGGGATCTCGTGATATTGTTAAATGGGGTCCTAATTGTTCCAATGTTTGTCTTTCTGCTGTTTTTGTGTCTGCCATTAGTCCGGAGGGTATTCCGGAGTACTTGAAGGACTTTGGGGACGTGTTCTCCGAAAAAGAGGCTGAGGTTTTGCCACCCCACCGTCCTTATGATTGTGCAATTAATCTTATTCCAGGTTCTAAATTGCCCAAAGCCCGTTTGTACAATCTTTCTGGCCCGGAACGTACTGCTATGAAAAACTATATCTCTGATAGCCTACGCAAAGGTCACATCCGTCCCTCTGTCTCACCTGTGGCCGCGGGATTCTTTTTTGTTAAGAAAAAAGATGGTGGTTTACGCCCATGCCTCGATTTCCGAGAACTAAATAAAATTACGGTGAGAAATACCTTCCCTCTCCCACTCATTCCTGATCTTTATAACCAAGTGTCTGGGGCTAAGTGGTTTTCCAAACTTGATCTCAGGGGAGCATATAACCTTATCCGTATTCAGGAAGGGGATGAGTGGAAAACGGCATTTCTCACCTCTGAAGGTCTGTTTGAAAATTTGGTCATGCCCTTTGGTCTCACGAATGCGCCCGCAGTATTTCAGAACTTCATGAATGATGTTTTCTCTGATTTTATCGGGCGCTTTATGGTTGTATACTTGGATGATATCCTTGTTTTCTCGCCTGACAAGGAATCTCACATTGGTCATCTACGTGCTGTTCTTCACAGGTTACGGGGTAATTCTCTGTTTGCTAAACCCGAGAAATGTTTGTTTTGTGTCCAGGAGCTTTCCTTTCTGGGGGTCATCCTTTCGGCCAATGGGTTTCGGATGGATCCCGGAAAGGTACAGGCCATTGTTGATTGGGTGCAACCCAGAGACCTCAAGGGTTGCAGCGTTTTCTGGGTTTCGCCAATTATTATCGAAAATTCATCAAGGGGTTTTCTCAGGTGGTCAAACCACTCACCGATCTCACTCGCAAGGGGGCTGATCTCAAATTTGGTCAACCTTAGCAGTTGAAGCATTTGTTACACTAAAGAAATGTTTTATGTCTGCTCCTGTATTGGTTCAGCCCGATCCATCTGAACCGTTCATTGTAGAGGTGGACGCATCTGAGGTGGGAGTGGGGGCTGTGTTGTCACAGGGACCCGTTACCTTAACTAATTTAAGACCATGATCCTTTTTCTCCCGGAAGTTCTCTTCTGCAGAGAGGAACTATGATGTGGGTAACCGGGAGTTATTGGCCATAAAATTGGCTTTTGAAGAATGGAGGCATTTTTTGGAGGGGGCGGTTCATCGGATCACGGTTATCACGGATCACAAAAACTTGTCTTATCTTGAATCTGCTAAACGGTTGACTCCTAGACAGGCTAGGTGGTCGCTTTTTTTTTCTCGTTTTCATTTTTCAATCACTTTTCGGCCTGGTTCCAAGAATGTCAAGGCTGATGCCTTATCTCGCAGTTTTGATTCAATATCACCCCCTGAACCTCCTTCCTCCATTCTTCAGCACGGGGTGGTTGTTGCGGGGGTATCCTCTGAATTGGAACAGGAAATTCAGAAGGCTCAGTCTCTTGCTCCTTCCTCTTTGCCTGATAATAAACTCTTTGTTCCCGTTCAATACAGGTTGAGGGTTCTCCGGGAATTCCATGATTCTGCTCTCAGTGGACACCCGGGGATCTCAGCCACTCGGAAAGCCATTGTTAGGCTATTTTGGTGGTCCTCCGTGAACTCTGATATCACTATGTTTGTGTCTGCTTGTGATACCTGTGCCCATGCTAAGAGCTCACATAACCGGCCGGCCGGGGAATTGGTGCCATTGCCAATTCCAGATAGACCTTGGACTCATTTGTCTATGGACTTCATCACTGATCTCCCTCCTTCTAATGGCAAAACTGTAATCTGGGTAGTGGTTGACAGATTCAGTAAACAGGTGCATTTTGTACCTCTGGCAGGATTGCCTAATGCTGAGACACTATCTAGGTTGTTTGTTGAGCACGTTGTACGACTGCATTGCGTGCCTTTGAGTGTGGTTTCTGATAGAGGGGTACAATTTGTGTCCAAATTTTGGAGGGCATTTTGTAAAAGACTGGGTATTTGCTTAACCTTCTCCTCTGCTTACCATCCTGAGACCAATGGGCAGACGGAGAGGACCAATCAGTCACTCGAACAAATTTTGAGGTGTCTTGCTACGTCTCAGCAGGATGATTGGTGTTCTTCGTTGCCCGTGGCTGAATTTGCATTCAATAATCGGATTAACCAGTCCACTGGCACCTCTCCATTCTTTTGTAACTATGGTTTTCACCCCCATTTTGGCAAATTTTCTAGGCTGGATTCAGGATGTCCAGGGGCTGATACGGCAGTACAAAAATTGGGGGAGGTGTGGAGGGAGGTCCAAAAGAACATTGGGGAGGCTCAGGGCAAACATAAATTTTTTGCGGATAAGCGACGGTCTGTAGGACCTATGTTCCTGGTGGGAGATAAAGTATGGTTGTCCACCAAGAATATTCATCTAAAGGTTCCCTCTGCTAAGCTAGGTCCCAGATTTATTGGTCCTTACAAGATCATGGAGGTGGTCAATCCTGTTGCCTTTCGGTTACGCCTTCCTCCGTCACTCCGGATCCCCAATGTGTTTCATAAATCCCTTCTTAAGTCATTTGTACCATCTTCCACAGGGCCTCCATCCCCTTCGCCTCCTGTCTCTGTGGATGGTCAGACTGAGTTTGAAGTGGAACGGATTGTGGATTCGCGTAGGGTCCGTAGTTCACTTCAGTATTTTGTCCATTGGAAGGGTTATGGTCCTGAGGATCGATCTTGGGTCCCGGCGCGATCGGTACATGCTGATCGATTGGTTCGGGCATTTCACGCACGTTATCCTGGGAAGTCTGGGGGTCCGGTGGCCCCCCCTTGAGAAGAGGGTACTGTCATGATCCATTCCTGGGTTTAGTCTGTCTGCCCTTGGTCCGGGCGGATCATGTCAAGGGTTAACTTTGCTCTGCCTCATTCTGGGTTCAGGTTGGCTATTTAGCTCTCACACATCCTGCTAGCAGTGTGAGCTATACTGCTACCTTCGGCTTGTGAACCTGACTGGTAACCCTTGATTTGTCCTGCTGTTATTCCTGACTTGTCCCGTGTCTGTTGTTTCCCTCTGTCTGCCCTGTTCCCTGCATTTCCCTGCTTGTCTGTTTGATTCTCTGGTTTTTGACTCGGCTTGTATTCGGACTCGTTTCTGCTTTCTGTCTTTGTCTTATCTGCTTCTGACCGTTGCTGACCTCCTGGCTTTCTCCTGACCACGCATATTGCTTATTCCTTTTGTCCTGCTGCCTCCGTACGGTTTTGACTTGGCTTGCCTGACCACGCTCACGCCACTTGGTGGCGCCTGTGTTTCTGCTCTGTAGAGGACTTGCTGAGACCTGTGATTCTTCCTGACTCAGTTTTGGACGTTTTTGCTGCCACCTGGTGGTGGTTTTGGCTGCTGCAGTGCAGGCCTACTCTGGTAGTGTGTAATCCCTTCTCCCCTCTGTAACCTACAGGTGGAGCACACACTACCCTGCATTACAGCTGCTTGACAGTATACTAATTGATCACAGACTGAACATGAGTCAACAGTGTGATGCAGCAGCAAAAAAGGCAAATACAATTCTAGGATGTATCAACAGAAGCATACAGTCTAGATCACGTGAGGTCATTATTGCCCTCTACTCCTCTTTGGTCAGACCTCATCTGGAATACTGTGTCCAGTTTTGGGCACCACATTTTAAAAAAGACATCAACAAACTGGAGCAAGTTCAAAGGAGAGCCACCAGAATGGTGACCGGTCTGCAAACCATGTCCTATGAGGAACGGTTGCAGGATTTGGGAATGTTTAGCTTGCAAAAAAGAAGACTGAGAGGAGACTTAATAGCTGTCTACAAATATCTCAAGGGCTGTCACATAGTAGAAGGATCATCTTTATTCTCATTTGCACAAGGAAAGACTAGAAGCAATGGGATGAAACTGAATGGGAGGAGACACAGATTAGATATTAGAAAAAACTTCTTGACAGTTAGGGTGATCAAGGAGTGGAACAGGCTGCCACGAGAGGTGGTAAGTTCTCCTTCAATGGAAGTCTTCAAACAAAGGCTGGACAGACATCTGTCTGGGATGATTTAGAGAATCCTGCTTTGAGCAGGGGTTGGACCAGATGGCCCAGGAGGTCCCTTCCAACTCTACCATTCTATGATTCTATGATTCTATGAAGAAGGGGATCATGATGAGGCATATTTCTGCATGAAGGGTATCATGATGGGGCATTTCTACATGAAGGGGATCATGATGGGGCATATTTCTTCATGAAGGTGATCATGATGGGGCATATTTCTACATGAAGGTGATCATGATGGGGCATTTCTACAAGAAGGGGATCATGATAGGGCATATTTCTGCAAGAAGGGAAGGGGATCATGATGGGGCATTTCTACAAGAAGGGGATCATGATTGGGGCATATTTCTGCATGAAGAGGATCATGATGGGGCATTTCTACATAAAGGGTATCATGATGAGGTATAATACTTCAAGTAGTGGATCATGATGGAGCATATTTCAACATGAAGAGGATCATGATGGGGCATATTTCTGCATGAAGGGGATCATGATGGGGCATTTCTACATGAAGG
>JARQOD010000003.1:311217354-311471313 GCA_033576555.1 Oophaga sylvatica
GTTTCACACAAGTTTATAACGTAGAGCTGTAAAATTAAAAAATCATATTTTTCCAAAAAAATTTATCTTTTCACCCCAATTTTTATTTTCCCAAGGGTAACCAGACTCCAAAAGTTATTGTGCAACTTGTCCTGAGTACGCTGATACCCCATATGTGGGAGTAAACCACTGTTTGGGTGCATGGCAGAGTTTGGAAGGGAAGGAGCGCCGTTTGACTTTTTCAACGCAGAATTGGCTGGCTGCCATGTCATGTTTGGAGAGCTCCTGATCTGCCTCAACAGTGGAAACCCTCACAAATGACACCATTTTGGAAACTAGACCCCTCAAGGAACTTATCTAGATGTGTGGTGAGCACTTTGAACCCTGAAGTGCTTCACAGAAGTTTATAACGTACAGCCGTAAAAATAAAAAATCCTTTTTTTTTACAAAAATGATTTTTCCGCCCCCAATATTTTATTTTCACAAGGGTAACAGGAGAAATTGGACCCCAAAAGTTGTTGTCCAATTTGTTCTGAGTACGCTGATACCCAATATGTGGGAGTAAACTACTGTATGGGCGCTCGTCGGGGCTCGGAAGGGAAGTAGTGACGTTTTGGATTGCAGACTTTGATGGAATGGTCTGGGGGCGTCATGTCGCATTTGGAGAGCCCCTGATGCGCCTAAACAGTGGAAACCCCCCACAAGTGACCCCATTTTGGCAAATAGACCTCACAAGGAACTTATCTAGAAGTGTGGTGAGCGCTATGAAGCCCCAAGTGCTTCACAGAAGTTTTATAACATACAGTCGTAAAAACAAAAAAAATCATTTTTTTTTTTTACAAAAATGATTTTGCTGCCCCCAGTTTTTTATTTTCCCAAGGGTAACAGAAGAAATAGGACAAATTGCACAATAACTCTTGTGGTCCAGAGTACGCTGATACCCCATATGCGGGGGTAAACTACTGTTTGGGCGCATGGCAGAGCTCAGAAGTGAAGGAGCGCCGTTTGACTTTTTCAACGCAGAATTGGCTGGAATTGAAATCAGACGCCATGTCACATTTTTAAGAGCCCCGGATGTGCCTAAACAGCAGAAATCCCCCAATTCTAACTCCAACCCTAACCCCAACACACCCCTAACCCTATTCCCAACCCTAACCACAAACCTAACCCTAACACACCCCTAACCCTAATCCCAACCTAACAATAATCCTAACTTTAGCGCCAACCCTAACCCTAACTTTAGCCGCAATCCTACCCCTAACGGGAAAATGGAAATAAATACATTTTTTTAATTTTATTATTTTTCCCTAACTAAGGGGGTGATAAAGGGGGTTTGATTTACTATTCATAGCAGGTTTTCATGATTGGCAGCTGTCACGCTAAAAGATGCTTTTTATTGCAAAAAATAGTTTTTTGCATCACCACATTTTGAGAGCTATAATTTTTGCATATTTTGGCCCAAGAGTCATGTGAGGTCTTATTTTTTGCGGGACGAGGTGACGTTTTATTGGTACCATTTATGGCCACGTGACATTTTTTGATCGCTTTTTATTTCGATTTTTGGGAGGTTAGAATAAACAAAAATCAGCAATTCATGAATTTCCTTTGGGGGGGCGTTTATACCGTTCGGCATGTGGTAAAATTGATAAAGCAGTTTTATTCTTTGGGTCAGTACCATTACAGCGATACCTCATTTATATCATTTTTTTATGTTTTGGCGCTTTTATAGAATGAAAAGAATTTTATATAAAAATTATTAATTTTGCATCGCTTTATTCTGCGAGCTATAACTTTTTTATTTTTTCGTTGATGATGCTGTATGAAGGCTCGTTTTTTTGCGGGACAAGATGACGTTTTCAGCGATACCATGTTTATTTATATCGGTCTTTTGATCGCATGTTATTCCACTTTTTGTTCTGCGGTATGATGATAGAGCATTGATTTTTTGCTTAGTTTTTTTTTTTAAGGGGTTCACTAAAGGGGTTAACTAGTGGGACATTTTTATAGGGGGGGTTGTTACGGACGCGGTGGTACCAAATATGTGTACTTTTATTGTTTTGTTTTTTTTATTTACAGGAAAAAATGAATTTATTGGGACATTTTTTTTTTTTTTTATGATTTTTTTTACCACTTTTTATTTTTATTTTTTTTACTTTTTTACTTTGTCCCAGGGTGGGACATCACAGTATTTTATCAGATCGCTGGTGTGACAGTGTGCACAGCACTCTGTCACACCAGCGATCACTCTGGCATCGCTGCAGGCTTCCTCAGCGCCTGCTCTCAGCAGGCACTGCGGAAGCCGCCTCCCTGCAGGACCCAGGAGCCATCTTGGATCCGGGGACCTGGAGGGAGGACGGACCCTCCGAACAGCGCGACACATCGCGCTGCTCTGTGGGTCTCAGGGGAGCGCGCTGGGAGCCCCTCCCTGCGCGATCCTCCCCTGTGCCCCCGGTACACCGCGATCATGTTTGATCGCGGTGTGCCAGGGGTTAATGTGCCGGGAGCGGTCCGTGACCGCTCCTGACACATAGTGCTGGGTGTCAGCTGTTGATAAACAGCTGACACCCGGCCGCGATCAGCTGCGCTCCCCGTGGGAGCGCAGCTGATAGCCTATGACGTACTATTCCGTCCATGGGAATTAGGTCCAGGGTCACATGGACGGAATAGTACGTCGGATGGAATAAAGGGGTTAAGGACACAGGATACAGGTATTACACTATTACTATTACTTACAACTATCCTTTAATTTTGGACATTTATCTATATATATATCTACTCACAATCATACCTTGGACTGAGGTAAATTTCTCTTTTCCTTGTGATCACTCTCATTGCTTACTATGTACTATGATTATGAATGACTATATCAGTTGATTCACTCTGGAATATTATATTATTGTACATAGTTTTATTATTCTGTTTATTCCTTTGGAGATGTTTTCTTGAACTTTATTTCTTTTTGTCCATATGGTGTTTGTATTTTAATTTTCATGTTATTTCTACGTTTTTTTCTGTTCACAGCGACCACATGAATAAGGTTCTGGTTGAGCCGAAACGTCGGTATTAGTGTCGCTTCATAGCTTATATTCCTGTTTTGCTCCCACAAATTTGCTTGTCCATAATAAAATTTTCACTTTGCAAATTGATCATTCTGAGTGTGCTGTAAAAAGTTATTACCTCACTCTGCTCCCTGCAGCTCTGCTCTGCACCAGTTTTGCACCTGCGGTTCTTTGCCTCTCTAGTCTGTACTGGTTCCTTCCAGTTCTTTTATTTCCTCAGTCTGAACAGGTTCCTACCTGTTCCCATATACCACTCTTACCTGCCTTTGTTCCTGCCCTACCCATAACGGTTCTGGTTCCTCTAGTCTGAGCCATGCCCACCTGCCTGTCAGAGTGCCAGATGTGTCAGCCATGCCTGCCTGCCTGCCAGAGTGCCAGCATTGCTTGCCTGCCTGTCAGAGTACCAGCCATGCCCGCCTGCTGCCAGAGTGCCTGCCGTGCCTGCCAGAGTACCAGTCATGCCTGACAGTACTTGCATGCACCTGTCAGTGTTCTGTCCCCCTGTGGAATCAGCTGCTACTGCCAGACTCAGCCCTGGAGTTGTACCTGGCAGTTACCTGCCGCACAAGCCTGACCTCACCACTAGAGGCTCCAGTGAACACCAAGGTAGCTGCTTAGTCATGTTCATCCAAGGTATTCTGGTTCATGGCACAGTGGGGCGACAATCCTCGCTCGTGCCATCCTGTCCAGGCACAAGCATTACAGACATAATGTTCCAACAGGACAACAACACGAAGCATACATCGAGATTGGCGAAGAAATGGTTCAATGACAATGAAGTAGAGGTGCTGGAATGGCCCCCATAGTCCTCAGACCTCTACACAATCAAACATTGGTGGGAAGAATTGAAGCAAAAACTGTATACATACCCAAGTGAGTCTACCAGTATGCGCCAACTTAGGGAACATGTAGAAGACACCTGAGATCAAATTTTGGTCAACACATGTTTGAATCTGACCGAGAGTAAACCCTGATGGATTCAGGCAGTGATGAAAGCCAAAAGTGGATTTACAAAATACTAACAAAATAATAAAAATTTAAATTTAGATCATTAGGAGCAAAACAGTAACAATGCAGTGACATGACAAGAATCTGAATAACTAATCATATGCTAAATAGTTGCAAGTCAAATTTATGTATGAGATATCCAAGATGATTGTCTTTAACATGATGTCAGTCTCAAGTTCAATGCAGAAGTGGAAGATGAGATATGGAGCATGAAAGTCAAAAATTCAAAACATTGTTACCTTTTTGCTCTTCACTGTATATATATAACGGGTAAGTGTATGGCAAGCGAAGATAACCAGCAGCTTGTTTAATAAAAAGCCTGTGAGGGCAGTGTGTTATGTATCTCTTAAATGTAAAAATGGTTCAAAAACTATCCCAATTTGGATACATGTTCCAGAAATGCTGGTTATTATGTACAATGAAATTGATCAAATTTTTGGTTTGCACTGATAATTAGTTTTCTGTTTGGTAGTAAGTAGAGATGAGCGACTTTGCCTCCGGGAGGTTCGAGTCGGGTTTCGGACCACCCGACTTTCACAAAAGTCGAGTCGAACGAAATCAGCCGACTATAGGAAAACTCGAAGGTCTGACTGAAACTCGAACTGACCCCAATGAAAGTCAATGTGGAAGAAAAGTCGGCAGGGAGTGGTGGACAGTAAACACACCTACAGTGCCCAATTTAATGCCAACGACATCAATTCTTATTACTTAAGCTTGTCAACCTTAATTTACTTTATAATAATAGTAACGCATTGAAAACTGGGGGTTATTTGGCTAAAGTTGTGGGGGGGGCAGGGCTGGCTCCAGGTTTTCGTGGGCCCTGGGGGAAATAGTCTCAGAGGGCCCCTTTAACACATACCACAATTCATGATGCTCCGATACGGCAAAGAAATATAGGTATAGTGCAATGCCAAATACTTCACTTCTTACATTACATGAGTGATATCTATTGTAAATTCTACAATTGCTCAAAAGCCGGACAGTATAGTCTCCATACAGTATTATGGGCACCACATAGTGCGCCATACAGATTGGGCTCCATATAATGCTCCATACAGAATAGGCCCCATATGTGCTCCATATGATGCTCCATTTATAATGGGCTCCATGTGATGCCCCATAAATAATGAACCCCATATGATGCTCTAGTATATGATGGGCCCCATATATGATGCTCCAGTGTATGATGAGCCCCATAAAATGCTCCAAATATAATTGTCCCCATATATAATGCTCCATATATAATGGGTTCCATGTGATGCCCAATAAATAATGACCCCCATATGATGCTCTAGCATATGATGGGCCCCATATGATGCTCCAGTATATTATGGGCCCCATGGATGATGCTCCAGTGTATGATGGGCCTATATGATGCTCCATATATA
The DNA here is from genome assembly GCA_033576555.1 of Oophaga sylvatica. Lineage (NCBI taxonomy): Eukaryota > Metazoa > Chordata > Amphibia > Anura > Dendrobatidae > Oophaga > Oophaga sylvatica. Next base: position 311,222,789 of record JARQOD010000003.1, read on the forward strand.
ATGGGCCCATATGATGCTTCAGTGTATAATGGGCCCTGTTTATGATGCTCCAGTGTATGATGGGCCTATATAATGCTCCATATATAATGGACCCCATATGATGCTCCAGTGTATAATGGGCCCCGTTTATGATGCTCCAGTGTATGATGGGCCTATATAATGCTCCATATATAATTGGTCCCATATGATGCTCAAGTGTATAATGGGCACCGTATATGATGCTCCAGTGTATGATGGGCCCCATTTATAATGCTCCAGTGTATGATGAGCCCCATATAATGCTCCAAATATAATGGTCCCCATATATAATGCTCCATATATAATGGGCTCCATGTAATGCCCCATAAATAATGAACCCAATATAATGCTCTAGTATATGATGGGCCCCATATGATGCTCCTGTGTATGATGGGCCTATATAATGCTCCATATGTAATGGGACCTATATGATGCTCCATTGTATAATGGGCCCCGTATATGATGCTCAAGTGTATGATGGGCCCCATTTTTAACGCTCCAGTGTATGATGTGCCCCATACATTGCTCCAAACATTAAAAAAATGAAATACTTCTCGCTGGGCACTGCTCTACTCTGGACTCCTCAGTGTCGCCATCTTCCAGCTCTCTGCACTGTGACTGTTCAGGCAGAGGGCGCACAGACGTGATGTCAACGCGCTCTCTGATCTGAATGTCACTGTCAGGAAACGCGGAAGACGTCACAGCGTTGGAGCAGGCAGAGGTAAGTATTGCAAGTGCTGGGACCCTGAGCAAGCAGGAGGGGGCCCACTCGTGGGCTCCGGCACTGGCACAGGGCCCCTCATAGTACGCCGGTGTCTCTGACGGCGAGTGGGCCCCCCCCCACATGCTCAGGGCCTCGGCACTTTCCCGGGTGCGCCAGATGCTGACGCCGGCCCAGGGAGGGTACAGCCCAGTTAGGGAGGTGGAAAAACTGGCATTTGTTGAGATGTAGGCTGAATAGCAGCTGCAAATGGAGTAATTGGAGAAGTCGGAGGAAGAGGAGGACAAAGCGAGCCATTTTGCTGACAAACTATGTGTCATCAGGGGAAGGTGGTACAAAATCCTTTGAAACCCAGGCATAGTTCATTTTAATGAAGGTCAGATCACCAACATTTTGGGTCAACAGCCAGGATTGATCCAGCAGAGCTGAAGACTCTTTCTGATAGCACACTACCAGCAGAGCAAGAGAGCTCCTGTAAGGCATATTGTGCCAATTCAGGCTAGATGTCCAGTTTACAGGCCCAGTAGTCAAAGGGAATGAACTGTGAGGGAGAACATCGATAGGGAGGAGATGTAATTTTAAACCATAGTTGACAAATGCTGTCTCCTGTCTGTTGCAATTGATTCAGTATTAACAGTCGTGTGAGCGGTACTCGAGAAATCAGACCACAACATGGTCATGAAACCCCTGTCTCCAACGCCACTTTCGGCTGTGTGCACCACGAACACCTCTTCCATGTTGCTCAGTACGGCTCGTGGTAGAACCTGCACCACTGCTGTGTGCTGGGAATGCCTCTAACAAACGGTTTACCAGAGTTGCTTGTTTGTTCGCCAATATTAGCTCTAAGTTTTCCTGTGGCATGATGTTCTGTAATTTGCCTTTATAGCGTGGATCAAAGATGCTGGCCAACCAGTAGTCGTCATCCTTCATAGTTTTGGCAATGCGGGGGTTCCTTTTTAGGATCCGCAAGACATAATCACACATGTGGGCCAATGTTTCAGGTGTCAATGATGCACTGCCAGTAGTGGATGGAGGAGCACTTTCTGGCAAATCCACATCCCTCCAGTCACGCACAAGCCCTGTATCTCACCTTGGCAAGCCAACATTTTCTCTTGCCCCCTGAGAAGCATCCTCCTCCCCAAAATAATCATCCCCCTCATCCTCCTCCGCTTCCTCTTCTTCCTCCACCTCGTCCAAGACCGTTCCCTGAGGAGACAATAGCTGACTGTCATCAAGGCTTCCCTGCTCCTCCTCCTCTTCCTCCTCCACTGCAGACAACTGATCCTTAATGTGCGTCAAAGTTTGCATGAGCAGACGCATAAGTAGGATGCTCATGCTTATGATGGCGTTGTCTGCGCTTACCAGCTGTGTGCATTCCTCAAAACACTGAAGGACTTTACAGAGGTCTTTCAGCTTTGACCACTGCACACCCGACAACTCAATGTCTGCCCTCAAACTGCCTGCCCGTGTATCCTCCCACAAATGCATTACAGCCTGCCTCAGTTCGCACAGCCTCTCAACCATGTGCATGTTGGAGTTCCACCTTGTTGAAACATCTATGATTAGGCTGTGCTTGGGGAGGTGGAGCGATTACTGCAGCCTCTGCATACGACTGGAGTCTACGGGCGAGCGACGGATGTGCGAGCAAAGTCTTCGCACCTTATGGAGCAGGGCTGTTAACTCCGGATAATTATTTATGAAGCACTGCACCACCAGGTTCAAGGTGTGAGCCAGGCAAGGTATATGTCTGAGTTTTGCCGGGGCTATGGCTGCCACAAAATTAAGGCCTTATCACTGACTACCTTGCCTGGCTCAAGATGTAGACTGCCCAGCCATGACTCAGTTTCTTGCTGAATCAGCCAGTACCTCCGCGGTGTGTCTGTTGTCGCCCAAAGACATCATCTTTACAACAGCCTGCTGACGCTTACCACTAGCTGTTCGATAGTGGGACACCTCGTGTTCAACACTGGCAGCTGTGGATGGAGTGCTCGTGTCACTGCACTCTGTCGACGATCTTTCGCTTCTGGAGGAGGAGGAAGAGGAGGGTCGAACGCCTACAGCCAACTGTTGCCTATACCGTGGGCTAGGCAGCACTGTCCCACCGCCGCTGTCCCCTGTGGACCTTGCATCCACCACATTAACCCAGAGCACAGTGATGAACACATAACGGTCCTGACCATGCTTACTGGCCCATGCATCTGTTGTGAGGTGCACCTTTCTACTCACTGATTGTTTGAGTGCAAGGACAATGCGGTCTTTCACATGCAGGTGGACGGCAGGGATGGCTTTTCTAGAAAAGAAGTGCCAACTGGGTAGGTCATAGCGTAGGACAGCGTTGGCCATGAACTCTCAGAATGCTGCGCTTTCAAACAAACGGAAGGGCATTACCTCTAATGAGATCAGTTTGGCAATGTAGGCGTTCAAAGCCAGTGTACGCGGATGAAAGGATGAGTACTTTCTTGTTCTACTCAGAGTGTCTGCTAGGGTGAGCTGGACTTGAGAGCTGCATATGGGGGAACTAGCGGTGGACATGGCGGACTGAGAGGGGGTTGGTGAAGGTGATGGTGGTTCTGGTGGTGGTGGTGATGGCCTAGATTCAGTCTTTCATTGGAAAAACGTTGTGATTCCCTGACTGATTTGGCCTTGCGACGACACCTCAACATTTCTTGCTGGTGGTGTGCTAACCGGTGGGCTTACAGTGGGGGAAGCAATGTAGCATTGCTGGCTACCTTCAGTCAGAGCAGGTGCACATGTGATACCTGAGGTTTTGTAGTCTGTCCACACTTGCAAGTGCATGGTGTTTACATGTCTAAGCATGCAACTGGTATTCACATTTCAGGGATTTTTCCCTCGGCTAAAGGTCCTTCTGCACTTCTTACAGATAACCTTTGCCTCATCAATAGGATTTTGGTCAAAAAAGTGCCACACTGCACTATTCCTACTATGGATAAATTTTCAGGGCTCGCACGCTGTCCTAATTTGACCGTCTGGCCAAGCTGTCCTGCAACACTTTTTGTTTTTTAACACATTTTTGGACTGCTACGTGCCTGCCAGATAACTGCAGCTGTGATGTCGATGCCTGCTGTGGATCATCCTCCTCTTCTGAGCTATTGCCAGCAGCACCCTTTTCCCCCAGTGGATGCCTATCTGGGTCAACAACTGGGTCATCCATCACCTCCTCTTCAATTTCATCTGCACCTTCCTCTGTGTCACCGTGTAAGGTGGTATCGTATGTGGGAAGGTGCACCTGAGTTTCATCAGGGTCAGATTCTGGCTCAGTAGACTGAGAGGGCAATGTAGTGCTCTGGGTGAATGTACCAGCAGAATCAGATAGCAGTGGCTGTGCATCAGTGCACTCCATGTCAGATTCATCTTGGACTGGGAAATTCAGGATTTGACTTGGCAACCCAGGCATGGTATGTGAATAGAGCTCCATGGAGTAATCTGAAGTGTGGCCTGCCACATACTTCACTGTTGGTGGGGGTGAAGGACACAAAGAAAGGTGTTGTTCCTGACCAGGAGCCTGCACTGATGACTTTTGAAACTTCAGAAGAGGAGGCAATAGAGCTGGAGGCTGTTTCTGCAATGTAAGCCAACACCTGTTCCTGATGCTCCGGCTTTAAAAGCGGTTTACCTATTCCCAGAAAAGGGAGCCTCCCAGGCCTTCTGGAGCCAGACAATGACGCAGGCTCAACACTTCTTGCCTAAGGTGCTATTGTGCTTTTGGCACTACCAGCAGATGCACCACCACCACCATCAGTACCAGCTGCCCCCCCCACCCTCGTCCGCGGCCTCTTCCACCATACTTCCTCACGTTTTGGAAAATGTATCCAAAATACCAGCAGATATATGGTACTGTATCTGAAGCGTAGAGCTGTATACGGTGAAGTGGAAAATTTAAATCTCCGCATATATCTCCGGGTCACACAGACGCTCACTCAGTATGGATTAGACCAGAATATAAAAAGCAGAAAAACAGTACTGTATCAGAAGAATACAGCTGTATACAGTGTAGGGGTTCTTGTAAATCTCCGTATATATTTCCGGAGTCACACACAAATGCTCACAGGCTCAGTATGGATTAGACCAGAACATAAAAAGTAGAAAAAGGGTACTGTATCAGCAGCGTACAGCTGTATACAGCGTAGGGGAAATTGTAAATCTTCGTATATATTTCTGGAGTCGCACACAGATGCTCACAGGCTCAGTTTGGATTAGACCAGAATATAAAAAGTAGAAAAAGGGTACTGTATCAGCAGCGTACAGCTGTATACATCGTAGGGGAAATTGTAAATCTCCGTATATATTTCCGGAGTCACACACAGACGCTCTCTCAGTATTTATTTGACCATAATACAAAAGGCAGAAAAAAGGTACTGTATCAGAAGATACCAGGTGTATATATGAAAAGGCAAAATTGAAATCTCCGGATATATTTCCGGAGTCACACACAGATGCTCACTCAGTATGGATTTGACCATAATACAAAAGGCAGAAAATAGGTACCATATCAGAAGATACCAGATTTATATAGTATAGGGGAAAATTTCAACCTCTGTATATATTTCCGGAATCACACACAGACTCTCTCTCAGTATGGATTTGACCAGAATACAAAAAGCAGAAAAAAGGTACTGTATCAGAAGATATCAGGTGTATATAATATAGGGGAAAATTTAAATCTCTGTATATATTTCCGGAGTCACACACAGCTGCTTTCTCAGTATGGATTTGACCATAATACAAAAGGCAGAAAAAGGTACTGCATCAGAAGATACTCGGTGTATATAGTATAGGGGAAAATGTAAATCTCTGTATATATTTACGGAGTCACACACTGTTAGGGCTGACGGAACGCACAAAATAAATATAAATAGTAGGTGCGTTTGCAGCCCGGGTCCACCGTGCAGGCAGAGCCTGCTGCTGATAATATGGCGGTATGGCGAACTCTGTTACTTCACAGAGTCACAACTATAGATACTGTGGTACTACATGGTGGTATAAGTGAACTCCGTTACACCACAGAGTCGCTAAGGTATAGACGCAGAGATATGGACTAATGCAATCAGCAACGCAATCAGACAATCTCCTCACCGGAGAAGCCGGTATTCTAGGGGCTTATTTCAGCCGAGCCCTAACACATGCGTGCAAGATCACACTGGCGCAAAGCACATAATGCAATTGATACTAGCGCATGGCCGCATGGTCATACAATGCTTTTATAGCAGCAACTACAGGCCTGCCAGAAAAGGACCAATAAGAAACTATTCCAGAACACATGTAGTTTCAGGACCTTCCTAGCGGACCAATAGTAGCTGCTGCAGTACCTGAGCATGTGACCCTTGATCTCCAATGAAAGATCTTACCCTGGGCATGCTCAGAAGGGAAAATGCAGGACTTAGTCTTAAAGACATCTGTTCGCCACTAACCAGTACTGGCTACAATAGCAGAACCTGGAGAGGCAGCAGTAATCCTCTGCACAATGTTAGACTGGGCGAGATGATGGGGCCGACGTCTCTGCTGAGCAGAGTCCACTGCGGCCGGAGACTGATGGGAGACCGCAGCAGAGATGGCTCGAGATTCCCCTTGTGCAGAAGCGGGAACTCGACTCCTAACATTACCCCACCTCCTTGGGCCCCCTATCTTTGGGCCTCGCTACGTTCAAAGGCAGCGATGAGCTGCGGAGCATGAATAGGTCCTATCCTCAGGCCCATAACCCTTCCAATCCACCCCAAAAAATTTTTTGCCCCGTACCACCTTGCACCCTACAATGGCATTCACCTCGTGATTGTCCGTAGACGAACCCGATGTCCCGGCAGATGACTCAGGCAACCGGGAGATGACCACGGGTTTTAGTAGGGACACATGGAAGGTGTCGTAGATACCAAGGCGAGGCGGAAGGGCCAAACGGTAAACCACAGGGTTCACCTGCTCGAGGACCTTGAAGGGACCCAAATAGCGGGGTGCCAACTTAGTGGACTCCACCAGCAGCCTGATGTTTTGGGCGGAGAGCCACACTAGGTCGCCAGGAGAAATGTCGGAGAGGGATGCCGATGGGCATCGGCAGAAGACCTCATCCTCTCCTTGGAAGTCTGAATGGTATACTGGGTGTGGTCCCATATGTCCCATGCCTTCACAGCCCAGTCTGCCACCCTGGAGTTGGCGGAAGCCACGGGCATGGGCACCGGTACCCGCGGATAATTTAAGAGGAATGGGGTCTGTCCGGTGGAGTCAGCCACAGCATTGTTTAGCGCGAACTCCACCCACGGGAGCAAGGATGCCCAGTCATCCTGCCTGGCAGAGACAAAATGTCGCAAGTATGTGACCAAGGTCTGGTTGGCCCTCTCTACCAGCCTATTTGTCTCGGGATGATATGCAGAGGAGAGGTTTAACTCAATGCAGAGCAGATGACACAGCTCTCCCAGAACCGAGACGCAAATTGGGGACCTCGATCGCTGACAATCTTGTCTGGCATACCGTGTAGATAGAAGATGTGTCTAATAAATAATGCTGCCAAGGCCCGTGCAGAAGGTAACTGTGGTAGCGGCACTAAGTGCACCATTTTGGAAAAGTGGTCGGTGATCACCCAAATGATAGTGCAACCCCGACACTTGAGTAAGCCCACCACAAAGTCCATCCCGACCATCTCCCAGGGCCTGTCTGCCACCGGCAAAGGGAAAAGTGACCCAGCTGGCTGTTGTCGAGGGGATTTGTTCCTGGAGCAGGAGACACACGCCTGAACATACTCCCTGACGTCACGGACCATATGTGGCCACCTGTTATGATTTGGTAGCTGAGGAGAGCAGGCAAAAACGGCAATACACCAGAGAGGTTGGAATCTACTGGATTGCAGTACCCTGACAAACCACCACAACTAAAGGCAGCCGTGGAGCGTTCCTACGTTGGTCCTAGACGCCTCGTCTCAGCCTGAGAGGTTAACTACACCTAAAGATAGAAAGAGGAAAGCTATCTGCCCCGGAGCAGATCCCCAAAGAACATAGGAAGCCCCCAAACATGTAATGGCGGTTAGACAAGAGGAAATACAGACACAGACAGAAAATAGTATGAGCAAACGTTGGGGCCCAATCTACCTGGACAGAAAAGGATAGGAAGGACACTTACTGCAATCCAAAAAACCCTAAAAAATACCAACTCTACTAATTGCAAAAACACCTGAGATCACACGACCTCTACCACCTAAATTAGTTCTCTGGTGTCACAAACCTAAGCCGCAGTCACTGAAAAAACTGGAAAAGGCAAATGAACAAATAACAGTGGCTCAGATAGACTGAGAGGAGCACAAGCCCCCGGAGGGGACCTGGCTGATCTCCACAGAAGTGCAGGGAACAATGCAAAAAGCAAGCACAAAAATAAAAGCAGAAAATATCTTATCTGATAGCAGAAGATGCAGGCAAGACTCAGCAAGCTTCCAAGTGAACCAGGAACCACAGTTGAGACAAGAACAATTGATCACCGGCAACCATGATGGGAGGGAACCTCCCTCATATAACACCAGTCTGTAACTCCTGATTGCCAATCCTCATTGAATGGTTCAGTACTGTTTGTAACCAGCAGAGGGAGCTTCTGCTCAGAATTCATTTCTAGCACATTCACAACAGTACCCCCCCTTGAGGAGGGGTCACCGAACCCTCATTTGGGCAACGAGGTCGGTCAGGATGTGCTCTGTGATACGCACGGATCAGTCTCCTAGCATGGATGTCCGAAGCAACACCCAAGAATTGTCCTCCTGACCATAACCTCTCCACTTAACCAAATACTGGAGTTTCCGTCTAGAAAAATGAGAATCCAATATTTTCTCAACCACATACTCCAAATTGCCCTCAACCAAAACAGGGTCAGGAGGCGCAGCCATAGGAACCACTGGCTCGACAAACCTCTTCAATAAGGACTTGTGGAACACGTTATGGATTTTAAATGTCCCTGGAAGAAGTAAACGAAAGGAAACAGGAATAAGAATCTCCATGATCTTATAAGGTCCAATGAACCTAGGCTTAAACTCTTAAACTTAGGAGATGCAACTCTCATAGGGATATTTCTTGAGGACAACCAGACCAAGTCCCCCACTTCAAACCGAGGACCATCAGTCCTATGCCGGTTGGCAAACCGCTGGGCCCTCTCCTGAGAGAGGGACAACCTCTCCACTACCTGATCCCAAATCTGCTGCATACGCTCCACAACAGAGTCAACACCTGGAAAGACAGAAGCCTCCGTCTGTCCCGAAGAAAATCGCGGGTGAAACCCAAAATTGCAGAAAAATGGAGACATCAAAGTGGCAGAGCTAGCCCTATTATTAAGAGCAAACTCAGCCAAAGGCAAAAAAGAGACCCAGTCATCTTGATCAGCAGACACAAAGCATCTCAGATAAGTCTCCAATGTCTGGTTTGTTCTCTCAGTTTGTCCATTGATCTGAGGATGAAAAGCCGAGGAGAAAGACAATTGAACACCAAGTTTAAAACAAAAAGTCCTCCAAAATCTGGAAACAAACTGGACTCCTCTGTCAGACACAATGTTCTCAGGAATGCCGTGTAACCGAACCACGTGCTGAAGGAACAAAGGCACCAATTCGGAGGAGGAAGGCAACTTAGGTAATGGCACAAGATGTATCATTTTGGAAAACCTATCACAAATCACAAAGATAACGGTCATTCTCTGAGAAACAGGGAGGTCGGAAATGAAATCCATAGAGATATGGGTCCATGGTCTCTTGGGCACAGGCAATGGCATCAACAAACCACTAGAGCGAGAGCAAGGCTTGGAGCGAGAGCAAGTCCCGCAGGACTGCACAAATTCCCTGACGTCACGAGACAAAATAGGCCACCAAAAGGACCGACTAACCAATCTCTGGTACCAAAAATTCCGGGATAACCGGCCAACGAGGAACAATGAATCTCAGACATCACACTCTTTTTCCACCGGTCTGGGACAAACAATTTCCCAATAGGGCAGCGCTCGGGTTTATCCTCCTGACACCCTTCCAGAGCCAGTCTCAAATTGGGCGAGATGGTGGAAAGAACTACACCCTCTTTCAAAATAACAGCAGGATCAGATAACTCAGGAGAGTCTGCAAGGAAACTCCTCGAGAGGGCATCCGCCTTAACATTCTTAGTGCCAGGAAGAAAGGAAACCACAAAATTAAAACGTGTGAAAAACAAGGCCCACCTGGCCTGTCTCGGATTAAGTCGCTTGGCTGATTCCAGATAAACCAGATTCTTATGGTCCGTGAGGACCACCACCTGATGTTTGGCTCCCTCCAGCCAATGTCTCCACTCTTCAAAAGCCCACTTCATGGCCAATATCTCCAGATTACCCACGTCATAATTATGTTCAGTTGGAGAAAATTTTCGAGAGAAAAAGGCACAAGGGTTACTTTTAGAGGTCTCTGGATCTCTTTGGGACAAAACGGCACCTGCCCCAATTTCAGAGGCATCAACCTCCACCTGAAATGGCAGAGAAACATCAGGCTGCCGTAGAACAGGAGCAGAAGTGAATCTCTGCTTAAGTTCCTGAAACGCAGAGACTGCCTCAGGAGGCCAGTTCACCACTTCAGAACCCTTTTTGGTCAAATTAGTCAATGGTTTAACAATAACAGAGAAATTACCAATACATTTACGATAAAAATTGGCAAAACCCAAGAATCTCTGAAGAGCCTTTAATGAAGTAGGTTGGACCCAATCACAGATGGCCTGAACCTTGACCGGGTCCATTTCAATAACAGACGGAGACAAAATGAATCCCAGAAATGAGATCCTCTGTACGCCAAAAAGACACTTTGATCCCTTCACATACAGAGCATTCTCTCTCAAAATCTGGAACACAGTCCGAACATGTTTCACATGAGAGTCCCAGTCATTGGAAAAAAATCAAGATATCATCCAAATAAACAATCAGAAATTTATCCACAAAATCCCTGAAAATGTCATTCATGAAGGACTGGAAGACGGAAGGAGCATTAGTGAGCCCAAAGGGCATCACTAGGTACTCAAAATGCCCCTCTGGGGTATTAAACGCCATCTTCCATTCATCCCCGTGCTTAATGCGAATAAGGTTATACGCCCCCCTGAGGTCAAGCTTGGTAAACCAACTGGCACTTTTCACCCTGGAAAACAGGTCAGAAATCAAGGGTAACGGATATTGATATTTCACAGTGATATTGTTCAAGAGACGATAATCAATACACGGCCTTAATGACCTATCCTTTTTGGCCACAAAGAAAAAACCGGCACCCAAGGGTGAAGAGGATGGTCTGATAAGACCCTTCTCCAATGACTCCTTGATATAAGACCGCATAGCGTCATGTTCAGGTACAGACAAGTTAAAAAGGCGACCTTTAGGGAATTTACTACCAGGCACTAATTCAATAGCGCAGTCATAGCTCCTATGGGGGAGGCAAGGATGCAGATTTACTTTCGCTAAACACATCAGAAAAATCAGTCAAAAAGTCAGGAACATCCTGAGCCTGGGGAGAGGCAGAAAAAACAGGAGTGTTGGCATTAACACATTGGCAGCCCCAACTGGTCACAGACACAGATTTCCAATCCAAAACAGGATTATGAGACTGTAACCAAGGGAAACCCAGTACAATAATGTCATGCAGATTATACAGCACCAAAAATTTGCAACTCTCCTGATGATCAGGTTCAACCCTCATTATCACCTGAGTAGAGAACTGGGGTTTATTCTCAACCAAAGTGGTAGAATCAATCCCCAGTAGGGGAATAGACTTCCGTAGGGGTATCAAGGGAAACCCACAACGTTTAGCAAAATCAAAATCCATCAGGTTAATAGCTGCTCCCGAATCAACAAAAGCCTGAGCAGAAAATGTGGACAGGGAGCAAATCAGGGTAACAGTCAACAGAAATTTAGTCTGAACACTACCCAAGACAACTGAGCATGCAAAACGTCTTCCCCGCTTAGGGCAGACTGAAATAGCATGAGAGGCGTCACCACAGTAGAAACATAACCCATTGCGTTTTCGAAACTCATGACGCTGTGCCCCAGAAGCCACTCTATCACACTGCATGGACTCAGAAGCTGGTTCACAAGGCAACACTATTCCACGCATACCTCTACGCTCATGCAAACGTCTGTCAATTTGATTCGCTAATGACATAGAATCATTGAGACCAGAGGGAGCAGGGAAACCCACCATAACATCTTTTACATTCTCTGACAGACCCTTCCAAAAAAGGGCTGCCAAAGCATCGTCATTCCATTTGGTCAGGACTGCCCACTTTCTGAATTTCTGACAGTACAACTCAGCGTCCTCAAGCCCTCGATTTAATGCCAACAAGGTTTTTTCAGCTTGATCAGTGACATTAGATTCATCGTACAATAACCCCAGAGCCAGAAAAAATGCATCAACATTACTCAAAACAGGGTCCCCAGGTGTCAGGGAAAAAGTCCAATCCTGAGGATCGCCGCGCAGGAGAGAGATGACAATTTGAACCTGCTGTGCTGCGTTCCCTGAGGTCTTAGGTTTTAAGGCAAAAAACAACTTACAGTTATTTTTGAAATTCAGAAATTTAGCTCGATCCCCCAAAAATAAATCTGGCATGGGGATCCTAGGTTCCACAACCGGCAACCTAGCAAGATAGGTAGCAATATTCCGAACTTCAATGGCAAGCTGATCCACACGGCCAAGACAACTGTGCAAACTCCATTGAGAGAAAAAAAAAATCCTCCTCAGCACCCAGAGAAAAAGAGGGAAAAAATGCAACATACAGAGAAAAAAAAATTCTGACAACTTCCTTTTTTCTTTTTCCTTTTACTATTTTTCCCTTCTGTTGAGTACCATATCATTTTCAGTTTGGACGGTGATACTGTTATGATTTGGTAGCTGAGGAGAGAAGGCAAAAATGGCAATACACTAGAGAGGTTGGAATCTACTGGATTGCAGTACCCTGACTAACCACCACAACTAAAGGCAGCCGTGGAGCGTTCCTACGTTGGTCCTAGACGCCTCGTCACAGCCTGAGAGGTTAACTACACCTAAAGATAGAAAGAGGAAAGCTATCTGCCCCTGAGCAGATCCCCAAAGAACATAGGAAGCCCCCAAACATGTAATGGCGGTTAGACAAGAGGAAATACAGACACAGACAGAAAATAGTATGAGCAAACGTTGGGGCCCAATCTACCTGGACAGAAAAGGATAGGAAGGACACTTACTGCAATCCAAAAAACCCTAAAAAATACCAACTCTACTAATTGCAAAAACACCTGAGATCACACACCTCTACCACCTAAATTTGTTCTCTGGTGTCACAAAACTAAGCCGCAGCCACTGAAAAAACTGGAAAAGGCAAATGAACAAATAACAGTGGCTCAGATAAACTGAGAGGAGCACAAGCCCCCGGAGGGGACCTGGCTGACCTCCACAGAAGTGCAGGGAACAATGCAAAAAGCAAGCACAAAAATAAAAGCAGAAAATATCTTATCTGATAGCAGAAGATGCAGGCAAGACTCAGCAAGCTTCCAAATGAACCAGGAACCACAGTTGAGACAAGAACAATTGATCACCGGCAACCATGATGGGAGGGAACCTCCCTTATGTAAGACCAGTCTGTAACTCCTGATTGCCAATCCTCATTGAATGGTTCAGTACTGTTTGTAACCACCAGAGGGAGCTTCTGCTCAGAATTCATTTCTAACACATTCACAACAGCCACCAGTATGTCCTCGCCAATAATTCAGTTGTCCTCTTTGCCCCAAAGTGTCCACCCACCCTGGACGAGTGTGCCCAAGTAAGTACCTCCGGTCGCAAATTAGTGGGCACAAAAGTCTTGCCCGGAGGCACAGACTCTAGTGAAATCGGGGCTACCGTTCTCAGGCTCTCTTCGGGGACAATAAGCCGAGGCTTCTCATCCTCCTCCTCTGATGACACTAAGGAGCAAGAGAGAGCGTCGGCCCGAATATTCTTCTCACCGGAGAGAAAATGGAGGGTGAAGTGGAACCAAGAGAAGAATAGGGACCATCTGGCCTGGCGAGAATTTAGCCGCTGAGCCGTTTGCAAATATACCAAGTTTTTGTGGTCAGTGAAGACTTGGAAGGGAAAACGAGCCCCCTCCAGAAGATGTCTCCACTCAGAGAAGGCCAACTTCTTAGCCAGCAACTCCCTGTCCCCGATGGAATAATTCCTCTCTGCTGGTGTAAAGGTCTTAGAAAAGAAGAAGCAGGGATGCTTCCGACCTTGAGCTCCTTTTGATAAAGGACTGCTCCCGCACCAACAGAAGAGGCGTCCACCTCTAAAATAAACGGCTTATCAACATCGGGGCGATGTAATATGGGAGCACTGGTACAATGCGACTTGATGGAAGAGAACACCTTAGACCTCCTCAGACCACAACTTGGGATTTTCTCCCTTCTTGGTGAGGGCTACCAAGGGAGCTACCAAAGTCGAGAAATGGGGAATGAACTGGTGATAATAATTAATGAACCCCATAAAGCGCTGCACCGCTTTAAGAGAATGTGGTTCTTGCCAGTCCATTACAGCCTGTAGTTTGGCAGGATCCATAGCCAATCCCTGTGCGGAGATGATATAGCCTAGGAAAGGTAAAGACTCCTGCTCAAACACACATTTCTCCAGCTTGGCATAGAGGGAGTTTGCCCATAAGAGGTCGAAGACTTTGTTGACATCCCTCCGGTGAGAGTCTATATCTGGTGAAAAGATGAGAATATCATCTAGATAGACTACTGCAGAGGTGGAGAGCATATCCCGGAAGATGTCATTGACAAAGTCTTGGAAAACAGCGGGAGCATTACAGAGCCTGAAGGGCATCACCAGGTATTTATAATGCCCATCCCTGGTTTTAAAAGCTGTCTTCCACTCGTCCCCTTCACGGATGCGAATTAGGTTAAAGGCACCACGTAGATCTAGCTTGGTAAATACCTTTGCTCCTCGGAGCCTATCAAAGAGCTCAGAGATTAGGGGCAACGGGTACTTATTCTTGACGGTGATGGCGTTAAGACCCCTGTAGTCAATACACGGACGTAATTCTCTGTTCTTCTTTTGCACAAAGAAGAACCCTGCCCCTGCTGGTGACACCGACTTCCTAATGAACAGTCTTGCCAGATTCTCCTGAATATACTGGGACATGGCCTCCATCTCAGGAAGTGAGAGGGGATAGACTCTTCCCCGAGGAGGTTCTGCCCAGGCAAGAGATCAATAGGACAGTCGTAGGGGCGATGAGGCGGAAGAGTCTCCGCCGCCTTCTTGGAGAAAACGTCTGCATATGACCATGTAGGAAAGATGTGTATCTTCGTACCGTATTAGCCAGTAGATATAAAAATATTTAGACTCTCAACTCTAAATATTTTTGCATATGACCAATAACACTGGGGAAGAGAAGTGAGATCTACGGGTATCTCTGTGGTGGTGACATGAACACACTCCCTGACACACCTGCCTCTACATGAATCACCCCAACCCAGTATCCTCCCAGAGGACCACTCAATATGGGGAGAGTGGTGACGGAGCCAAGGTATTCCCAGCAAAACCTTGTTTATTCCCTCTGGCAGGACAAGAAAGGAAATACTCTCCTGATGGGAAGGGGACATAGATAAAGTGAGAGGGATAGTCTGGTGGGTGATTTTTGAGGGCAGAGTCGATCCATTCACTACTCGCACAGTCACCGGTTTGGCTAGCATCACCTGAGGTATAGTGTGGCGGAGAGCAAAGGCAGAGGACATGAAATTCCCCTCGGCTCCAGAATCCACACAGAGCTCGGCTGTGAGAGTGGATGGACCTACAGTAATTGTCCCCTTGAAGGAAAACTTGGTGGAAAATGCTGCGGTGTCTAGTGAACCTCCTCCCAGGGTCACTAGACGCGACCGTTTTCCCGACTGCTGTGGACATTTGTTGGCATAATGTCCTAACTGCTGACAGATGTTACAAACCACGGGTACTCGAGTGGCCCGGGACTTAGGTTCTGCTCGAGAAACCTCCATGGCCTCATTAAAGTCGGACGCCTGACTGAAAGATTCTAGAGGTCTGGCGAAGGTGGGAGCCAGTCGGAACCTCTGCCTACACTGGGATCGCTCCAACCTCCGTTCGTGAAAACGGAGGTCGATGCGGGTAGATATGGCAATAAGCTTCTCCAGTGTGGCGGGAATCTCCCTAGTAGCCAAGGCGTCTTTCACATGGCCCGCCAGTCCTCTCCAAAACACAGGAATGAGGACTTTATCTGGCCAGTCTAACTCCGAGGCCAGAGTCCGAAATTGGACAGCAAAATAGCTGACCAAGGACGAACCCTGTGAACTTGCCAGCAGTTGGAGTGCCGCATTGTAGGTGACCTGAGGTCCTAGAAAGACCTGTTTTAGAGCCTCCAGAAAACGAGGAGCACTCCGCACCACACGGTTGTCACACTCCCACAACGGGGTGGCCCACTCCAATGCTCTGCCCGACAGGAGAGATATTACAAAGCCCACTTGTGCCCGATTCGTGGGGAAACATGCAGCCAGAAGCTCGAGTTGCATAGAGCACTGACTCACGAATCCCCGACATTGCTTGCTGTCACCAGCAAACTTGTCTGGAAGCGGGAGGTGGGATAATGTAGGGGCAGAGGTGGCAGTGGACACACTGGCTGCAGCCACGCTAGCAGCCTGAACAGCGACTGCGGTAACATCCACAGCTGAGGTTGTGCGCTCAAGGGCCGCCAACCTACCCTCCAGCTGCTGGATGTCCTGCAGTAGACGCTGGTCGCCTGCCATTTTACTAGCCAGACCAAAGCACAAATAATAAGTGCGTTCGCAGCCTGGGGTCCACCGTACAGGCAGAGCCTGCTGCTAGTAATATGGTGATATGGCGAACTCTGTTACTTCACAGAGTCGCAACTACAGATATTGTGGCACTACATGGCGGTATAAGCGAATTCCGTTACATCACAGAGTCGCTAAGGTAGAGACGCAGAGATATGAACTGTGTCCTGTTAACTCCACAGGGATGCACAGACAACTGCTGTGCGGACAGCAGTCCGTAGTAATGCAATCAGCAACGCAATCAGACAATCTCCTCACCGAAGAAGCCGGTATTCTAGGGGCTTATTTCAGCCAAGCCCTAAACACGTGCATACAAGTCTCCTCACCGGAGGTGCCGGTATTCTAGGGGCTTATTTCAGCCGAGCCCTAACACATGCGTGCAAGATCACACTGGCGCAAAGCACATAATGCAATTGATACTAGCGCATGGCTGCATGGTCATACATCCCTTTTATAGCAGCAACTACAGGGCCTGCCAGAAAAGGACCAATAAGAAACTATTCCAGAACACATGTAGTTTCAGGACCTTCCTAGCGGACCAATAGGAGCTGCTGCAGTACCAGAGCATGAGACCCCTGATCTCCAATGAGAGATCTTACCCTGGGCATGCTCAGAAGGGGAAACGCAGGACTTAGGCTTAAAGACGTCTGCTCGCCAATAATGAGTACTGGCTACAATAGCAGAGCCTGGAGAGGCAGCAGTAATCCTCTGCACAATGTTAGACTGGGCGAGACGCTGGGACCGACGTCTCTGCTGAGCAGAGTCCACTGCGGCCGGAGATGGATGGGAGACCGCAGCAGGGATGGCTCTAGATTCCCCTTGTGCAGAAGCGGGAACTCGACCCCTAACACACACAGATGCTCTCTCAGTATGGATTTGACCAGAAAAAAGCAGAAAAAAGGTACTGTGACAGAAGATACCCGGTGTATTTAGTATAGGGGAAACTTTCAATCTCCGTATATATTTCCGGAGTCACACACAGACGCTCTCTCAGTATGGATTTGACCGTAATACAAAAGGCAGAAAAAAGGTACTGTATCAGAAGATACCCGGTGTATATAGTATAGGGGAAAATTAAAATCTCCGTATATATTTCCGGAGTCACACACAGACGCTCTCTCAGTATGGATTTGACCGTAATACAAAGTGCAGAAAAAAGGTACTGTATCAGAAGATACCAGGCGTATATAGTGTAAGGGAAAATTTCAGTCTCAGTATATATTTCCGGAGTCACACACAGATAGTCAGCATGTTGTCATGGGTGTATTGCCACGAGGATCGTCGCGGTTGCACACTCTGACTTCTCACAGCTGAGTTGCTGTTTCTTTGTGTTTGGTAATGAGGGAGTTAATTTTACCTAGCTCTTTGCTAAGACTAGGTCCAGCCTCGCCCGGCTGCTTTTGATTATGTTCTAATTAGATTCCTTCATATACCTGCCAGTCTGCTTGTTAGATGCCGGTGAAAGCATTCATGTAGTCTAGCAGACTGGATCGGTTCTGAGAATACTTAAGCTAAGAGCTCCTTAGTTGTTTTTACTCTTACAGCTTATAGTTTATCTCTGAGACCTTAGGTGTTCCTACTGTGTGTGAGTGTTGTATGTAAGACTTTATTTACTTTATTTCTTGTCTTTCTGTATGTCTTTCTGTTCATTAACCGTTACCTGTTCATTCCCTTTGGTGGTAATCAGGTCCTTCTTAGGACTAGATTACAGTTGCAGGGATTGATAGGAGACGGGTTACGCTGGTGGCTGGATCTCTGTACCTTTAACATACCTCCAGGTAGAGGGATTAGTTAGGACCCAGTTTAGGGTCAGCATAGACCCGGTCACCTCTAGCCGAGACAGCGTATAACGATTCCGTATTGACCCACTGGACATTCTGTCAGGTAATTCTATGTTATCAATATCTATGCGCATGTTATATATATGTTGCCCTTTGATATAGATTACTGACATCACATATATATACTGCTATACAGCGTGACACATGTATTTGTCCGTGATACCAGCCAGTACACGGTAGTGTGTGAGGAGCGTACAGCTCTATACAGTGTGGGAAAAAATGAACGCTCATAACTATGCAGAAAAAAAGAATAAAAGTATTAGTGCTGTGTAAAAAGCATCTGCACAGCAGTGTACACACAGCAATACAGCTAGCAGGCAGCCTAATACCAGCGCTTGTGCAACAAGAAGATTCCCCTGTCACTGCACACTAACTGTACACCACAATTGCTATCAGCACAAGCCATAATACTTCTCTTTCCAGCCCTAAAGGTACTGCCACACTAAACAATCCCGCTAGCGATCACGATAACGCAGCATACTAATGCGATCGCTAGGGATTGTTTCTATATCGCTAAATGCGCCACATTAGCGAATAGTTAACGACGCTATCGCCGTTAGATCTTCTTACGACTTACGGTACAAAAGTATCCGCTAAATCGCTAGAAAAGGTCCACACAGCGATTAGTACTCACCCAGCGGACGCCACGATGAAATAGGTCCGGAGCGATTCCAGCGACGCGAGTCACAGCAGGAAGCTCGTCGCTGGAAGCTGCCGCACTAACAATATCGCTAACGGATCGCTAAATTGACGTTTTTAGCGATCGTTAGCGATATTGTTTATGTGGCATACCCTAACTCTCTCCCTACTGCTAAACAGTGTCAGCAACCTCTCCCTACTGTTAAGATCGGCAGAAGTAAAATGGCGGTCGGCGGTCAGGGCTTTTATAGACACTATGACGCCCCTCAAAGCAAGCCAATCACTGCAATGCCCTTCTCTAAGATGATGGTGGATGCTGCCCATGTCTTCTCGTTGCCCACCGTGTACGTCCTTGCTCATTGGCTGAAAAAAGGCGCCTGCAAGCATTATGGGAAAACCGACTTTGGTGCTTGTTTTGCGAACGCATGGCCGACTTCTCTCTATGGTCGGGTTTCGCTCGGTGAAACCCGACTTTGACGAAAATCGGCGACTTATGAATCTGACCGACCTATTTCGCTCAACTCTAGTAGTAAATGAACAATAATTTCTTAAAAAGCAGGGCAAAAATTGATTTTTTCTTGAGCAACCAGCCATGTTGAATACCTTCTCTGACAGAAAACTGAAGGCTGGACAAGAAAGTAATCTCATAGCAAACTGAGTAAATTTTTGCCACTGGTCTAATCTTATAACTCAGAAGTCTATGAGGTTAGTGCTCAGGATAACTGAAAGGGAAAGGGCAAAGTCCATGTACAACTAAACATACGTAGCTGTTCAGGATGTTCAGGCGGCGCATCTCTGTTTGATAAAACATCGGGTCCATGATGTCATTTTCTGTAATTGCTTCTGCTGCCTCAGCTACTGGTTGTTAGTCCAAGCAATAGCTTTGTGGAGAGAGAAAAAAGGTCCACTGGTCATACTGTACATGCAGTCAGCAGTTCACGAAAGCTTTTCCAAAACAGAGACCAAAGCTTATCCGATAATATGCCTATTTTGACTTCATTTTCGAAGCTGGAAAAAAATTCCTTTGTTCTGCATTTATGATAAGAGTCTAAAAGAATGATTATTAAATACTCATTTGATAGGTGCTAACAATACATCTCTCATCCCACAAGAAACTGAGTGTGCAGCTTGCTATGCACACCAGCATGACTTAGTGCAACAAAAAGCAAAACCAGCTCACCTGCAGCGGCATGTGGCGTACAGAAGCACAGAATTCATGTAGTCTCACGTGCAAACAATTGAAAAAAAGGGAAGGAATATTTTTACAGTTTCTGATAGAAGTCCAAAATTAATGCAAGTATTAGAAAAGTCATGGCAAAATTCTGTTCACACAGGCATATGTGGCAACACGTTTAAAACGCTTGAAAGTGTTCTTTCTCAAAGCACAGGGCTTAGGGCCCCTTTGGTATGTACACTTTCTGCACCATTCTTCAAAGGTTGGTTGTCACAGCCAGTATCCTCATCATCATCAATTCCATACTGACCCTACTTGTGCATGGGATAACTCAATGTCTACATGCACATCAATCTACTGTTTCTCCTCTTCCACGTCTTCCTCCATCTCCTGATGCACGTAGCATCAACTTTAAGGGTCTGGTCCATTCCCTATACATCCTTGTGAATATTTTATGCAATATAAATATGAGGGAAATAACATTATTGTCCCTTATTCCAAAATTTAGAAGCCTACTCAAAGAGCATCAGTCATGTGTCCCTCATCAGCCTTCAATGGCAGGTTTCAAAGTAAGGATGCAGTCACACCAGAATATCACATTCGTTGCGAGAGCATTGGATGCGAGATGGTAAAGACCCTCGGCTCCAAGAGCGAGTGGAAGCCGAGAGTCAGTGCGTTGTGCTCTGATCCTCTCGCACAAACAGGATTGGAGCACAGCTGCGGAGGAGGCGGAGAAATTAATTAGATGATATCTGAGTGATGTGTGTTGTGTCACTCGCACTTGCACCCGTAGACTTATAAGGGAGTGAGCCTCGCCAAGTCTAGCTTCCAATTGCAGCATGCTGCCATTATTCTCACATTACGATTCTGCATAAGAAAATAATCGCAGATGGGAGCTGCCCCATAGAGTAACACTGGGATGAGTTGCCATGCGATGTTTTATATCATAGCACTTGGCCATATTCTACGGTAGTGTGACGACGGCCTAAGACATACTTCAGTTTGTCTGTTGCATGGTGTAATCAGTCACCACTTTTAGCTAGATGATCCCACATATACAGCTTTGAACTCCATCACTATGCAATGTTGCAAATCAGGCAGTGCACAGTTTGATTTCATTTTACAAAGTAAATTTTCCATGAATTGCACTAATGGAAAGCCAATAATAAAGGAGAGAAAGCGACCCCAAATATTTTACAATTCGATTCTACATGATATGAAGTATAATGAACACAATTAACTTACTGAAATGACTTTGCCATTCGAGTGAATCTGGAGATAAAATCCATCTCAAACTACCAGTCATGCATCTGCCCGTCCTTCTCTCGGACCCATTCATTTTTGTTACCAGCGATGGTAAGGAAGCAGAGTAAGCTAAGGCACTTGGAGCCCCTACAATGCTGTCCAGAGGTGAGATGTGAAGAGGGAAAAAATCAGAGCCCATTGAAGGCTATTGCATTCTTCCAGTAAGAAAAATCACAAGTACTGTCCCCAGCCATACAAGGCATGACAATCCACTGGCTACGTTGGGATAGACCATGTGATTTTGTAAGGAGGTAGACCGGGCTCCGGGTACCTGTGCCTGGTCTGGAAATGTCGAGGCTATGTCTCCTGATTTCCAGGGGAAGAAATAGGGGACCGGACAGGCTCCATAACCCAGGAACAGGGGGAGTGTTTAGAGAGAGAAGCCAGCCTGAAGCTGAGGTAGAAAGTGCGCAAAGCTGGAGAGAGGCCCCCTCCGTCAGCAGGCGAGCAGCAAGGCAGGCAGCGCGCTCCACACCAGAACCACCGGCGCTGCAACAGACTGCAGCAGACAGACCCGGTGGCCTAGAAACAATTTTGGCATAAGCAGGTGGCGTGCAGCAGGCTAAGAGGAGTGCTCCATCCCCAGACCACTGGTGCTGTACAGGCCTGCGTCAGTTAACTCCCACCGCTAACAGCAGGGACTTGGGAGAGAGAGGTACAAGGTGCCTTGTGATTACCAGAGAACAAGGTACCATACTTTCCGTGTACGTGAGTACAGCACACGTGCCACATAAGAGAAACTGGACAGACACTTGCACCCAGATTTGCCAGTTGATACTTGCCGGTCTACGTTGGACCTGGACAGCGCTGTGGCCTTAATTGACTTGGCCGCATCAACTTATGGACTAGGTGCTCAGTGGAAGGAACTGGAGACCAACCGCTGCCGCCAAAAGACGGATCCTCATTTCCTACTGAACCTTCTTGGATAAGCAGCCGTTGTTGGCGCTATTGAATTCCCAGCCAAAGTCACAGACTTGAGGAACTTCTGCAGCTTCCTGTTTCATTGTTCGTTAACTCTGTTCATTAACTCTGCGTGCGCCGACGACACTTTATCCAAGCACGTTAGCTCATTACGATAGTTAATAAAATTACATGTCTTTAGATATTTTTGTCTTGTGGTTCTAGATGCTTTTAACCCCCTTTTGCTATTTTTTTCTAGTGATTTTTCGAAAAAAGACTGAACAGGAAATGCTATGTAGGTGCACAACCAAAAAGCCATAGAGTGTATACGTGTACCAAATTTGACCAGAAAAATATTTGTGCAAAAAAGCACAATCAAATTCTGATATCTGGATTTTTTAAAACATTGCTAATTTTTCAATTAAATTTTTTTTTCCCTTCTTAAAAAGGACTGAAAAAAATGCCAGGCCACAGTATTGGTTTCGCTCATGAGTCATTAGAACTACAATTGTACATTACTGCAAAGTCCATTGCAGGGAGAAGGAGAGAAGTGGCTGAGTCAGAAGTTGAAGAGGGTGATGATTCATGCATGGGAAATTGACTTTCTGTATCTGCATAGAGCTTAGAAGAATTCAGCTAGTCTGGTTTTAATCACATGATGCCATAGACCAACTGGAAAAGAGAAGAATTAGTTGGGTAGAAAGCCAAAATGAGCAATTGTAAGTACACAGTGCTATATAATGTGTATCAAGAACCCTGCTGCAGACTTAGGCCGGGATCACACATGCGACGAAAAAGTCCGCATGTGAAATCCCAGCTCTGGCGCCAGCACTCGGGAGTGGAGTGCGTGGCTGCATGTATTTATATACAGCCGCTCGCTCCACTCCCGAGTGCAGGCGCCAGAGCTGGGATTTCACATGCGAGCGTTGGACGTTTTCGTCGCATGTGTGATCCCGGCCTTACAGTAGGAGTCTGTGCACATGTTACAGAAGGACAGAGTGTGTGTAAGGAGCGCTGCGGTGAGCTTACCTACAGCACTGCAGGACCTGAAGCACATGAAATTCGGGGGAGTAGCCAGGGGTGGAGTCAGGCGCGAATAGCGGCGGTGACCAGCAATGCCGGAGAGAAGTCAGACATGCCGAAGTCAAGCCAGTAGGTCAGAGAGATGCCGAAGGGTGAAACGTAAAGAGTGGTCAGGACTTAGCAGAAGGTCAGGAAGGCGGATATAGCAGTATAGTACAAACGGGGCAGACAGGTGCGGAGTAAGATTAATCAAGCCAAAATCTCAGAGCCGGAAAAGAACAGTAATAGCAGAGTCACAAGGCAAAAAACAGAACAAGAAAACGGACCAGGTCATACAAAGAGAAGCAAACAGAACACAATATACAAGCACACCAGGGGGTCAGACACACAGCCAGGAATGAATGTATCACTGACAAGGATCCCCAGATGAAGGTGGGTAAATATAGCCTTCCCCAAACCAAAAGTAGGCCATACAAATTAATCCCGAGAGGACAGGGATGGAACCTTGTCCACAACCATGACAATATGACTGCAAAATATTAAGAGGATAAAAATATTGATGGAATGCTTCTTTAAGAATTATGCCGTGAGTGCACCCTTAATGAATTATAATTCCCAATGTTCTCTTTTAAAGGGAACCTGTGAGCTCGTTTTTCCGCAATAAGACCCGACCACCGCCTTTCGGGTGTTATCTACAGCATTCTGTAATGCTGTAGATAAGCCCCAGATCTAACCTGAAAGAGAAGAAAAAAAAGTTTTATTATACTCACCCAGGGTCGGTTCGGTATGGTCCAAGTCTGACATGTGTCGCAGGTCCGGGTCCGGAGCCTCCCATCTTCTTGTGACGCCGCCTTCCTCCTGCCTTCATCGCTCTGGGCCCATAGCGCTTTTGTGCAGGCGTACTTCTTTGCCCTGTTGAGGGCAGAGCAAAGTACTGCAGTGTGCAGGCACTGGGCCTCTCTGACTGCGCACTGCAGTATATCACCACTCTCTAATGAAGGATTTCATCCGAAATGCGTGTTGGGTATGCTGTACTTGGACCAGTGGGCCTTAAAGGTACATACCCTTTCTATTTCTTCTCCTGGTTGCATTGCACTGCGGTATGTCTCAGTGTGTATTCATACCACCCCCTCCCCTTTCTTAATATTACATACCATTTGCTTAATATTACACATATTCTTGTGTTTTTCTATCACTATTGAGGATTTTTTGAAGATATTTTATATATAATTTTTTTATATATGATAAACTTTTTATATATGGTTGGTTTTGACCATTTTTTTTTGCACATATTTATTATCTAATTAAGCACTTTCTTTGTACTTCCCTAATATACTGCACATATGAAAGGCAAATTTTAGTGACCAGTTGAGACCATATTTATTTGTTTATGTATGTTCACTATATTTATTATATATATTTTTCTATTTTTTGAAGACGTACATACAGTACAGACCAAAAGTTTGGACACACCTTCTCATTCAAAGATTTTTCTGTATTTTCATGACTATGAAAATTGTAGAATCACACTGAAGGCATCAAAACTATGAATTACCGTATTTTTCGGACTATAAGACCACCGGACCATAAGACGCACGCCAAATTTTCAGAAGGAAAACAGGGAAAAAAAAATAATGTGTCAAATGGGGGTCCGTCTTACAGTCTGAAGTGCTCTGTGTTCAGGGGTGCTCTGTGGGGTGGCTGTGCTGTGTGGGGTGGCTGTGCTGTGTGGGGTGGCTATGCTCTGTGGGGTGGCTGTGCTCTGTGGGGTGGCTGTGCTCTGGGGCTGTGCCTTGTCTGGCAATATATGGTACTCACATCCCATAGCGGTGGTCCCAATGCAGCCTCCTGTGCTCTGTGGTGTCTGGCCAGCAGCGGGGCTCTGTGCTGCGTGGGGGGCTCCGCCGGCATTTCCCTCTTAGCCGGACAGCCCCCGCAGCTCCGCTGCTGCGGCCTCCTGATACATGGCCGCCAGCGGCCTCCGGTGGCGGTCCCGACGAAGTCTTCCGTGCGGTGGTTCCGGGGCAGCAGCCGGCTCTGTGCTGCAGGGGGGCTCCGCCGGCATTTCGGTCTTAGCCGGAAAGCCCCCCGCAGCTCCGCTCCCTCCTGCATCTCGGTGGCGTCCTCAAACATGGCCGCCAGGGGACTCCGGTAAGATGGCCGCCAAATCTCATTCAAGTCTCGGCAACGAGATCTCTTCTCCCGAGATCTCGTTGCCGAGACTTGAATGAGATTTGGCGGCCATCTTACCGGAGTCCCCTGGCGGCCATGTTTGAGGACGCCACCGAGATGCAGGAGGGAGCGGAGCTGCGGGGGGCTTTCCGGCTAAGACCGAAATGCCGGCGGAGCCCCCCTGCAGCACAGAGCCAGCTGCTGCCCCGGAACCACCGCACGGAGGACTTCGTCGGGACCGCCACCGGAGGCCGCTGGCGGCCATGTATCAGGAGGCCGCAGCAGCGGAGCTGCGGGGGGCTGTCCGGCTAAGAGGGAAATGCCGGCGGAGCCCCCCACGCAGCACAGAGCCCCGCTGCTGGCCAGACACCACAGGAAGGCTGCCACCGCCACCGGGACCGCCGCCGCCGCCACCGGGACCGCCGCCGCCACCGGATTTTTTGGTATGTTGGGACCATAAGGCGCACCCCCATTTTCCCCCAAATTTTGGGGGGAAAAAAGTGCGTCTTATGGTCCAAGAAATACGGTAACACATGTGGAATTATACATTACACTTTACAAAAAGTGTGAAACAACTGAAAATATGTCTTATATTCTAAGTTCTTCAAAGTAGCCACCTTTTGCTTTGATTACTGCTTTGCATGCAGAAAAGGTGAATGGCTGGACTCTACATGCCTAGTTCCCACCGTGAAGCTTGGAGGAGGTGGCGTGAAGGTGTGGGGGTGCTTTGCTGGTGACACTGTTGGTGATTTTTTAAAATTGAAGCGGTGAGCAGTCCAGCGACCCATACCATCTCGATTGGGTTCAGGTCTGATGACTGTGGAGGCCAGGTCATCGGGCGTAGCACCCAGCACTCTCCTTCTTGGTCAAACAGCCCTTACACAGCCTGGAGGTGTGTTTTGGGGTCATTGTCCTGTTGAAAAATAAAATAATGGTCCAACTAAACGTAAACTGGATGGAATAGCATGCCGCTGCAAGATGCTGTGGTGGCCATGCTGGTTCACTATGCCTTCAGTTTTGATAAATCCCCAACAGTGTCACCAGCAAAGCACCCCACATCATCACACCACCTCCTCCATGCTTCACAGTGGGAACCAGGCATGTAGAGTCCATCCTTCACCTTTTCTGCGTGCAAAGCAGTAATCAAAGCAAAAGGGTGGCTACTTTGAAGAACTTAGAATATAAGACATATTTTCAGTTGTTTCACACTTTTTTGTAAAGTGTAATGTATAATTCCACATGTGTTAATTCATAGTTTTGATGCCTTCAGTGTGATTCTACAATTTTCACAGTCATGAAAATACAGAAAAATCGTTGAATGAGAAGGTGTGTCCAAACTTTTGGTCTGTACTGTACATACCTTTGAATTTTTTTTTAACCCCTTCACCCGAAGGGTGGTTTGCACGTTAATGACCGGGCCAATTTTTACAATTCTGACCACTGTTTCTTTATGAGGTTATAACTCTGGAACGCTTCAACGGATCTTGTGATTCTGAGACTGTTTTCTCGTGACATATTGTACTTCACGTTAGAAGTAAAATTTCTTCGATATAACTTGTGTTTATTTTTGAAAAAAATGCAAATATGGCGAAAATTTTTTAAATTTTGCAATTTTCAACTTTGAATTTTTATTCCTTAAAACAGAGAAATATATCACACAAAATAGTTAAGAAATAACATTTTCCACATGTTATTAGATTTTTTTGTGAGCACTTTGAACCCCCAAGTGCTTCACACAAGTTTATAATGCCGGGCATGAAAAATAAAATCCTATTTTTTTTCCCACAAAAATTATATTTTAGTCACTAATTTTTTATTTTACCAAGGGTAACAGGAGAAATTGGACCACATAAGTTGTTGTCCAATTTGTCCTGAGTACGCTGATACCCCATATGTGGGGGGGAACCACTGTTTGGGCGCCGGCAGAGCTCGGAAGGGAAGGAGCACCATTTGACTTTTTCCAACCAAAATCGGCTGGAATTGAGATTGGATGCCATGTTGCATTTGGGAGGCCCCTGATGTGCCTAAACAGTGGAAACCCCCCATAAATGACCCCATTTGGGAAACTAGACCCCCTAAGGAACTTATCTAGATCTTTGGTGAGCAATTTGAACCCCCAAGTGCTTCACACAAGTTTATAACGTAGAGCCGTAAAATTTAAAAATCATATTTTTTCCACAAAAAATGATCTTTTCACCCCAATTTTTATTTTTCCAAGGGTAACAAGACTCCAAAAGTTATTGTGCAATTGTCCTGAGTGCGCTGATACCCCACATGTGGGAGTAAACCACTGTTTGGGCGCATGGCAGAGTTTGGAAGGGAAGGAGCGCCGTCTGACTTTTTCAACGCAGAATTGGCTGGACGCCATATCGTGTTTGGAGAGCTCCTGATCTGCCTAAACAGTGGAAACCCAATAAATGACACCATTTTGGAAACTAGACCCTCAAGGAACTTATCTAGATGTGTGGTGAGAACTTTGAACCCCCAGGTGTTTCACTAAAGTTTATAACGTACAGCCGTAAAATAAAAAAATCCTTTTTTTTTTTGTTACAAAAATTATTTTTTCGCCCCCAATATTTTATTTTCACAAGGGTAACAGAAGAAATTGGAACCCAAAAGTTGTTGTCCAATTTGTCCTGAGTACGCTGATACCCAATATGTGGGAGAAAACTACTGTATGGGCACACATCGGGGCTCGGAAGGGAAGTAGTGACGTTTTGGATTGCAGACTTTGATGGAATGGTCTGGGGGCGTCATGTCGAATTTGGAGACCCCCGATGCACCTAAACAGTGGAAACCCCCACAAGTGACCCCATTTTGGCAAATAGACCCCACAAGGAACTTATCTAGATGTGTGGTGAGCACTTTGAACCCGAAGTTGCTTCACAGAAGTTTATAACGTACAGCCGTAAAAATAAAAATTTTTTTTTTTTTACAAAAATGATTTTTTTCGCCCCCAATATTTTATTTTCACAAGGGTAACAGGAGAAATTGCACCCCAAAATTTGTTGTCCAAATTTGTCCTGAGTACGCTGATACCCAATATGTGGGAGAAAACTACTGTATGGGTACACGTTGGGGCTCGGAAGGGAAGTAGTGTCGTTTTGGATTGCAGACTTTGATGGAATGGTCTGGGGGCGTCTTGTCGCATTTGGAGAGCCCCTGATGCACCTAAATAGTGGAAATCCCCAACAAATGACCCCATTTTGGAAAATAGACCCCACAAGGAACTTATCTAGATGTGTGGTGAGCGCTATGAAGCCCCAAGTGCTTCACAGAAGTTTATAATGTACAGCCGTTAAAACAAAAAAAATCATTTTTTTTTTTCAAAAATGATATTTTCGCCCCCAGTTTTTTATTTTCCCAAGGGTAACAGAAGAAATAGGACAAATTGCACAATAACTCTTGGGTCCAGTGTACGCTGATACCCCATATGTGGGGATAAACTACTGTTTGGACGCATGGCAGAGCTCAGAAGTGAAGGAGCACCATTTGACTTTTTCAACGCAGAATTGGCTGGAATTGAGATCAGACGCCATGTCACATTTGGAGAGCCCCTGATGTGCCTAAACAGCGGAAACCCCCCAATTCTAACTCCAACCCTAACCCCAACACACCCCTAACCCTAGTCCCAACCCTAACCACAAACCTAACCCTAACACACCCTAATCCCAACCCTAACCCTAATCCTAACTTTAGCGCCAACCCTAACCCTAATTTTAGCCGCAACCCTAACCCTAATGGGAAAATGGAAATAAATACATTTTATTTATTTTATTATTTTTCCCTAAGGGGCTGATAAAAGGGGGTCTGATTTACTATTTATAGTGGGTTTTTATGATTGGCAGCTGTCACGCTAAAAGACGCTTTTTATTGCAAAAAATTAGTTTTTTTTGCATCGCCACATTTTGAGAGCTATAATTTTTGCATATTTTGGCCCACAGAGTCATGTGAGGTCTTATTTTTTGCGGTACGAGTTTACTTTTTTATTGGTACCATGATTGAGCACGTGACATTTTTTGATCACTTTTTATTTCGATTTTTGGGAGGTTAGAATTAACAAAAATCAGCAATTCATGAATTTCTTTTGGGGGAGGCGTTTTTTTTTGTTCCGCTTGTGGTAAAATTGATAAGCAGTTTTATTCTTCGGGTCAGTACGATTATGGCAATACCTCATTTATATCATTTTTTTATGTTTTGGCGCTTTTATAGTAAAAAACAATTTTATATAAAAAATAATTATTTTTGCATCGCTTTATTCTGCGAGCTATAATTTTTTTATTTTTTCGCTGATAATGCTGTATCACAGCTCGTTTTTTGCAGGACAAGATGACGT
Source organism: Oophaga sylvatica (assembly GCA_033576555.1). Classification (NCBI taxonomy): domain Eukaryota; kingdom Metazoa; phylum Chordata; class Amphibia; order Anura; family Dendrobatidae; genus Oophaga; species Oophaga sylvatica. Next base: position 311,252,692 of record JARQOD010000003.1, read on the forward strand.
TTTCAGCGGTACCATGTTTATTTATATCGGTCTTTTTGATCGCGCGTTATTCCACTTTTTGTTCGGCGGTATGATGATAAAGCATTGATTTTTTGCTTTGTTTTTTTTTTAAGGGGTTCACTAAAGGGGTTAACTAGTGGGACAGTTTTATAGGGGGGGTCGTTACGGACGCGGCGATACCAAATATGTGTACTTTTATTGTTTTGGTTTTTTTATTTACAGGAAGAAATGAATTTATTGGGGAATATATTTTTTTTATTTATTTATTTTTGATTTTTTTTTAAAACATGTTTATTTTTATTTTTTTAACTTTTTTACTTTGTCCCAGGGTGGGACATCACTGTATTTTATCAGATCGCTGGTGTGACAGTGTGCACAGCACTCTGTCACACCAGCGATCGCACAGGCATAGCTGCAGGCTTCTCAGTGCCTGCTCTCAGCAGGCACTGAGGAAGCCGCCTCCCTGCAGGACCCCGTCGCCATCTTGGATCCGGGTCCTGGGAGGGAGGAAGCCCTCAGAGCAGCGCGATCACATCGCGCTGGTCTGAGGGTATCCGGGGAGCACGCAGGGAGCCCCCTCCCTGCGCGATGCTCTCCTGTGCCCCCAGTACACCGCGATCATGTTTGATCGCGGTGGGGCCAGGGGTTAATGTGCCGGGAGCGGTCCGTGACCGCTCCTGACACACAGTCACGGGTGTCAGCTGTGATAATGAGCTGACACCCGGCGGCGATCAGCTGCGCTCCCTTCGGGAGCGCAGCTGATCGCCTATGACGTACTATCCCGTCCATGGTCAGATTGGCACGGGTTTCATGGACGGGATAGTACGTCTAATGTCAGAGAGGGGTTAAAGAGAAAAAATATATATGTATTCTTTTTGGCCTGCTGTCAAAATTGCTTATGTATTAACTATGGTAATTCTTTTAATTTATATATGAATTTAGTTTTTTTTATATTTTACAAGTACAGGCACATTTGTTATAGTGCTATCGTTTGCCACTAATATTTGAATAAAGGTAATTTTATCTTAATTAACTGTATATGAACCTTTTTTAAGATCCTTAAGTTCGTGTTGTCTTGTTTTACTTAAATGTTCTGAATGGTCTTACATTCTTTTTTTAGCATCTATACTTTTTATTTTATTGGTATATAATAATTTTCAATCTTTCCATCCAGTCTATTGTTTTAGGGACATAGATATTGATATGTTTCTTTTATATTTATCTATAGATATATCTATAAATAAATAGATATATCTATAGATAGAAAAAGTCTGAGTTAGGCCATGGTCACACTTGCAAGAAACTTGCATGAGTCTCACACCTCAGTACCTGGCACTGCCACAGGCACTCGGACCGGAGCGTTCAGCTGCATAGAAATACATGCAGCCGCACACTCTGGTCCCGAGTGCCTTCGGCAGTGCCGGGTATTGAGGTGAAAGACTCGTTCGAGTTTCTCGCAAGTGTGATCCCGGCCTTAAATGCAATATTCTTAAAAAATGGGGAAAAAAATTGTGTGGGCTCCCGCACAATTTTCCAGTCCAGAGAGGGAAAGCCAGTGACTGGGGGCCGATGTTTATAGCCTGGGAAGGGGGTAAAACCCATGGAGCTTCCCAGGCTATTAATATCAGCCCGCAGCTGTCTGCATAGCCTTTACTGGCTATTAAAATATGGGGGCCCAAAAAAAAATGACGTGGGGTTCCCTATGATTAATAGCCAGAAAAGGCTATGCAGACAGCTGCGCGCTGATATTCATAGCCTAGGAAGTTGCAATGGATATTGGCCCCTCGCCTACAAACACCAGCCAGCAGCCACCCCAGAAATGGCACATCTCTAAGATGCACCAATTCCGGCACTTAGCCTCTCTCTTCCCACTGCCCTGTAGTGGTGGCATATGGGGTAATGGGGGGTTGATGTCAACTTTGTATTGTAAGGTGACATCAAGCACGGCTTAGTAATGGAGAGGTGTCAATAAGGTACCTCTCCATTACTAATCCTATAGTTGCTCATGGGTTAAATAAAAACACAGCCAGAATAAAGTATTTTAATGAAATAAAACACAACACATCTTCCCATCTTTATTATCCTCCAAACATCTTCCCATCTTTATTATCCTCCAAATTCCTGCAACGCCCTCGATCACCTGCAAAAAAATAAAATAATTAACAAACACAAATTCTCCCTCTTCTGATGTAATCCATGTAATAACTAGCGTCCCACAACGATCTCCCCTATAGAGCTGTCACATCAGTAGATGTGACCCCTCTACAGGGCCTCTAGTGACACACTGACAGTAGACAATGGCTCCTGCAGTGTTATCACTGAGGGGTCACTGGAGTTAATGCTCTCACTTGATGGCAATGCTTTGTGAAAATTTTACCATGCAGCGGAGCCGTAAGTGACAGGACGAACTCCTGTGACCTCTGACGGTGGAGTGAAACACTGAGGAAGGATACCTCCTGTCATTGTATCACCGGAGGCCCCTGGAGAGCGGTCACATCTGCTGATGTGACCGCTCTCCATGGGAGATCATCGTGGGACACTAGTTATTAATTGTGTTGAGCGATACTTTCCGATATTGCAAAATATCGGATCGGATTGGATCGGTCTGATACTCAAAAAGTATCAGATATCGCCGATTCCGATACCGGAAATCAATGCAAGTCAATGGGACCAAAATATCGGAATTAAAATAACCCCTTTCTTTCCTTGTAGATTAATTGTACATGAAGGAAAACAACTAAGCATAATGTAGAATGTATTGGGGGAGGTGGAGTAGACATTAAAGGCATAGAGGTTTAACCCAATCAAATGGAATAGCAGGAATACATTTTTTTTTTAAGACGTTCGGAGTTACGAAGAAATTGACTATGTTGTTAACCTTTTTTTTTATTTTGGCACATATGTATGTTTGACTACTTCCATGCTCTTCACCTTCTTTTTTACTTCTCCCACACTTTCTTCTTCATGATCCTCAGCAGCAGCATCTTTTTCATCAACTTCTTCTTCACCTTATTTATCTTCTTCCTCAACTTCTTCCTATTATTCTTTTTTTAACATTCTTCATATTCTTCTTATTCAACTATTATTCTTCTTCATATTCTACTTCTTCATCTTCTTCCTATTCATCTTCTTCATCATATTCTTATTTGGGACAGGCATTCCTGTAGTTGTAATCTGTAAAAGTTTGAAGATTACACCTTCCGTTCTTGCTATCACAAAAGATTTACAACAGTATTTGTCACCGTTCAGTTTTGCCTGCAGCAGCAGGCATTTTCCAAGGGCACCACGAGGAGGAACGGACTCACCCCATACACTGCTTAGTCTTCTTCTGCTTATAATTTAGAGCATATATTTTGATCTGATTTTTGGTCTTATGCTTAATGTTCTGCTTTTTGTTCTTCTGCTTCTTGGTCTTCTGTCTCTTGTTCTGTATCTTATCAGTTGTTTTCATCTTCTTTGTCCTGTTGGTGATCTTCTTCTTGGTAATCTTTTAGTTCTTCTTTGTGGTGGTGTTCAGGCTCGTCGTCTTCATGGTCGTCGTCCTTGGGGTCGTTGTCTTCTTCGGGGTGGTCTTCAGGGTCGTCGTCGTCTTCAGGGTCCTCATATTCGGGGTCGTTGTCTTCTTCGGGGTGGTCTTCCGGGTCGTTGTCTTCAGGGTCGTCGTCTTCAGTGTCATAGTTAGGGAGATCCAGAGCGATTACCCAAAAAACCATTTAAAAAATCTTCAACTTGGAAATGTAGCTTAAGGTACAAGAAGGCTGAGTAACTTCCGAGAACCAGCTGACTGTCCTGGAACCTGGATGGGTAGTAGAAGGAACAAGAGCCAATGGCACTACCGAGGACCAGCTGACAGTACTGGGACACGGTTACTAAGCAGGAGGTACCTGTGCTACAAAGCACTACCAAGGACCAGCAGACGTTGCTGGAACTCGGATACCGAGATGGAGGCACCTAGGCCAAAGGCACTGCCGAGAACCAGCTGACGGTACTGGAACCCGGATGGGTAGCAGAAGGTGCAAGAGACAATGGAAGTAACGAGGACCAGCTGACTGTGCTAGAACCCGGAGGGGCAGCAGAAGGAACAGAGCCAATGGCACAACCGAGGACCAGCTGACGGTACTGGGACACGGTTACTAAGCATGAGGTACCTGTGCTACAAAGCACTACCAAGGACCAACAGACGTTGCTGGAACTCGGATACCAAGATGGAGGCACCTAGGCCAAAGGCACTGCCGAGAAACAGCTGACGGTACTGGAACCCGGATGGGTAACCCATGAAAAATAAAGTTGAAAGGCCGCGAGCCGGCCGCAGTTACCGAATCCCACAGTCCTACAGGGGGTGCTTGTACTATTGGCACTACGGAAACAGCCTTTAGTTACATATCCCGCAGCCCACATAGGAAGCACCTAAACTGCAGGCACCATAGAGTCGGCTAACCCGACCGCAACACGACAGGACAACTTATTGGAGGCAAAGTGATGTTGACACTGCCCGGAAACAGCTGGCGTGCTGTAACCAGGCTAGGCAGGAGGGAGTACCCATGCCAAAGACACTGGCGAGAACCAGCTGACGGTACTGGAACCCGGATGGGTAGTTGAAGGTACCCATGAAAATGAAAGTTGAAAGGCCACGAGCCGGCCGCAGTTACCGAATCCCACAGTCCTACAGGGGGTGCTTGTACTATTGGCACTACAGAAACAGCCTTTAGTTACATATCCCGTAGCCCACATAGGAAGCACCTAAACTGCAAGCACCATAGAGTCGGCTAACCCAACCGCAACACGACAAGACAACTTATTGGAAGCAAAGTGATGTTGACACTGCCCGGAAACAGCTGGCGTGCTGTAACCAGGCTGGGCAGGAGGAAGTACCCGTGCCAAAGACACTGGCGAGAACCAGCTGACGGTACTGGAACCCGGATGGGTAGCTGAAGGTACGCATGAAAATTAAAGTTGAAAGGCCGCGAGACGGCCGTAGTTACCGAATCCCACAGTCCTACAGGGGGTGCTTGTACTATTGGCACTACGGAAACAGCCTTTAGTTACATATCCCGCAGCCCACATTGGAAGCACCTAAATTGAATGCATCATAGAGTCGGCTACCCCGACCGCAACACGACAGGACAACTTATTGGAAGCAAAGTTACGTTGACACTGCCCGGAAACAGCTGGCGTGCTGTAACCAGGCTTGGCAGGAGGGAGTACCCGTGCCAAAGACACTGGCGAGATCCAGCTGACGGTACTGGAACCCAGATGGGTAGCTGAAGGTACCCATAAAAATTAAAGTTGAGAGGCCGCGAGCCGGCCGCAGTTACCGAATCCCACAGTCCTACAGGGGGTGCTTGTACTATTGGCACTACGGAAACAGCCTTTAGTTACATATTCCGCAGCCCACATAGGAAGCACCTAAACTGCAGGCACCATAGAGTCGGCTAACCTGACCGCAACACAACAGGACAACTTATTGGAGGCAAAGTGACGTTGACACTGCCCGGAAACAGTTTGCGTGCTGTTACCAGGCTGGGCAGTAGGGAGTACCCGTGCCAAAGACACTTCTGAGCAGCAACTGGCGATGTTGGAGCCCAGGGTCAGTCAGGGTGTAGGCTGAGGACTAGTATGAGCAACTTTGTAATCTGGTGTAACTTGAAATTGGAGGCAGCAGGACTTCTTGCCGGACACACAGCAGGGGAACAGCTGACATTACTGAACCCCAGTAACACAGGAGCAAGTGTTGACTGTGCATTCAGCACTTCCGAGCAGCAACTGGCGGTGTTGGAGCCCAGGGATGAGAGGAGAACAGGGTGGAGGCAGAGGACAAATTGGACCAAGTTAAAAATATGAACTTGGGTGAGTGTGGACAGAGCAGGAAACATTGCCAGCTACACAGCAGGGGAACAGCTGACATTACTGAACCCCAATAACACAGGATCAAGTGTTGACTGTGCAGACGGCACTTCTGAGCAGCAACTGGCAGTGTTGAAGCCCAGGGTCAGTCTGGGTGTAGGCTGAGGCCTAGTACGGGCAACTTTGTAATCTGGTGTAACTTGAAATTGGAGGCAGCAGAACTTCTTGCCGGACACACAGCAGGGGAACAGCTGACATTACTGAACCCAAGTAACACAGGAGCAAGTGTTGACTGTGCATACAGCACTTCCGAGCAGCAACTGGAGGTGTTGGAGCCCAGGGTCAAGGAGGGTGTGGAAATACTATATAGAGTAGTTGCCTTGTTACGTGGCACTTCAAAATGTATATACTCCAAACAAGAGAAAGATAAGCTTTACTACCATAAAATGATGAATTGAATTCAAAAATATAGAAATAAAGACATTAAAAATATAAACGCATATATGCACATGGCGAAAAGAAATGCAACCAAAAACAAAAAAATAAAGGGTATAGGGGTTGAAATGAATGCATACAAGTACATTTCAGAATCCATTAATGCTGCCTAAGTAACGGTATGTACAACATTAATATATTGTAGACAATGAAGGTACGACTTCTCATCATCATCATTACAAGTTATATGTGACAGTAAAAAATACAGTCATTGCGGAAAAATGTTACTTAACAGGCTCAGCACATATATTAAAAGTCCAGCGTGTAATCCTGATAATATGGCGCAATAATCAATGATCTGATCAAGCATAACCTAGAAAAAGTGCATCGTGCATAGTGAAAATTGCTATGTATGCCTGCCAGTGCAGTTGAAACCATGACAACGGATAGATAAGGTATATATCGATCAGACTGCATAGACACTGATGCCGAAAGGCGATATAATACTGTACCTCAATAAAGGCTGCGGCACCACTCACGCTAATTTTTCTTCTAGCTTGATGAAGAGGGGAAGTGCATGTATGCTTGAGCGTTTGTTTGGATGCACAGACTGGCTTCCTGCTTTGACGCGTTGGGTAGGGGAGCGTCGACGCTGACTTGCAGTCACGTTGCGCAGCGTTCATCAGCGCTAGCGTAGCGACAACACAAAGCCATTGTCATGACTGCTTTACTCAGTAAACATGCACCTATAATCAAACATACACGCACGTCCCCTCTTGAAGAAGCTACAAGCAAAACGCGAGGGAGGTGTGCCGCAGCCTTTATTGAGGTACAGTATTATATTGCCATTGTCCAGCTGTCGCTATTCACTCTAATACCTAGATAGCATAAACCTTTTTGAATAATTGGCGTTGTTTCACTTGCAGGTATAACTTGCTATTGTCAGTATGCACGATGCACTTTTTAGAGGTTATGCATGATTATTGCGCCTTATTATCAGGATTAGATGCTGGACCTTTCATATATGGGGTGTGAACTAAGAATTGGGCTAAATCAGTGTATTTTTTACTGTCACAAATATAAGTAATGATGATGAGTAGTCCTACATCCATTGTCTGCACTATATTACAGGTGTAGATACCGTTCCTTAAGCAACAATGGATTATTAAATGTACTTGTATGCATTCATTTCAACCCCTATACCACTTAAGGCTAACCTTGGCACTCCAGCTGTTGTAAAACTACAACTCCAGTATGCCCTTACAACCTTGTAGCATTTGAGGCATGCTGTGAGTTATAGTTCTCCAACTGCTGGAGTGCCAAGGTTCGCCATCACTGCCCTATACCATATGTAGGCTTTTTTGTTTGCATTTGTATTCGACATGTGCATATATGCACTTATATTTAAAACAAATTTTGGAACATATTTGGGACAACGCTTATTCAGTTTATGGTTTGAAAGCTGCAGTTTTTCTCGTTTTGAGCATATCAATCAGGGTGTAGCCTCAACCCTATGTGGAGCCAGTTACACATGTGATGTTGTTTTGAGCATGTGTAGGTAGCAGGAATTATTGCCGGACACACAGCAGGGGAACAGCTGGCATTACTGAACCCCACAAACACAGGAGCAAGTGTTTTTATCTGTGCATCCAGCACTTCTCAGCAGCAACTGGCGGTGTTGAAGCCCAGGGTCAAGGAAAGTGTAGGCTGAGGCCTAGTATGAGCAAGTGTAATCTCTGGTGTAACTTTTATTTGAAGGTAGCAGGAATTATTGCCGGACACACAGCGGAACCTCAGTGCCGAGCAGGGCTGCCAGCATGGAACCATGACACTGATCCACCGCAGCCTCAGCAAGGAAGTGGGAAATCCCCATGCAGCAAGACAACTTTTAAGCCCAAATCTCACCCAGTGTATGCACCAACTACACCATGTCACTTCTTATCTGATGAAGATGAAGATGCAACGTCACACATGCTGCCCAATACTAGGGAAGAAAACATACAAGCACCAATAGAGCAGGGACAGGTAGAGGCACCATCCTATGAGCCCTTCATCCCAAGCCAGGTGATCAGTATGCTGCCAGACCCAGGGATACACCCATGCCATTTTGCCAAAAAATGCAGCAGATCCAGCGAACGTATGCAGCAGCCTGGATTGATCTCTGGACCGTAATGGAAATAAAAGCAGGTGATGCATTCTGGCCAATTATGAGAGAACACTTCAAGCTTCCAGCAGAGTTAGATGCGTATGCCTGGGAGACAGGACCAAAGCTAATTGAGCAGCTCAGAGAGTGGGCCAAAAGCAGACTGACAGGACAAACTCTCAGCCTACATGACATGAGTCAAGACAAGACAGAGTCTGTGGAGAAGTTCCATGACAGAGTAATGCAAGTGTTTCAAGATTTGGGCCTCATTACCCATGATCAGACACACAGACGGATGTTGGCACAGGCTTTTGTGCATGGACTGAGAGAACCAATCAGGAAACCACTGGTAGTAGCCAGGCCTGAGTACACGTCAATAGCAATGGATACCCTGCTCGCAGTAGCAAAAAGGATTGAGTCCCGTCGGGACAGAAGGGATGTCCGGTGTTACAACTGTGGCGAGTTTGGTCATTTCCGGAACCGGTGCAGAACACCGACTTCGCAAAGAAGAAGAAGAAACACAGAAAGCAGTGAAGAACCTCGTCCATAGGACAGGAGCACACCAAGTCCACAGGGAACCCCCCCAGTAGGACCAATATCCTGAGAGTGGATGGCGTAGTCAGATCTTTTCTTGTGGAACTCCGCAACCTCACATATCTATCAGAATCTTCTGCGTCCTGCATGGGAATTGATGGTCAAGTCAGATATTTCCAGATTATGAAGCCCCTGAGCGTGTGGACTCAGCCAGAACACTCCATCATGTCCCAGTTTGTTGTGTCAAAGACCTGCACCCTCAACCTACTGGGAGTGGACTTACTGCAGAAGCTGAAAGCGACCAGAGTGTTCCAGGAAGATGGGACCATGACACTTTCTTCACCCCTGACCCAAGAAGAAACAGGAACAACCACACTGCAGACCTATCACAGGAGGTGCTGGACATAGTACCAGAAAAGCCACTCCATCACCCAGAGTCAAGATGTCTCTGACCAACTGAAGGTCTAAGTGAACTCGCCTAAGAAGACGGCCTGAGAACTTTGACATTGGCCAGGATATTCAACTCAAGAAGGACCCTACTCGCTTCATGGAATGGCAACACCTCATCCGGCTCCAACGCCAGAGGTTCATCTTTTGCAAGCACCAGGAGGTGCCCCCTGCAATCAACCAGTACACCCAGGCCCTAGACCGGCAAAAGGCCACTCAGCTCTTCAAACTTGTGCACAAATACTGACCGAGCTGGAGAAAAAGAAACTACTGATGGCCCGTGCTGAGAAAAAAGCAGCCGGTTAAGGAGACATCCCAACAAGAAGACCCCCTGTGACCAGAGCAGGTGCTAACACAGTGACTGTCTTGGTGGAGAACAAGAAAGCCAGCTGGTCGTCATCTCTCATGATGTGGATCCTAGTAGACGGCTTGTTTTCCCGCCAGCTCTGCGCCGGCAGATGGGAGTCCCCTGCCGCATACTGAAGGACAAGGCCAAACTGGGCTGCCTCGCCCATCGGAATCAATACCAGCTTTCCACAGTGAAGAAAAAGACTGTAAACCCCACTGAGTTCAGAATGGTGCAAGGCCTGGAGGCCGTGAAAGAGGCTACGGTATTTGAAACCCCAACAGTGCTGAACCATCACACTCTGCTCTCAAAAGTCCCAGTCATTGCAACGGTATTCACGGTGATCAGCCTGGCCAGTACCTTCTTCAGTGTTTCCCCTCCACCTGGAGGCCTGCCTTCAATCACCAGTGCAGTGCATATGGACAGTGTTGCCTCAAGGTGCTCAAAACAAGCCCTTCAAGTTTCACCAAGACAATGTCCTCCATCCTCGTCAACTGGATTGCAGAATATGCAAGAGTCACTCTTCTACAACACGTGGATGACCTTCTCTTTTGTGTGGTTGACATCGACACCTGCACAGTCCATTTCTTGTCTCTCCTATTCTACCTGGAAGAACAGCAACGCAAGGTCTGGAAGAACAAAGTCCAGTGATGTCAGAAGCAAGTTACATCCCTAGGACACTGTATTGCCCACCAGACGAAACACATGTCAAAAGACAGGAAGACCACTGTGGAGAAGATGGCTCCCCCAACAACTCCAAAAATGCTGCAGGCCTTCCCTGGTCTAGTGTCGTATTGCAGAACCTGGATCCCTGATGCCTCAGTCCTAATGCAGCCTCTGTGCGCTTGCATCAACGCAACCCCGCTCCTTCTATCGGACGCAGCCTTCAACCCATTCAGGAGATTGGAAGAACTCCACAGTCTCAGCGCCAATACCAGGCCTACCTGACTACGAGAAGTCTTTCCGTCTACTTGATGGAAGAAAGAAGGTCATGCTACTGGAGTCCTGGCACGGATTCACGGGGAAAACAGAGACTTTTAGGCTGCCTCTCAGCCCGCTTGGATCCAGTTGCAAGAGGAGCACCCTCCTGCCTGATGGCAGTATCTGCAGCACACACCCTCCTGGACAAGGTTGCTGACATCATTCTTGGACAGCCACTGGAAACTCTCACTCCACACGACATCTTGGCAATCTTCAATCAAGCTCAACCAACAATAATCTCCCCACCGCCAGGCATCTTTGTGGCGCCTCTATCGCCTTTGTCTCATAATGTCACCGTCTCCAGACCTACAGTCCTCATCCCGGCTACTCTACTCCCACTCCCAAGGGGGATACAATATGGACTTTCCAGAACAAAATTTACAGAATTTATCCTCTACTTGGATGTCTCCAGATTTGCAGATGATGAAGAAGTTTCCACACAGGAAGTGCAGTGACCAGCAATCAAGAAATCCTGTGGTCCAGAAGTCTGTCACCTAGCCTGTCAGCCCAGGAAGCAGAACTGATAGCGCTGATGAAGGCCTGCCAGATGGCAGAAGGAAGACTGCAAACATCTACACTGACTACAGGTACTCGCAGGGCATAGCACACGACTTTGGGCCCATCTGGGCTACAAGGGACTTCATCACAGCAAACGGGACAACCGTGAAGCATCATGGAGCCTTCAGGGACCTGCTGGGTGTACTCCAACTTCCAAAATGGTGGCAATTTGAAAAATCAAAGTGCATGGAAAACTGAGAACAGAAGAGGCGTGAAGCAATAACATGGCGGACATGGCAGCCAAAGAAGCGGCCAAAGGAAGACAACATGGAGAAGTGGGAGAGGTAGTAGAGCCGGACGGCTACTACATGATGACTGAAGACAAGAAACCTGACAAAAAGACGTCCTGGGATCTGCTCAAGAAGTTGCAAGACCAAGCTCCAAAAGGAGAAGAAGAGCTGAATGCAAAAAAAGCAACACGTGAAGAAGGAAGGCTATCAATAATAGACTTCAAACTCTGCCTACCACAAAGTATGCACCCTATGGTGGTCCAATGGGCACATGGACCCACACCCACATATCAAAGACACAGATGAATGATCTGATTGGTGCTTACTGGTTCGCTTCAGGGATCTCCACCCTAACAGCCAAATTCACCAGCAGCTGTCTGACCTGCGGCAAATGCAAGCCTGGACGTATGGAAGAAAGTCCCCCTCACCTCATCTGGAAAGACCACTCTACCAGCTTCAAAGGATCCAGATAGACCACATCCAGATATCGCCAAGTGAAGGATTCAAATACGCCATTGTGGTCAAAGAAGTATTTTCAAGATGGACAGAAGCCTTCCAAGTCAGCAAAGACTGCTGCAAAGAAGCTACTTTCAGAAAATAGTGTGCAGATACGGGGTTCCAGAAGTGATAGAGAGTGATCAGGGACCCGCATTCACAGCAAATCTGACACAAGAGATCTGGTTAGCAGTAGGGTCAGATTTAGGCCTACTCACTCATTACCACCCCCAGAGCAGCAGGAAGGTAGAAAAACTTAACGGAACACTTAAGAATAGGATGCTAAAAATTGCCCAAGAGACACGCAAACCATGGCATGACACACTCCCAATTGCACTGTTTAGCGTAAGGCACACTCCCAGAGACCCAGAAAAGTAGTCACCATACGAAATTTTGTTTGGGTCTAGTCCCAAGTTAGGTGCATTCTTTCCTCAGCAGCAGAATATGCAAAATGATATCTTGTTTGCTTATGTAATTGAATTGGTCAAAAACTAATGTCCATTCTCGAGTTTTTCTCTTCACTGCCAGATTTGATGGTCCTGTCCAAGAGCCCCAGATGACACCAACCTCTGTGTAACTAGAGGGAAAGCCTGTTTGGATCCACGTATCGCATTGCAAGGAAGCTCCCGTACCAGGAGAGACACCTAAGCCATGAAGAATGTCGTGGATGCTCTGACTGACCAGACAGATGACCTACCTGATGAAGAATACACACGTTTTTTTCTGAACATGCAGTTAAATAAAGAGACTATGATTGCAAACACATAAACCCCCGACAGGGACAGTCCTCCTGACCGCCCATTTGCGAAAAGTCAGTATTCGGTGGGGGAGGCATGCGCTAGGAATATTCTTAACCCGCCGGCAGCACAAAAGAGTTGCAGCGCATTGGGCCAGGAGCAGGTTTTTAGGGCAAGTGGTATCTAAGGGGGGACTGTCATGGAAATATATATGTATTCCATATATTCAAAGTATATTCATATATATGCATTCACAGTTAGATAGATCTCACTTGCTAAAAATCCTGTGCTCACACATATCTATGCCAGTTATAATCAGTCGTCTTAAACGAATCTGGCCTTCATAAGGAACAAGTACATAGAGTCTTAGTAGATATCTATTGTTTTACTTTTCTAGTCATGCATTCTTGCTGGGGCAAAGAGCAGTAAACAATAAATCTGCAACTTCAGCTCTTTTATCATAATTATCATAATTATCATACTTACATTAGAACAGCCAATAATCTAACAGCTTTTAATTATATGTTAATTGACTAACCAGCCCCTTTTTGTAAACGTATAAAACCTTGAATGAATAATAAATGAGTAGTCTTGACGAACTGCTATACTGACACTTCCGTTGTGGACAGTTTCATTTCGTTCTGAGCGCTCAAAAAGACATTTAATAGAGAATTGGGAATGGCAAGCAGCAAACACTGAAGGATAAATTTATCATAATTAAATTTCCATAACAGGGGAACAGCTGGCGTTACTGAACCCCACAAACACAGGAGCGAGTGTTTTTATCTGTGCATCCAGCACTTCTTAGCAGCAATTGGTGGTGCTGAAGCCCAGGGTCAAGGTGGGTGTAGGCTGAGGCCTAGTATGAGCAAGTGTAATCTCTGGTGTAACTTTTATTTGGAGGTAGCAGGAATTATTGCCGGACACACAGCAGGGGAACAGCTGGCGTTACTGAACCCCACAAACACAGGAGCGAGTGTTTTTATCTGTGCATCCAGCACTTCTGAGCAGCAACTGGCGATGTTGAAGTCCAGGGTCAAGGACGGTGTAGAAATCACATATAGTTGCCTTGTTCCGTGGCACTTCTCAATGTATATACTCCAAACAAGAGAAACGTAAGCTTTACTAGGACCATAAAATGATGCATTGAATTCAAAAATATTGAAATAAAGACATTTAAAATATAAACGCATATATGCACTTGGCAACAAGAGGAGAACGTGATGTAGCCATCACAAAATTACGATATCGGGTATCAAATGTATGTAAAAAGTCTTTATTGAATACAAAAAGGACAATTATATATAAAAGTCAAATGGGCAAGAACAATGCAGGCAATTGGACCACACCGACACGTGCGTGTCCAGAAAAACAGGAAGACGGGCCGAACCAGGTAATTATTTACATATGAGTAACACAGTCACTGATCAATACAAGCTAATCAAATACCCGCATATACATATGGAATACAAAATGTGTCCATATAATAATATTTAAACCTATGTAGGTATGGATACAAGCCCCTATATGAGCATTGGAGGAAATGCTTAAGCTAAAGCTGAAAGAGCGATTCTGAAATGACAAGTGTCAAAAAATAGCCAATAATTACCTCCAACAATAGAGTGCGGGTGGGAGCCTGGGTCGGCACGTCTGCCCCGACGCGCGTTTCGGCACGATTACCTTCGTCAGGGGGCGTGTGTGATATTAAAACCGGGAGGCTTAAATACCGTAAACCGGAAGTCTCACCCCGCGACCCGGAAGTGACGCCTCCGTTGCCGCAGCAACCTACTATGCCGAGCGGCGCCGGCGTCATGTGGAAGGAAACAGGCTGACGCCATAGTAACCATCCACATGGAGACGCCGGACGCCGCGCAACACGTGGTGAGCAACAAGGAGGCGAACAGGATCGCGGCATGAAACTGCCATGTCAAGGCAAAAGACAGAATCGGAAGGACAGATGAGCCTGCGCATATAACAGACATGCTGAGTATGAATTCAATATCAACAAATCAAAAATTAGGACAAAACATTGTGCACATCAAAAAAGGGGGGGCATTATAAAAAACAAATACCAAGGATTATAGGTATATATATACCACCAATTTGTACAGAAATTTAGAAAAATAGAAAAAATATGGAAAAAATAGAAAAAATTAGAAAAAATTATATACACATATATACCTATACATACATTTATATACCGGAGTAACATATCTTATGCGTCCATATATTAATTAATGGATAGTAGTGACAGATGAAATCACACATCTTTTTATAATGCCCCCCCTTTTTTGATGTGCACAATGTTTTGTCCTAATTTTTGATTTGATAGTAGGTTGCTGCGGCAACGGAGGCGTCACTTCCGGGTCGCGGGGTGAGACTTCCGGTTTACCGGTATTTAAGCCTCCCGGTTTTAATATCACACACGCCCCCTGACGAAGGTAATCGTGCCGAAACGAGCGTCGGGGAAGACCTGCCGACCCAGGCTCCCACCCGCACTCTATTGTTGGAGGTAATTATTGGCTATTTTTTGACACTTGTCATTTCAGAATCGCTCTTTCAGCTTTAGCTTAAGCATTTCCTCCAATGCTCATATAGGGGCTTGTATCCATACCTACATAGGTTTAAATATTATTATATGGACACATTTTGTATTCCATATGTATATGCGGGTATTTGATTAGCTTGCATTGATCAGTGACTGTGTTACTCATATGTAAATAATTACCTGGTTCGGCCCATCTTCCTGTTTTTCTGGACACGCACATGTCGGTGTGGTCCAATTGCCTGCATTGTTCTTGCCCATTTGACTTTTACATATAATTGTCCTTTTTGTATTCAATAAAGACTTTTTACATACATTTGATACCCGATATCGTAATTTTGTGATGGCTACATCACGTTCTCCTCTTTCTGATTAATTGACGATGGGTTCACAACTATAGTCCTGACTAGATGGCACACACCCAGGGACTTCCCATTCATTTGGTGTGCTCGCACCTAGTCTTAGCCTCCATTTATGCTATTTATGCACTTGGCAACAAGAAATGTAACACGACCAAAAAAAAAAAAACCTATAGGAGTTGAAATGAATGCATACAAGTACATTTCTGAACAAATGAATGCTGCCTAAGGAACGCTATGTACACCCGTAATATAGTGCAGAAAATGGATGTAGTACTAGTCATCATCATCATTACAATTTATATGTGACAGCTAAAAATACACTCATTGATGAAAATTGTTACTTGACACCCCATATATTAAATGTCCAGCATGGACTCATGATAATATGGTGCAATAATCAATGATCAAGCATAACTGATAAAAAAATGCATCGTGCATAGTGAAAATTGCTGTGGGTGCCTGCAAGTGCAGGTGAAACAAAGGCAACGGATAGCAAAGGTATATGATAACTATGTATCAGACAGTGCATAGCCAGTGATGGCGAATGGCGATGTAATACTCTACGTCAATAAAGGCTGCGCCAGCACTCATGCGCTTTTTGCTTGTAGAAAGTTGAAGAGGGGAAGTGCATGTTTGCTTGCGCAACGGTTTTTCCGCCCACACTGCCTTCCTGCTCTGACGCGTCGGGTAGGGGAGCGTCTGGCCATTTTACTTGCAGTGACGTTGCGCAGCGTTCTTCAGCGGTAGGGCCGCTCCAAAGACGCCAACATGACTGATTTCCTGTCTAAACATGCACCTATGAGCAACCAAACACGCACGTCCCCTCTTGAAGAAGCTACAAGCCAAACAAGCATGAGGGGTGCCACTGCCTTTATTGAGGTACAGTATTATATCGCCATTGTACATCAGTAGCTATGCACTGTGATACCTAGATAGCATAAACATTTTCTATCCGTTGGTGTTGTTTCACCTGCACTTGCAGGTATAACTTTCTTTTGTCAGTATGCACTTTTTAGAGGTTATGCATGATTATTGCACCTTATTATCAGGAGTAGATGGGGTGTGAACTTACAGTTTGCCTCAATCTGTGTATTTTGTACTGTCTGTCACATATATAACTCATGATGATGATGACTAGTCGTACATCCATTGTCTGCAGTATCTTACAGGTGGAGATACTGTTCCTTAAGCAGCAATAATGGATTATATGAAATGTACTTTTATGCATTCATTTCAACCCCTATACCCTATGTAGGGTTTTTGGTTAGCATTTGTACTCGCCATGTGCATATATGCGCTTATATTTAAAATGTATTTTTGTACATATTTGGTCCTAAAATTCATCATTTTATGGTTGGAAAGCTGCCGTGTTTCGTGTTTTGACCATAACAATCAGGGTGTCGGCTCTTCCCTATGTGGAGCAAGTTAGACATCTGATGTTGTGTGCATGTGGAGGGAGCAGGAGACTTATTGCCAGACACACAGCAGGGGAACAGCTGCTGTTACTGAACCCCACTAATACGGAGCTTGTGTTTTTCTCTGTGCACACAGCACTTCTGAGCAGCAACTGGCAGTGTTGGAGCCCAGGGAGTACAGTTCAGGTGGTAGAAAGATGAACAGAATAGGAGACATGGATACTGTTGCCAACCAGTTATTTAATCGGAAACCGGACAGGCATATTCAGGCGAGATCCATACCTTGTTCATTTTCAGAAAAGTAAGCCGGTCAACGTTATCGGAGGATAGTCGCATGCGACGGTCTGTTAGTACACCACTTGCGGCACTAAAGACACGCTCCGATAATACCTAGCAGCAGGGCAAGCCAGCACCTCCAATGCATATTGGCTAAGCTCTGGCCATGTATCCAGCTTAGAGATCCAAAACTTGAAGGGGGTAGAGCCGTCTGGGAGTACACTGAGAGGGCAAGACATGTAGTCTGTCACCATCTGACGGAAACGTTGCCTCCTGCTGACTGGAGCCGTCTGTGATGGTGTAGACATTTGTGGGAGTGACACAAAACTTCGCCACATTTGGGCCATACTGGTCTTGCCCTGTGCAGAGACACTGCTTCTTCTCCCTCTTGGTGCAGAGCTTTCTCCACTGCCTCGACGCACAGAGCTGCTTTGTAAAGCAGTAGCAGCAGCAGTGCTCTCGGCTGGAATGGAGAACATGATGGATTACACCAGTGTGTCTTGGTACTCCCGCATTTTACGCTCCCGGTCAACGGTGTGATGAGGTTTTGTAAGTTGTCCCGGTACGGAGGGTCTAGGAGGGTGTACACCCAATAATCAGAAGTGGTGAGAATGTGGGCATGCGGCGGTCGTTTCTCAGGCACTGCAGTATGAAATCAACCATGTGCTGCAGACTCCCAACTGGCCAACAAATGCTGTCACCTGCAAGAGGCGTCATCTCTGCCTGCTCTGCATCACCCCACCCTCGCTCTACATACTGACTAGAGCATTGTGTAACTCCCTCTGGAGCGATGTCTTCCTCCTCCATTGACTCTTCCTCATCCTCCTCACAAAGTGTCCCCTGCCTAGGCCTTTGTGAGGAACCACGTTGCGATGACTGTCCAGAAGGTGATGGAATTTGTGACTCCTCATCCTCCACCTCTTCCAAAACCTCATCCCTTAGTGCTTGCAGTGTTTTTGAAGCAGGCTGATAAGGGGGACAGTCATGCTGATTAGTGCATCATCTGCACTCGCCATCCACGTTGAGTCATCAAACGCACGCAAAACGTGGCAGATGTCCTTCATAGACACCCACTCAGTGGTGGTGAAGTGTGAATGGCGCAAATTGCGAGTTGATTGCACCTGATGCAGCTGGTACTCCATTACTGCTGCCTGCTGCTCACACAACCGCTCCAACATATGTAACGTGGAATTCCACCTGGTGGGTAGGTCACATATGATGCGATGTTTCGGAAGGCGGAATCGGTGTTGCAGAGCTGCAATGCGTGATCTGGCCATGCTGGAACGACGCAAGTGAGCGCACTCTAGGCGGACCTTGTGCAGCAGTGCATCAAGATCCGGATAGTCCCTCAAAAAACTCTGCACGACCAAGTTGAGCACATGTGCCAGACATGGTATGTGAGTGAGGTTGCCTAGGCCCAGAGCTGCCACCAGATTTCGGCCATTGTCACACACTAGCAAGCCTGACTAGAGATTCGCTGGCACAAACCACACATCGCTCTCCTGCTTTATGGCATTCCAGAGCTCCTGTGGCTGTGTGGTCCATGTGGAGGTAGACCGTGACGGCTCCTGCAGCGATGATTCTGAGGAACTGGAGTAGGAGGAGGAGTCAATGTGTACAGACTGGATTCCTGCAATCCTTGGAGTTGGCAGAACACGTACAGCGCCACTCTCAAGATCTGTACTCGGCTCCACAACATTGACCCAATGGGCAGTGAGGGAAAGGTATCGTCCCTGTCCATGGGTACTGGTCCACGCATCGGTGGTCAGGTGGACCTTTCTACTGATGGCGTTTAGTAGTGCATGCTTAATTTTTCTCTCCACATGCTTTTGCAGGGCTTGGGACGGCTTGCCTGCTGAAATAAAAGCGGCTGGGCACGTTGTATTGTGGGACTGCCAATGCCATTAAGTTACGGAATGTGTCAGTCTCCACCAGCCTGAATGACAGCATTTCAAGGGACAGGAGTTTTGCAATGCCAGCATTCAGAGCCTGTGCTCGGGGATGGTTTGCTGAGTAGGGCCGCATTTTCTCCCATGCCTGTGCTACCGATGGCTGTACAGTGGCCTGGGAGTGTGAGGATGACAGGGAACTTGGTGCTGTGGGTGGAATTACACTGGGTCTCTGTACACCAGTGACAGAGGTTCTTCCATGGCAATCCTGTGAGGAAGCCGAAACAGCTGTGTGTGAGCTGGAGGAAGAGGCTCCAACACGAGCTGAAGATGTAAGTGCTGCTGTAGGTTGGCCTACGTCTTCAGTGTGTTTTGTAACTTCACCACGTGCTTGGTCTGCACATGTTTCCACAAATTAGTGGTAATGAGGTTGCTGGCACTTTTACCTCTTTTGACTTTTTGATTACAAAGCTTGCATTTGACATAGCAAATGTCATCTGCAACTGTGTCAAAAGCGCCCGTTTTGGCTTTTGGAAGAGAACTGCTCTGAACGGGTGCCAAAGTGGAGGCTACAGGCAAACGAGTCTGCAGCCTACCTCTCCCTCCTGTTTGGACCGTTGGGGAATCCCTTCCTCAGAGCTGCTCCCACCACTTCCTGTTTCTCACGCCATGATGGGTCAAGGACCTCATCATCTCCACTACCTTCTTCCAACACCTGCTGCTGTTGGGTCTTCTGGCCAGCACCATGTGCAACTGAAACTGGCACCTGAGTCTCATCATCATCAGATGCGTTCTGCGTTGTGCTGACCATCGGCACTGGCTCACCACCTCTTCAGATTCAGAGAGACAAAGCAGTTGTGCATCACTGCATACTCCCTCTTCTTCACATTCTTCACACAGATTCAGAGAACAGAAGTAGAGACAGAGCTGGCTCCTGTACAGAGCTCTCTGACTGCCTGGCAATTTGGCAGGTGGTGAAGAGACAGATGGTTGCTCCACAGTGCTCTGGTCCTGAGAGGAGGTAGAGCAATTGAAGTCGATGCGTTAGCTGCCATCCGACCAACAACGGCTTCAATTTGTACTTCCCGCAGCAGGGGGTACGCCGAGCTCCTACAAAACTGCGCATAAAGGACCGCTCACGGGGAAACCTGGTGGATGCAGTTTCACTGGTGGCTGCAGCAGGCACAGAATCGCCACGTCCTCTCCCTGCTGAAACTCCACGCACAACGACCACGTGCCTTACTCCCTGCCTTCTTCATCTTGGTAGATTGATAAAGATAGGCAGAAAAGTACTAAGGCCTTAGTGTACTTATTCCTGAACAGCTGCTAACAGGTATAAGAAACACTAAGTTTATTAAGTGTGGACTACACTTTAATATCAGCTAATGTGGCCTAGCAAGTGTCAAGTGTAGTGTTTGGTGAACTTTATTAACTTTATTGTGCTTTTCAACAAAAAAACAAAGGTTGGGATTCAGACAAAAGATGTTCAATCGATAGTATCACTCGCAAAATTTTTGTAGCTATTACAATGCAGGAAACTAGAATCCAATAGATAAGGCTACCAAAAATAGGGTAATAATAATCTGTCTGTTCCTGCAGGCGGCAAAGCAGCCGAAAGGCTCCTTTATGTACTTCTATAGTGTTTGCAACCAATGTATTGGATACGGATGGAAGCGCGTCACACTAATAGATGAGAGTTAATTGAAATTGAATGGAGCAGCACCAATTACAAAAAAAAACAAAGGATGAGGCAGTGACACACACTTAGCAGACTCCAACCAGCAGTGGATGAAGAATAACTTGAGCTTGATCTGCACTCACAAAGAGACCTCCCAGACAGCCGTGAACACTGCAGACAACTGTTCACTAGCTCTGAAAGGCTCCTTTATGTACTTCTATTAGTGTTTGCAACCAATGTGTTGGATATGGATGGAAGCGCGTCACACTAATAGATGAGAGTTAAGTGAAATTGAATGGAGCAGCACCAATTACAAAAAAAACCAAAGGATGAGGCAGTGACACACACTTAGCAGACTCCAACCAGCAGTGGATGAAGAACTAACTTGAGCGTGATCTGCACTCACAAAGAGACCTCCCAGACAGCCGCGAACACTGCAGACAACTGTTCACTAGCTCTGAAAGGCTCCTTTATGTACTTCTATAGTGTTTGCAACCAATGTATTGGATACGGATGGAAGCGCATCACACTAATAGATGAGAGTTAATTGAAATTGAATGGAGCAGCACCAATTACAAAAAAAACCAAAGGATGAGTGTTGTGAATGTTTTAGAAATGAATTCTGAGCAGAAGCTCCCTCTGGTGGTTACAAACAGTACTGAACCATTCAATGAGGATTGGCAATCAGGAATCACAGACTGGTCTTATATAAGGGAGGTTCCCTCCCATCATGGTTACCGGTGATCAATTGTTCTTGTCTCAACTTTGTTTCCTGGTTCACTTGGAAGCTTGCTTAGTCTTGCCTCTTCTCCTGCTCTCAGATAAGATATTTTCAGTTCTTTGTTTTTGTGGTTAACATTTGCATATTTCTCTGCATTTCTGTGAAGTTAGCCAGGTCCCCCTCCCCGGGGGGCTTGGGCTCCTCTCAGTTCCTCTGGAGCCACTGGTATTTGTTCATTTGCCTTTTCCAGTTTCTTTCAGTGGCTGCGGCTTGGTTTTGTTACACCAGAGAACTAATTTAGGTGGTAGAGGTCGTGTGATCTCAGGTGTTTTTGCAATTAGTAGTGTTGTTTTTTTTTAGGGTTTTTTTTGGATTGCAGTAAGTATCCTTCCTATCCTTTTTCTGTCTAGGCAGATTGGGTCCCAACGTTTGCTCATACTATTTTCTGTCTGTGTCTGTATTTCCTCTTGTCTAACCGCCATTACATGTTTGGGGGCTTCCTATGTTCTTTGGGGATCTGCTCTGGGGCAGATAGCTTTCCTCTTTCTATCTTTAGTGTAGTTAACCTCTCAGGCTGTGACGAGGCGTCTAGGACCAACTTAGGAATGCTCCAAGGCTGCCTTTAGTTTTGGTGGTTAGTCAGGGTACTGCAATCCAGTAGATTCCAACCTCTCTGGTGTATTGCCATTTTTGCCTGCTCTCCTCAGCTACCTAAACATAACAGTATCACCAGCCCAACTGAAAATTATATGGTACTCACAGAAGGAAAAAATAGTGTGGAAAGAAAAAAAGGTTGTCAGAGTTGTCAGAGATTTTTTATTCTGTTTGTTGCATTTTTTCCCTCTTTTTCTCTGGGGGCTGAGGAGGATTTTTTTTTTTCTCTCAATGGAGTTTGCACAGTTGTCTGGCCGTGTGGATCAGCTTGCCACTGAGGTTCGGAGTATTGCTACCTATCTTGCAAGGTTGCCAGTTGTGGAACCCAGTATCCCCATGCCAGATTTGTTTTTGGGGGATCGAGCTAAATTTCTGAATTTCAAAAATAACTGTAAGTTGTTTTTTTGCCTTAAAACCTAAGTCCTCAGGGAACGCAGCACAGCAGGTTCAAATTGTCATCTCTTTCCTGCGCGGCGATCCTCAGGATTGTTGATGCATTTTTTCTGGCTCTGGGGTTATTGTACGATGAACCTAATGTCACTGATCAAGCTGAAAAAACCTTGTTGGCATTAAATCAGGGGCTTGAGGACGCTGAGTTGTACTGTCAGAAATTCCGAAAGTGGGCAGTCCTGACCAAATGGAATGACGATGCTTTGGCAGCCCTTTTTCGGAAGGGTCTGTCAGAGAATGTAAAAGATGTTATGGTGGGTTTCCCTGCTCCCTCTGGTCTCAATGATTCTATGTCATTAGCGATTCAAATTGACAGACGTTTGCGTGAGCGTAAAAGTATGCGTGGAATAGTGTTGCCTTGTGAGGGCACAGCGTCATGAGTTTCGAAAACGCAATGGGTTATGTTTCTACTGTGGTGATGCCTCTCATGCTATTTCAGTCTGCCCTAAGCGGGGAAGACGTTTTGCACGCTCATTTGTCTTGGGTAGTGTTCAGACTAAATTTCTGTTGACTGTTACCCTGATTTGCTCCCTGTCCACATTTTCTGCTCAGGCTTTTGTTGATTCGGGAGCAGCTATTAACCTGATGGATTTTGATTTTGCTAAACGTTGTGAGTTTCCCTTGATACCCCTACGGAAGTCTATTCCCCTACTGGGGATTGATTCTACCCCTTTGGCTGAGAATAAACCCCAGTTCTCTACTCAGGTGATAATGAGGGTTGAACCTGATCATCAGGAGAGTTGCAAATTTTGGTGCTGTATAATCTGCATGACATTATTGTACTGGGTTTCCCTTGGTTACAGTCTCATAATCCTGTTTTGGATTGGAAATCTGTGTCTGTGACCAGTTGGGGCTGCCAATGTGTTAATGCCAACACTCCTGTTTTTTCTGCCTCTCCCCAGGCTCAGGATGTTCATGACTTTTTGACTGATTTTTCTGATGTGTTTAGCGAAAGTAAATCTGCATCCTTGCCCCCCCATAGGAGCTATGACTGCACTATTGAATTAGTGCCTGGTAGTAAATTCCCTAAAGGTCGCCTTTTTAACTTGTCTGTACCTGAACATGACGCTATGCGGTCTTATATCAAGGAGTCATTGGAGAAAGGTCATATCAGACCATCCTCTTCACCCTTGGGTGCCGTTTTTTTCTTTGTGGCCAAAAAGGATGGTTCATTAAGGCCGTGTATTGATTATCCTCTCTTGAACAATATCACTGTGAAATATCAATATCCGTTACCCTTGATTTCTGACCTGTTTTCCAGGGTAAAAAGTACTACTTGGTTTACCAAGCTTGACCTCAGGGGGGCGTATAACCTTATTCGCATTAAGCACAGGGATGAATGGAAGACGGCGTTTAATACCCCAGAGGGGCATTTTGAGTACCTAGTGATGTCCTTTGGCTCACTAATGCCCCTTCCGTCTTCCAGTCCTTCATGAATGACATTTTCAGGGATTTTGTGGATAAATTTCTGATTGTTTATTTGGATGATATCTTGATTTTTTCCAATGACTGGGACTCTCATGTGAAACATGTTCGGACTGTGTTCCAGATTTTGAGAGAGAATGCTCTGTATGTGAAGGGATCAAAGTGTCTTTTTGGCGTACAGAGGATCTCATTTCTGGGATTCATTTTGTCTCCATCTGTTATTGAAATGGACCCGGTCAAGGTTCAGGCCATCTGTGATTGGGTCCAATCTACTTCATTAAAGGCTCTTCAGAGATTCTTGGGTTTTGCCAATTTTTATCGTAAATTTATTGGTAATTTCTCTGTTATTGTTAAACCATTGACTGATTTGACCAAAAAGGGTTCTGATGTGGTGAATTGGCCTCCTGAGGCAGTCTCTGCGTTTCAGGAACTTAAGCAGAGATTCACTTCTGCTCCTGTTCTACGGCAGCCTGATGTTTCTCTGCCATTTCAGGTGGAAGTTGATGCCTCTGAAATTGGGGCAGGTGCCGTTTTGTCCCAAAGAGATCCTGAGACCTCTAAAAGTAACCCTTGTGCTTTTTTCTCTCGAAAATTTTCTCCAACTGAACGTAATTATGACGTGGGTAATCGGGAGTTATTGGCCATGAAGTGGGCTTTTGAAGAGTGGAGACATTGGCTGGATGGAGCCAAACATCAGGTGGTGGTCCTCAAGGACCATAAGAATCTTGTTTATCTGGAATCAGCCAAGCGACTTAATCCTAGACAGGTCAGGTGGGCCTTGTTTTTCACACGTTTTAATTTTGTGGTTTCCTTTCTTCCTGGCACTAAGAATGTTAAGGCGGATGCCCTCTCGAGGAGGTTCCTTGCGGACTCTGCTGAGTTATCTGATCCTGCTGTTATTTTGAAAGAGGGTGTAGTTCTTTCTGCCATCTCGCCCAATTTGAGACTGGCTCTGGAAGGGTGTCGGGAGGATAAACCCGAGCGCTGCCCTATTGGGAAATTGTTTGTCACAGACCAGTGGAAGAAGAGTGTGATGTCTGAGATTCATTGTTCCGCGTTGGCCGGTCATCCCGGAATTTTTGGTACCAGAGACTTGGTGAGTTGGTCCTTTTGGTGGTCTACTTTGTCTCGTGACGTCAGGGAGTTTGTGCAGTCCTGTGGGACTTGCTCTCGCTCCAAGCCTTGCTCTCGCTCTAGTGGTTTGTTGATGCCATTGCCTGTCCCCAAGAGACCATGGACCCATATCTCTATGGATTTTATTTCCGACCTCCCTGTTTCTCAGAGAATGACCGTTATCTGGGTGATTTGTGATAGGTTTTCCAAGATGATACATCTTGTGCCATTACCTAAGTTGCCTTCCTCCTCCGAATTGGTGCCTTTGTTCCTTCAGCACGTGGTTCGGTTACAAGGCATTCCTGAGAAGATTGTGTCTGACAGAGGAGTCCAGTTTGTTTCCAAATTTTGGAGGACTTTTTGTTCTAAACTTGGTGATCAATTGTCTTTCTCCTCTGCTTTTCATCCTCAGACCAATGGACAAACTGAGAGAACAAACCAAACATTGGAGACTTATCTGAGATGCTTTGTGTCTGCTGATCAAGATAACTGGGTCTCTTTTTTGCCTTTGGCTGAGTTTGCTCTTAATAATAGGGCAAGCTCTGCCACTTTGATGTCTCCATTTTTCTGCAATTTTGGGTTTCACCCTCGATTTCTTCGGGACAGACGGAGGCTTCTGTCTGTCCGGGTGTTGACTCTGTTGTGGAGTGTATGCAGCAGATTTGGGACCAGGTAGTGGAGAGGTTGTCCCTCTCTCAGGAGAAGGCCCAGCGGTTTGCCAACCGGCATAGGACTGATGGTCCTCGGTTTAAAGTGGGGGACTTGGTCTGGTTGTCCTCAAGAAATATCCCTATGAGAGTTGCATCTCCTAAGTTTAAGCCTAGGTTCATTGGACCTTATAAGATCATGGAGATTCTTAATCCTGTTTCCTTTCGTTTACTTCTTCCAGGGACATTTAAGATCCATAACGTGTTCCACAAGTCCTTATTGAAGAGGTTTGTTGAGCCAGTGGTTCCTATGGCAGCACCTGCCGACCCTGTTTTGGTTGAGGCAATCTGGAGTATGTGGTTGAGAAAATATTGGATTCTAGATGGAAACTCCAGTATTTGGTTAAGTGGAGAGGTTATGGTCAGGAGGACAATTCTTGGGTGTTTGCTTCAGACATCCATGCTAGGAGACTGATCCGTGCGTATCACAGAGCTCATCCTGACCGACCTGGTGGCACAAATGAGGGTTCGGTGACCCCTCCTCAAGGGGGGGTACTGTTGTGAATGTTTTAGAAATGAATTCTGAGCAGAAGCTCCCTCTGGTGGTTACAAACAGTACTGAACCATTCAATGAGGATTGGCAATCAGGAATCACAGACTGGTCTTATATAAGGGAGGTTCCCTCCCATCATGGTTGCCTGTCATCAATTGTTCTTGTCTCAACTTTGTTTCCTGGTTCACTTGGAAGCTTGCTTAGTCTTGCCTCTTCTCCTGCTCTCAAATAAGATATTTTCTGTTTTTTGTTTTTTGTGCTTACCATTTGCATATTT
Organism: Oophaga sylvatica; assembly: GCA_033576555.1. Taxonomy (NCBI): domain Eukaryota; kingdom Metazoa; phylum Chordata; class Amphibia; order Anura; family Dendrobatidae; genus Oophaga; species Oophaga sylvatica. The sequence goes on from JARQOD010000003.1 coordinate 311,279,447, forward strand.
CTCTGCATTTCTGTGAAGTTAGCCAGGTCCCCCTCCCTGGGGGGCTTGGGCTCCTCTCAGTTCCTCTGGAGCCACTGTGTCAAGCAGCTGTAATGTGTAATGCAGGCTAGTGTGTGCTCCACCTGTAGGTTACAGAGGGGAGAAGGGATTACACACTACCAGAGTAGGCCTGCACTGCAGCAGCCAAAACCACCACCAGGTGGCAGCAAAAACGTCCAAAACTGAGTCAGGAATATTCAGTCAACTGGAGTATCACAGGTCTCAGCAAGTCCTCTACAGAGCAGAAACACAGGCGCCACCAAGTGGCGGGAGCGTGGTCAGGCAAGCCAAGTCAAAACCGTACGGAGGCAGCAGGACAAAAGGAATAAGCAATATGCGTGGTCAGGAGAAAGCCAGGAGGTCAGCAACGGTCAGAAGCAGTTAAGACAAAGACAGAAAGCAGAAGCGAGTCCGAATACAGGCCGAGTCAAAAACCAGAGAATCAAACAGACAAACAGGGAAATGCAGGGAACAGGGCAGACAGATGGGAACAACAGACACGGGACAAGTCAGGGATAACAGCAGGACAAATCAAGGGTTACCAGTCAGGATCACAAGCCGAAGGTAGCAGTATAGCTCACACTGCTAGCAGGATGTGTGAGAGCTAAATAGCCAACCTGAACCCAGAATGAGGCAGAGCAAAGTTAACCCTTGACATGATCCGCTCGGACCAAGGGCAGACAGGACTAAACCTGGAACGGACCATGACACACTGTTATTTGTTCATTTGCCTTTTCCAGTTTTATTCAGTGGCTGCGGCTTAGTTTTGTTACACCAGAGAACTAATTTAGGTGGTAGAGGTCGTGTGATCTCAGGTGTTTTTGCAATTAGTAGCGTTGGTTTTTTTTAGGGTTTTTTTTGGATTGTAGTAAGTATCCTTCCTATCCTTTTTCTGTCTAGGCAGATTGGGCCCCAACGTTTGCTCATACTATTTTCTGTCTGTGTCTGTATTTCCTCTTGTCTAACCACCATTACATGTTTGGGGGCTTCCTATGTTCTTTGGGGATCTGCTCCGGGGCAGATAGCTTTCCTCTTTCTATCTTTAGGTGTAGTTAACCTCTCAGGCTGTGACGAGGCGTCTAGGACCAACTTAGGAACGCTCCACGGCTGCCTTTAGTTGTGGTGGTTAGTCAGGGTACTGCAATCCAGTAGATTCCAACCTCTCTGGTGTATTGCCGTTTTTGCCTGCTCTCCTCAGCTACCAAAACATAACAGATGAGGCAGTGACACACGCTTAGCAGACTCCAACCAGCAGTGGATGAAGAACTAACTTGAGCGTGATCTGCACTCACAAAGAGACCTCCCAGACAGCCGTGAACACTGCACACAACTGTTCACTAGCTCTGAAAGGCTCCGCTCTGTACTTTTATTAGTGTTTGCAACAAATGTATTGTATACGGATGGAAGCGCGTCACACTAATAGATGAGAGTTAATTGAAATTGAATGGAGCAGCACCAATTACAAAAAAAAATTAAAAGGATGAGGCAGTGACACACGCTTAGCAGACTCCAACCAGCAGTGGATGAAGAACTAACTTGAGTGTGATCTGCACTTACAAAGAGACCTCCCAGACAGCCGTGAACACTGCACATAACTGTTCACTAGCTCTGAAAGGCTCCACTCTGTACTTCTATTAGTGTTTGCAACCAATGTATTGTATACGGATGGAAGCGCGTCACACTAATAGATGAGAGTTAATTGAAATTGAATAGAGCAGCACCAATTACAAAAAAAATTAAAAGGATGAGGCAGTGACACACGCTTAGCAGACTCCAACCAGCAGTGGATGAAGAACTAACTTGAGCGTGATCTGCACTCACAAAGAGACCTCCCAGACAGCCGTGAACACTGCACACAACTGTTCACTTGCTCTGAAAGGCTCCACTCTGTACTTCTATTAGTGTTTGCAACCAATGTATTGTATACGGATGAAAGTGCGTCACACTAATAGATGAGAGTTAATTGAAATTGAATGGAGCAGCACCAATTACAAAAAAAAAATTAAAAGGATGAGGCAGTGACACACGCTTAGCAGACTCCAACCAGCAGTGGATGAAGAACTAACTTGAGCGTGATCTGCACTCACAAAGAGACCTCCCAGACAGCCGTGAACACTGCACACAACTGTTCACTAGCTCTGAAAGGCTACGCTCTGTACTTCTATTAGTGTTTGCAACCAATGTATTGGATACGGATGGAAGCATGTCACACTAATAGATTAGAGTTAATTGAAATTGAATGGAGCAGCACCAATTAAAAAAAAAAATAATGAGGCAGTGAGTGACACGTGCAGCTGACTTCAAACAGCTGTGGATGCAGACCAAACTGCAGCGTCACCTGCACTCACACACAGACCTTGCAGACAACTGTGATAACAGCACTGCAAGGCAAAAGGAAGCTTTACACAGCGGTTGGTAAAATAGCCTGCCTACAGAACAATTCACAAAAACGCAATCTCTAACTGTCCCTCAGAGTCAGAAGAGCAGCATTCTGTAATTCACAGCAGAGTGAAACCAAAATGGTGGCGGCGCCTTTTATAGTGCATTCTGACATTATTTCAGCAGCCAATCACAGCCATGCCATTAGTTAACATGACCTCAGCATTACAGGATGTGCCCACACTTCTTAGGATTCCTCATTGGCTGAATAAAATCACACTGCCTCTCAAAGAAATATGGGAACTTGCGATTACGGTATACGATATAGAAAAAGTATCGGAACTAAGTATCGGAATTCCGATACAGAGAATATCGGCCGATACCCGATACTTGCTGTATAGGAATGCTCAACACTAGTTATTAAATGGATTACGTTGGAACAGGGAGTATACTGTTGGTTTAATATTTTATTTTTTTTTTACAGGTGATCAAAGACATCGGGGATTTGCTGTATGGTATGTGTACTGTGTGTAGCCCAGCTGCGCTTGGTGCCACATGTTCCTTGGAGGATCCACGGAAAGGTAATTCACAAATACCTGAAAAGCATATAACACTTCACATTCTTCCTGGTTCCACCAGAGGGAGCCCTTGAGACCAGGGCTGGATTAACGTAGGGGCTGATGGAGCTGCAGCTCCAGGCCCCTTGTTAGAGATAGGCCCATCCGCGGCCCAGCCAGCCGCTTGTTATCTAGTGGCTCTCTGCTCTCCTCCCTTCCCTGTGCTGCTGACGTCAGCCTGGTGGTGGAGGGGGAGGAGCCAGGAGAGACTGTGTGCTGGAGGGGGAGAGAGGAAAGCTGCTGCTGAAAGTACTGTAGGAGAGGAGTCGGCAGCAGCACAGTGTTATCTCATTCACCCAATCCAGAAGCAGGATGTAAATGAAGGCAGAACATTTGACCACAGAGCAGCCAGTCACAGCTCACCTTTCACTTGTCCTCATACATGCACTGTCTTCTTCCATCTTTGCCTATTGGCATCCTGCCCTGTGTTCAGTGTGTTGTAGTGACGGTCCCTGTCTGGAGGAGAGAGTTAGAGACAGGCAGGCAGAGGTGTGTGTGCTGTTACAAGAATCCCAGCCATATTACAGTGAAAGCAGGTGGAGAATCCTGAAGTCTCTGCACAGGTTTGTTTTGTAAAGTGTGTGGTTTCTGACAAATTCCATCAGTAGCATTGAATGGCCCATAGTAATATAGGGCAGCATTGAGAGGCCCATTCTAGTATATAGCGCAGCATTGAATGGCCCATAGTAATATAGGGCAGCATTGAGAGGCCCTCTCAATGCTGCGCTATATATACTATGGGCCATTCAATGCTGCGCTATATACTAGAATGGGCCTCTCAATGCTGCCCTATATATACTATGGGCCTCTCAATGCTGCCCTATATATACTATGGGCCATTCAATGCTGCCCTATATATACTATGGGCCATTCAATGCTGCGCTATATATACTATGGGCCATTCAATGCTGCGCTATATACTAGAATAGGCCTCTCAATGCTGCCCATAATTATATACTATGGGCCATTCAATGCTGCGCTATATACTAGAATAGGCCTCTCAATGCTGCCCTATATATACTATGAGCCATTCAATGCTGCGCTATATACTAGAATAGGCCTCTCAATGCTGCCCTATATATACTATGGGCCATTCAATGCTGCGCTATATACTAGAATGGGCCTCTCAATGCTGCCCTATATATACTATGGGCCATGCAATGCTGCGCTATATACTAGAATGGGCCTCTCAATGCTGCCCTATATATACTATGGGCCATGCAATGCTGCGCTATATGGGCCTCTCAATGCTGCATTATATATACTATGGGCCATTCAATGCTGCGCTATATATACTATGGGCCATGCAATGCTGCGCTATATGGGCCTCTCAATGCTGCATTATATATACTATGGGCCATTCAATGCTGCCCTATATATACTATGGGCCATGCAATGCTGCGCTATATGGGCCTCTCAATGCTGCATTATATATACTATGGGCCATTCAATGCTGCGCTATATATACTATGGGCCATGCAATGCTGCGCTATATATACTATGGGCCATGCAATGCTGCGCTATATGGGCCTCTCAATGCTGCATTATTTATACTATGGGCCATTCAATGCTGCGCTATATATACTATGGGCCATTCAATGCTGCGCTATATGGGCCTCTCAATGCTGCATTATATATACTATGGGCCATTCAATGCTGCGCTATATATACTATGGGCCATGCAATGCTGCGCTATATGGGCCTCTCAATGCTGCATTATATATACTATGGGCCATTCTATGCTGCGCTATATATACTATGGGCCATTCAATGCTGCGCTATATACTAGAATGGGCCTCTCAATGTTGCCCTATATTACTATGGGACATTCAATGCTGCACCATATACTAGAATGGGCCAGGAGCGTTTAAATGCCCTCTCTCTGTTATGTATTGAAAATAGATTGCTGAATGAGCTTAATCTTGATTCTACAATTGAGGAATTTGCAAGCATAACATAACAGACTTTCTATATCCACTGTATTTATATTAGGCATGTATCAAATATTTACTTTATATCTTTTACGTTACATTTTGGCCTTTGTGAATTGCCGTGTTTGGCCCCACCCCTTGCCCCGCCCCTTGCCCGCCCCTTCAGCTCCAGGCCCATCATGTTCTTAATCCGACCCTGCTTGAGACAGCAATGAGATGAAGACAATCTAGCTGAACGTTAGTTAGTCGTTGGTGTTACCTCAGGAGAGCAGACACTACTTTGGAGAACGGAGTTACCTCAGACAAGCTGGGAGGGAGAAACCCCTGTCAGATTAGCCTGAGGGCTGAGGAAGTTTGAGCGAGAAGCTGACATCTACTGCTGCCTGTGCTTATATTAAGGTGTGCGTAGGACGACAGGCGAGTGGACAAAAGGGAGAGAGTGACTGAGGAGAAATAGCGACGATAGCTTATCCTCCACTCTGCACAACCGGACACCGGGTCCGAGCTTGCTAGCATCTTCACAGCTAGTGGGAAAAACCGGAGACTCTGGACTTCAAGTCACAGAGGGGCCCTTCAGTGCTGATACGTAACCGGGGTCAGGAAGACGGGGGTCTGGCAGGTACCGCCATAGAGACACTGTTCTGTTCACAAAAAGACCTCATCACAAGATCAGCCGGGCGTAGCAAGGAGAAGGAGTTAAACTTAGCTTCATGCAAGTTAGAAACCCACACACATCGGGAAGTAAGGAGGCCTTAACCCTACACAGTGATTACTGGACGTGCATCCTCCACCCTGAGCAGCTTCCCGGGACATGCCTGCAACCATCACCAGTAAAGGTATGGAAAGAGACTGACTTGTGTGTGTCTGCCTTATTGCTTGCACCCCTGCACCGCCATATACCCTGAGGGATCCAGTCTTACCTGTGGAAGACTTAACACCTTGCTGCCCAGTAACAACCCCTCAGAGGATTAACCCTGCAGCGCTGGTCACCCTGATCAGAAACACAGGTGGCGTCACGAACTTTACTAAATCCCCTGTAAATATTCCCCCCTTGAATGAGCGCCCAGGGCAACGGACCGAGCTGTGCTACCCGTAACCTCTCCCCCATTGAAGTGAACGGGCTCGGTGCCGAGTACCCCATAAGCCCTGGTTCGTGCGACTTATACTGTATGTCTGTATGTGTTTTTTTTTACTATTCAACACAGTAGCAGGATGATGGGACTACTACTGTGCCATCATTGGCTAATGCTGTCACTGTAGCAGACATAGCCGTATGGGCGCATCGGGGATTAGCTGTATGGTATGTGTACTGTATGTCTGTATATGTTTTTTTTACTATTCAACACAGTAGCAGGATGATGGGACTAGTACTGTGCCATCATCGGCTAATGCTGTCACTGTAGAAGACATAGTCATATGGGCTAGTAGTCCCATTGGACGATGCCTGCCTACACACAGAACCGCACATACACACCTGCAAACACCCGCAGACACACGCACACACACAGATACACACAGACACCTGCACATAGACAAACACATATTCACCGCACACACATAGTCTCCGCCCACACACTCTTACTCCTCCGTATCTGCAGCCTTTCTCGCATACAACTCCGCAGCAAAACCACAGATCTTTTTAAATTGACTGGCTCAATGGTAGTCAATGGGTGCAGAAATGCTGCAGATCCGCAAAAAGAATTGACATGCTGTGGAAAATAAAATGCTGCGATTAGCACAGATTTTTCCACTGCATGTGACCACAAAATCAGAAATTCATATTGACATATATTGGCTGCGCACTACACTGCCGATTTGATGCAATTCCGCGCGTCCAAAAATGCTGCGGATCTGCATCTAAATCCGCAACGTGTGCCCATAGCCTTAGTATAACTTTATCACAAACTTTCAAATTACCCCTTAATGTCCAATGACGTGCACAGTCCGTCATGGCAAGGTGTCAGTTCCGGCACCAGGACGGACTGTGCACGTCATCCCTTTGATTTACCACTGCGTGTGAAACACGCAGTGGTAGATCAGTGCCGACAGCTGTCACAGACAGCTGACAGGCACGGCAATCAGTGCGGGGACCTTTGCCGTCGGTCCCCCACCTACAGAGCTGTGCTTGGTCAGTCAATCTGACTGACCAAACACAGCAGCGATCGCGCAGGAGAAGCTGAAATTTCAGCTTCTCCTGCGCGATCAGTGCAGGAGCCGGCGCTGCAGTGGCCAGGCTTCCTGCACTGACAGCCAGGAGCTGCGCCCCCACCGCCCCTGGCTGTTAACCCCTTGACTGCTGCGATCGAGCGCGATTGCAGCGCTCAGGGGGGAGGCAGAGGGTCGGGAGCTCCCTCTGCCTCAGATCGGCGCCCTGCAATGTATTTGCAGGGCCCGATCTCTGCCTTGATGACCCGGGGGTTGTCATGACAACCTCCGGGTCATCTAGCTACGGAAAGCTGCTGTGATCATGCTCACAGCAGCTTTCACTATAGGTACAATGCATTGCAATGCTGGAGCATTGCAATGCATTGTACCTGCAATCAAAAGTAAAAAAAGTGAAAGTCCCATAGGGACAAGTTAAAAAAAATCATTTTTTTAAAAAATTGTAAAAAAAATATTAAAAAATAATTTTAAAAAATCCCCTAAAAAATACACATTTTTATGTAATAAAAAAAATAAAAAACAAAAAAATACACATGTTTAGTATCGCCACGTCCGTAAAAATCCCATCTATAAAAGCGTAACCCTAGTTAACCCCTTCATTGAAAGCCGTAAAAAAAAACACAAAAAAGTAGTAAATTATACTTTTTCGAAGCGGTCTCATCATACCACTTGGAAAAAGTGCAATAACACGCGATCAAAAAATCAGATATAAATACCGCTGAAAATGTCATCTTGTCCCGCAAAAAACAAGCCACTATACAGCATCATCAGCGAAAATAAAAAAAGTTATAGCTCGCGGAATAAACTGATGCAAAAATAATTATTTTTTCTATAAAATTTTTTATTGTGTAAAAAACGCCAAAACATAAAAAAATATATAAATGAGGTATCGCTGTAATCGCAGTGACCCGAAGAATAAAGCTGCTTTATCAATTTTACCACACGCGGAACGGAGGAAAAAAAAAAAAAAAACAATTCCTGAATTGCTGGTTTTTGTTCATTCTGCTTCCACAAAAATCAGAATAGGAAGCGATCAAAAAACGTTATGTGCCCGAATATGGTACCAATAAAAAAGTCAGCTCGTCCCGCAAAAAATAAGCCCACAGATAACTCTGTCGGCCGAAATATGGAAAAATTATAGCTCTCAAAATACAGCGATGCAAAAATTTCTTACAAAAAATTATTCCAAAAAAAAGCATCTTTTAGTGTGTGACAGAAGTTAAACATGAAAAAAGGGTATAAATCTGGTATCGCTGTAATCTCACCGATCCGAGGAATAAAGTCGCCTAATCACTAATACCGCAAGAGGAACGGCGCAAAAAAGAAAACCAATTCTTCACCTTTTGTGGATTTGTTCATTGTGCCTCCCAAAGATCGCAGTAAGGCGATCACAATGGTTCCCCCCCACATATGGGATATTAGCGTACTCAGGACAAAATGCACATTAACTTTTGGGGCCCTTTTCTCCTGTTACCCTTATAAAAATAAAAATTTGGGAGCAAAAAGGTCATTTTTGTGGAAAAAAATATGATTTTTTTATTTTACGGCTCTACGTTATAAACTTCTGTGAAGCCCTTGGGGGTTCAAAGTGCTGACCACACATCTAGATAAGTTCCTTGGGGGTCTAGTTTGCAAAATGGGGTCATTTGTGGGGGGTTTCTACTGTTTAGGCACATCAGGGGCTCTCCAAGCGCGACATGACACCCGCAGACCATTCCATCAAAGTCTGCATTTAAAAACGGTGCTCCTTCCCTTCCGAGCTCTGCCATGCGTCAAAATAGTGGTTCCCCCCCACATATGGGATATCAGCGTACTCAGGACAAATTGCACAATAGCTTTTGGGGTCCTATTTCTCCTGTTACCCTTATAAAAATAAAAATTTGGGGGCAAAAAGATTATTTTTGTGGAAAAAAAATATGATTTTTTTATTTTCACGGCTCTACGTTATAAACTTCTGTGAAGCACTTGGGGGTTCAAAGTGCTCACCACACATCTAGATAAGTTCCTTGGGGGTCTAGTTTCCAAAATGGAGTCACTTGTGGGGGGTTTCTACTGTTTAGGCACATCAGAGGCTCTCCAAACGTGACATGACACCCGCAGACCATTCATCAAAGTCTGCATTTGAAAAAGGCGCTCCTTCCCTTTCGAGCTCTGCCATGCGTCAAAATAGTGGTTTACCCCCACATATGGGGTATCAGCGTACTCAGGACAAATTTCACAATAACTTTTGGGGTCCTGTTAACCTTTGGAAAATAACAATTGGGGGTGGAAAGATCATTTTTGTGGAAAAGATATGATTTTTTAATTTTACTGCTCTACGTTATAACCTTCTGTGAAACCCTTGGGGGTTCAAAGCTCTCACCACACATCTAGATAAGTTCCTTGGGGGGTCTAGTTTCCAAAATGGGGTCACTTGTGGGGGGGTTTCCACTGTTTAGGCACACAGGGACTCTCCAAATGCGACATTAAAAAGCCTGTGACCAACAGGTGGAGTGCTCAGGTAGAAGGTAATGAATAAATATCAAAACACTGACCGGCACATCCATACATAGATCCAGTGTGAACAGGTGCTAAACCTAGAGTCACCAACTCATGCACATTGGTCACAGGCTTTTTAATTACACCAGGTTCATTACCCCTCCACAGAGATGTAGATTTTAGTCTGAAGAGAGGATTCATATGTTCCCATGCAGACAGACTTTTCTAAGAGAGGATTGGCATTAGTTAGGACCTGATATACGAGAAGAGCCTTAACGTGGCTATCAGGTACACATAATTTGGTCATCTTATGTGCTAAGACTACTCAATTTTTCATATTTCTAAGGCAGTGATGCAATTTATTTTTCATATTTCGTGTTTGCAAGCTATAGCGCTACAGTGTGCTACCTTTTTTTCTTGTATGTGCATGAGTTGGTGACTCTAGGTTTAGCACCTGTTCACACTGGATCTATGTTTGGATGTGCCGGTCAGTTTTTTTATATAGAAATGTAGTATAGTTCTTCTAATTCGCTATGTTGCTTACCCCATGTGCAGAGCATTGCAATAGCTTAGGTATCCATGGCTAAGACTACTACCAGCTAACTAACTATAACTAACTGTCACTATATGAGTGGTTGTAACCATGGCTACCTAAGCAACTGCAATGCCCTGCACATGGGGTAAGTGACATAGCTAAACAGAACAACTATACTTTTCTAATTGTAGGTATTTGCTAATATTATTATTATTAACAGCTTCAAAACATTTGGAAAGGATCTTGGAGATGGGAATACCCTGTTAAATTAAAGACAAAAAAAGAAAATATGCTTGAATGGTACTTTAAATTGATCTTGCAACAGTTATAACCAATATTATTCAATACTTCAGTTACTTATAGCATTTTCCAAAGACATGCAAAAAAAAGAACATGCATATATTCCATACACAGACAGTGCATCTGTGATAGCCGTATGGGATATTGTTTTATTAATAAATCTGAAAAACTAAAGATTCTTTCATCTCTTTCTGTCCTGTACCACAAGTGTTAACGTGCATGAAAAATCCTGACACCATGCTTTCTGATTATTACTATATGTCTTTTATCTTGGATTATTTGCGAGAATAATAAAACAAGTGGTGGCCGCATGTTGCAAGGCTTCACCATTGGAGGTTTTCTTGTCTTTGCGCTCTGTAACATGGGAATCTTTGAATATAAAAAACTTGGAAAGATGAGTTCGTGGAGATATAACAGCAACTGTGGTTCCCAAATCCAAAGTGCTCTCTGCAAAGTAGCAATGAAAAGTTTTAAAAATATTTGCTGTCCCCAAAGAAATTGTTTATTTTCAGTGGTATCTAAAATGTAATTTGATAGAATTAGAATTTTGCAATGAGCACATTGTACATGATGCATCCAAACAAATACTAATTTAGTTTGGAGAAAAAACATCATGAAATAAAGACAATTGCTATCAACATTGCTTCACGATTTTGGCAGTACAGTACTTTATGCGGCATGTAAAATATATATTAAAACATATAAATTCTCTATGTTCACTCCTAAATGATTTGTGATCACAAGACAGTTAAATTTCAAAATGAAAATTCAAATTACTTATGTTTCATGATTTTATAGCCTTCCGAAACCTCCTTCTGTATAAACGATCGAAAGGTTTTTATAACATAATAGCAGAAAGGCAAATCTACATTTTAAGAAACTGCACCTATTATAAAAGGTAGAGAAAATGACAATTAAATAAAATGTTTCAATATTATACATTTTGTGTATATGCTTGAGGATATAGTTTAAAATGTACTTACCTGAAATTTTAATTTCCTGGAGTTCATAGGCAACACACAGTGAATTGATTAGTCAACTCCCTGCTTAGAAACAGAAGACTTGTTAGACAGCAGCAACTAATAAATTATTGCTCTGCAATCGGGAGTTCTACACAACACCATCCCGTTCGACATGCTAAGCAATCGGGAGTACTGCACAACATTCTGCCACTCGGCATATGCTGCCCTTGTTCCCGCTCACTAGCGTGCAGACTAACTTTATCCGTAGCGCCCAGCAGGTCCCTGCTCTTTCTCTCTGGCAGGAACTCTCTCTGTCTTCCAGCCCAAAACTCCTTGACTTCCTCCTGATTACCACACTCCATCCCTGCAGGTCATCTGTCCTCTCCAACTCCAATTTCCTTCCCCCTGCAACAAGAGACGCAGCCTCAGCAGTTCCGGACCCGGTGCCCTGCCAGCACCAACAGCCCGGTCTTCATCCTAACACCTCCTTTAACTCGCTATTCCACGGTCGAGAGCTCTTTCACCAGATGTTCAAATTCTTCCACTCCTTGAATGATTTGTTGTCAAATAAACTGATCATGTTCATAACTGGTGGGGGCACCCCAGCTGTTGTTTGCTCAGATCCATGTAATCCAGGTTGATTAATGGGAGGCAAGGGGCTATTTTGATCCGATGAGTCTGTCATTTCAAGCTTTGGCACCTCACTGCTCACTTTCCTGGGGATGGTAGACACAGAATTGTTGAGGTCTGAGGATGAGGCTGGCATCTCTTCTTCATCAAAGTGGAGAACTGTCGAAGTGGCCGCATTGATGATGGTCGGCGCTTCTTTTCCTTCATCGGGCCCATTGTACAGGCAGGGCTGCAACATGCTATGGTGAACTATCCGGGTAGGCACTCCTTCTACTTGTTCAGGCTGGACTTAATATACCTGCTAGTCAGACATGACTCAGCATGTCAGTCGATGCACGGTCTTCTCCCATCACTGTTCCAGTTTTCCCTAGGGCCTCTCGTTCTGGTACAACACACAATCCCCTGCTCTCAGAGCTGTCTCTCGAGTAGGCGTCGTTTCATGGTGCTGGAGTTCTCTAAACTTTGTCTGCACCAGTCGGCGAAGAATCTGTAGTCGATTTCGGTGTTCCCGAACCCAGGAGGACACCCCCATCTGTGGGTAGTCCTCTACTGGGTCTAACTTCAGCTCGGTGATCTCTCGTCTCTGAATAGCAAGGTATATGGGGTGTAACCCATTCTACTGTACACTCAATTGTTGTAAACCCACACTAATTCAGCCACGAACTCAGGCCACCATATCTTCTGATCTTCATCCAATATTCGGAGCATCTGAACTAGTGATGAATGAATTTGTTCTGAAAATATCGCCAAACATAAATACGGCACAAAAGTGGCACACTCGGATTTGTGATCGGAAACCCAAGCAAAATCTTATAAAATCGGTAACATTCGGTGAAAGTGCAGGAAAATATTTGCGTTGACACAAAAATATTTTCAGCACATTAGCAACGATTATGGTGGTGTATCATGAGCGTTTGGCACGTGTTTGATCAGAGGAGGGGGTTTTCAGAGCACAGAGGCATGGCGATCTTGTAAGCACAACAGTCATTTTTTTTCCTAACTTTATGTGTGCACATTACAGCTAGCCAATCAGGGCGCAGGAAACACCCACAATGTCCTGACTAGAGATGAGCGACTTTGCCTCCGGGAGAGTCGAGTCGGGTTTCCGACCAGCCGACTTTTCCAAGAGTAGAGTCGAACGAAGTCAGCAGACTATCAGAAAAAGTCTAGTCGGAGTCAGAAATCCGACTCCACTGTAAGTCAATGGGAATAAAAGTCGGCAGTGAGTGGAGGACAGTAAAGACACCTACAGCGCCCATTTCAATGCAAACGACATCAATTCTTATTACTTAAGCTTGTCAAAATTAATTTACTTCATAATAATAATAATAACGCATTGAAAACGGGGAGGTTATTTGGCTTAAGTTGTGGGGGGGAGCAGGGCTGGCTCCAGGTTTTCATGGGCCCCGGGCTAATGAGTCTCAGTGGGCCCTGGTATGAATGTGCTAGAGATGGTTTCTGAGCAGAGGCTCCCTCTGGTGGTTACATACAGTACTGAACTTTCCAGCAAGGAATGGCAATCTGGATCACTGACTGGACTGATATAAGGGAGGTTCCCTCCCATGATGGTTGCCGGTGATCAATTGTTCTTGTCTGAATTGTGGTTCCTGGTTCATTTGGAAGTTTGCTGGAGTCCTGCCTGCGTCATCTGCTTTCTGTTAGAACCCTCTTGTTAGGTTTTTTTTCAGTTTGCTGTCATATGACCTTTTTTCCCTATTTAGTCTGGCTCCGCCCTTCTGGCTTTGCTGGACTTCATTGTATTATCTACTCTTAAGCTAGCCTGGTGCTTAGGTGCCTTACTCAGTCAGTTTTGCTTGATCTTAGGATCTCTAAATAATTTGTTTTCTGTTTAATTATTCCTGCTACAATTTCTGTTAGGAGGTGTCCACCTTTTCTCCCAGTCCCTAGATCTTGTAGGGATTCCTTCCTCGCAACTATAGGTCTTCGTTCAGACTAGCTGAGGACTTTAGCGGGTCTGGTCGCAGGATCAGGTTCCCCGTTACATCGTAGGGATCCAGCTTAGTTCTATTGTAGGGACAGAATTCCCATCTTTCCTTAGTGCTTGTAGCAGATCATAACAGTAAGTCCAGCCAAGAAAAAAAAAAAAAATCTCTAAGGAATGATTTTCTGTTTCCATCATGGTGTCGGTTCAGGATTTGGCTCAACGTCTGCAGGGACTCTCTCTGGAGGTGGCTGAGATCCAGCAACACATGAGTAGTTGTTCTGGAGCACATTTCGTGGAGCCAAAGGTACGTTTGCCTGATTTATTGTTTGGTGAACAACAAGATTTTTTTTCTTTTAAAAATGCTTGCTTGTTGTATTTCCGTTTGAGACCCAGATCCTCTGGTGATGAATCACAGCGCATAGGGTTCATAATGTCACTTTTGCGCAAAGAATCTCAGGACTGGGCCTTTTCTCTGCAACCTAGTGATCCATGCTTTAGATCAGTGGATAGTTTTTTTTCTGCTTTGGGGTTATTGTATGACGATCCTGATCGTATTTCATCAGCTGAGACAGAATTGAGACATTTGAGACAGGGATCAGGTAATGTGGAAAAATATTGTACTCACTTCCGAAGGTGGTCCACTCAGGTTGGGTGGAACGATTCAGCTTTGAAAAGTTTATTTCTTGCAGGGTTAAGTGAAAAGGTTAAAGATTTGCTGATTGCTTATCCTATACCTGGTAACTTGCAAGAGGCTATGCAATTAGCCATACGGGTGGATAGGAGACTGCGTGCAAGGGTTAATGAGAGTAAATCTGCCTTGTCAGCTCCAAGTCTGGAGAGGGACTGTGCTGACATTGGAGAGCCATTGGAAATTGGAGCAATGGCACCTCACTCTCGGGAAAAAGACCGCAGATTTGCTGAAGGTTTGTGTTTCTATTGTGGCAAATCTGACCATTTCATTAAGAACTGTGTGCTTCGTATGAATAAAGAAAAAAAAAATGAGGTCAGTTTCGCCCGTATAGCTTGTTTAAACAATAAAGGTGTCTTTCTTTCTGCTACCACTGCTGTTGAGGAGGAATTAATGGAGTTTCGGGTATTTGTGGATTGTGGTTCAACTCTCAATGTGATTGATGGGAAATTTTTGGAAAAACTAAAATTAAAACCCAAACTTCTGTCTTCTCCTATTAATGTGGTTTCTGTGGATGGTTCTCCCTTGAAAAATGTTACTCACCATATCTGTGAATTTCCGCTTACTATTAATGGTGTTCATCAAGAGAATTTGGATTTGGTAGTTTTGAATAATTTGCTCTCACCGGTGATTTTGGGGTTACCATGGTTAAAATTGCACAATCCGGTACTGGATTGGTCTACCAATGAAATTAAGTCCTGGAGCCCTAAGTGTTATGACAAGTGTTGTAAAAGGGGCATATTGTTGCTGTGGATAAAGGGGAGCTACCTGTACCTATTCAGGATTTTTGGAAAGTTTTTTCTGATAAGGAATCGCAGGTATTGCCTCTTCATAGAGATTATGATTGTGCAATTGAATTTGTCCCTGGAGCGACTCTTCCTAAAAGTTGTTTATTTAATTTGACTATTCGTGGGAGAAGGGCTTTGGAGGAATACATACAGACAAGCTTGGCCGCCGGTCACATTAGGCCTTCCAAGTCTCCTGTGGCGGTTGGATTTTTTTTTGTTAAAAAAAAGGACGGCGGTTTACGTCCTTGTCTAGACTTTCGTGAGATTAATAAGATTACTGTACGCAATCCTTACCCACTGCCATTGATTCCTGATTTGTTTAACCAGTTAGTGGGGGCCAAGTGGTTCTCGAAAATTGATCTTCGAGGGGCATACAATTTGTTGCGCATGAAGGAGGGGGATGAATGGAAGACTGCGTTTAACACTCCACTGGGTCATTTTGAGAATCTGGTTATGCCTTTTGGGCTTTCCAGTGCTCCGGCATTTTTTCAGAATCTTATTAATGACATCCTTAGACCTTTGATCGGCAGAAGTGTGGTTGTGTATTTGGATGACATTTTGATTTATTCACCGGATTTGGAGTCTCATTGGAGGAGTGTGCGTGAAGTATTACAGTTACTGAGTGATAATTCACTTTTTGCCAAGCTAGAAAAATGTGAGTTCGCTGTACAGAGACTTAGTTTTTTGGGCTACATTGTCTCCAGTGAAGGTTTTGAGATGGACCCGGTGAAAGTGCAAGCTGTGCAGGATTGGCCTAGACCTATTGGTGTGAAATCAATACAGAGGTTTTTGGGGTTCACCAATTATTATAGAAAATTCATTAAAAAATTTTCTGTGATTGCCAAACCTCTGACCGATCTCACCATGAAAGGTGCTAATGCAGTTCAATGGACTACTGAGACCATTGAGGCTTTTGTGTTGCTAAAGGAGAAGTTCAGCTCTGCTCCCATCCTTACGCAGCCTGATGTGACTAAACCATTTTTGGTTGAGGTTGATGCTTCTTCTGTGGGGGTCGGCGCGGTGTTGTCTCAGGAAAAGACGGATGGAGTACATCCCTGTGCTTTTTTTTCAAAGAAATTTTCTGAGTCTGAACTAAATTATGATATCGGTAATCGGGAATTGTTGGCAATTAAACTCGCATTTGAACACTGGCGTCATTTTTTGGAGGGAGCGGAATTTCCCGTTCAAGTCTTCACCGATCATAAAAATCTGGTCTACCTTGATGCTGCCAAACGCTTGAATGCCCGTCAGGCTAGGTGGGCACTGTTTTTCTCGAGGTTTAATTTTACCGTTACTTACATCCCAGGTACTAAAAATGTTAAAGCTGATGCTTTGTCTCGCAGCTTTTCTCCTATGGTGGGTACTGAGGAGGAGGAAAACATTTTGCAAGAGGGAGTTGTTATTGCTGTTTTGGACTCTGTGTTGGAAGATGAGATTCTTAAAGCACAGGAGAATGCCCCATCTTACACGCCACATGGGAGGTTGTTTGTGCCTGGTACCCTGAGGAGAGATTTGTTTGTTAAATGTCATGACTCTCGGTTGGCAGGTCATCCTGGAATCTCTGGGACCAAGAGACTTGTGGGTCGCAGCTTTTGGTGGCCTGGATGGCAGAAGGAAGTCATCAAGTGGGTGGTCAATGCACTGTGTGTGCTAGATCTAAGTCTTCTCATACTCCTGCTGCGGGGTTGCTTTGCCCTCTGGAGGTCCCTAGTGCACCTTGGACACATTTGGCTATGGACTTTATTACTGACCTTCCCCCCTCTGAGGGTTTCACTGTCATCTGGGTGGTCGTGGACCGTTTTAGCAAGATGTGTCACTTGGTTCCATTCATCAAACTGCCCTGCGCTAAGACTCTCGCTAAGGCCTTTGTCAAGGAAATTGTCAGACTACATGGCGTTCCTACTGACATTGTTTCCGATAGGGGACCTCAGTTTGTGGCTCGTTTTTGGCGCGCCTTTTGTGACAGGTTGGGAGTTCATTTGTCGTTTTCATCCGGATATCATCCTGAGTCTAATGGCCAGACAGAAAGGAAAAACCAGGATATTGAGCAGTTCTTGCGTTGTTTTGTGGCAGACAATCAAGAGGGGTGGTCTGAGTTTCTGTCACTTGTTGAGTTTGCTCTTAACAACCATACATCCTCTTCTGCTGGTTGTTCGCCTTTTTTTGTTGTACTGGGAGACATCCGTCGTTTGGGTCATTTTCCAAGTTGGGATCAGCTGTACCTGAAGAGGAGAATTTTTTTGGTGATTTGGAGAGAGTTTGGACTGATGTGCGTGGTAATCTTCAGGAGGCTAACAAAAGATCCAAAGTGTATTTTGTTAGAAAACGACAAGAGGTTTTGTTTGCTATTGGTGACATGGTTTTGTCGTCCTCTAAGAATCTGCGCTTGAGGATTCCGTCTAAGAAATTGGGTCCCAAGTTTGTAGGGCCCTTTAAAGTGCTTCAGGTTATTAACCAATCTGCTGTTAAGTTGGAGCTTCCTACCTCCTGGAAGATTAATCCGGTGTTTCATGTTTCTCTCTTGAAAAAAGCTGAGGTCTCAGATGAAGAGTCTCGGCCACTGTTCCCCTGGTGGTCGAGGACGGGCAATATGAGATTTCCCGCATCCTAAATTCTAGACGGTATAGAGGGAGTTTGCAGTACCCCGTCGCTTGGAAGGGTTATGGACCCGAGGATAACGCATGGGTGAGGGCGGATGATGTTTCGACGTCTAGACTTGTCAGGGCGTTTCACAAGAGGTTTCCGGATAAGCCTAAGTCCTAGAGGATCCGGAGGATCCTCTTAGAAGGGAGGGTACTGTTAGAACCCTCTTGTTAGGTTTTTTTTCAGTTTGCTGTCACATGACCTTTTTTCCCTATTTAGTCTGGCTCCGCCCTTCTGGCTTTGCTGGACTTCATTGTATTATCTACTCTTAAGCTAGCCGGGTGCTTAGGTGCCTTACTCAGTCAGTTTTGCTTGATCTTAGGATCTCTAAATAATTTGTTTTCTGTTTAATTATTCCTGCTACAATTTCTGTTAGGAGGTGTCCACCTTTTCTCCCAGTCCCTAGATCTTGTAGGGATTCCTCCCTCGCAACTATAGGTCTTCTCTCAGACTAGCTGAGGACTTTAGCGGGTCTGGTCGCAGGATCAGGTTCCCCGTTACATCGTAGGGATCCAGCTTAGTTCTATTGTAGGGACAGAATTCCCATCTTTCCTTAGTGCTTGTAGCAGATCATAACACTTTCAGATAAGATATTTTCTGCTCTTCTTTTTGTGCTTGCTTTTTGCATTGTTTTTCTGCTCTTTTTTGGAGCTCAGCCGGGTCCCCTCCTGGGGCCTGTGCTCCTCTCAGTTTATCTGTAGCCACTGTTATTGGTACATTTGCTTTTTCCTGTTTTTCCAGTGGCTGCTGCTTAGTTTTGTTACACCAGAGATCTGATTTAGGTGGTGGAGATCGTGTGATCTCAGGTGTTTTTGCAATCAGAAGAGTTGGTATTTTTTAGGGTTTTTTGTTGGATTGCAGTCAGAATTCTTTCCTGTACTTTTCTTTCTAGACAGATTGGGCCCCAGCGTTTGCTCATTCTATTTTCTGTCTGTGTCCATGCTTTCTTCTTGTCTAACCGCCATTACATGTTTGGGGCTTCCTATTTTCTTTGGGGATCTGCTCCGGGGCAAATAGCTTTCATCTTTCTGCCTTTAGGTGTAGTTATCTCTCAGGCTGTGAAGAGGCGTCTAGGATCAACGTAGGAACGCTCCACGGTTACCTCTAGTTGTGTGGTTAGTTCAGGTTACTGCAATCCAATAGGTTCTAGCCTCTCTGGTGTATTGCCGTTTTTGCTTTTTCTCCTCAGCTACCTAAACATAACAGTATCACCTGCCAAAACTGAAAATTATATGGTACTCTCAGAAGGGAAAAATAGTGTGGAAAGAAAAAAAAGTTGTCAGAGTTGTCAGAGATTTTTTTTTTCTGTTTGTTGCATTTTTTCCCTCTTTTTCTCTGGGTGCTGAGGAGGATTTTTTTTCTCTCAATGGAGTTTGCACAGTTGTCTGGCCGTGTGGATCAGCTTGCCACTGAGGTTCGGTGTACTCATTCAATTTTAATTAAAAAGATTAGACCTGCCTCCACAATAGGGGGGCTCGCTCGACCCACCAGCAAACAGGCACCAGTATTGGGAGAGGGGGGCTGGCCGTCAGGGTCCACCGCAGGTCTGGCACAAACCTTTCGACATGCAGGTCGCACGGGCATGAACGGATTGGCCATGTCGGTTTTGCACTTTTTTGGTTTTAGAAGGGCATGACATGCCTATATCTGTGTCTCCCCCTCCTTTTACTCCTCCACCTCTTTTCTTTTCGCATGACTATATGCACTTGTCACTTTTCCATGTGTTAGTTGTGTCTTCTGAGCAATTTGTCAGCTTTTGGACACCTTTGAAGTGTTTTCTATGTGTTTTCTATGTGTTTCTATGTGTTTTGGTTTGCCTGCCATTGGTTTTAACGGTGTTCGACGGTGTTCGACAAACAGTTTGAAGAACAGTTCGTCGAACACACGGCTGTTCGGCGAGCCGAACCTAACTCGAACACTACGGGGGTGGCTCATCACTAGTTGCATGTAACTTTGGTGCATGGCAGGCCTTGCATTCAATGCATAAGCAAACAGTATGGGAGTACTAAGTGAATAATGTGAAGTGGGTTTTCCTGTGGCCATCCAGTACATGGGTTTAAAGGCTTATTAGGGTGCATGTAACTTTCTAGTAGGTCAGACCTTGCAATCAATGCCTAAGCAAACAGTATGGGAGCACCAAATGAATACTGGGAACTATGGTTGCATGTGGCCATCCAGAACGTGGCTTCAAAGGCTTATTGGGGTGCGTGTAACTTTGGTGCAGGGCAAGCCTTGCATTAAATGCATAAGCAAACAGTATGGGAGTACCAAATGAATATTGGGAAGTATAGTTGCATGTGGTCATCCATGACGTTTGTTCAATGGGTTGTTGTGGTGCGTCCAAATTTTGGGCAGCCCTGCCACTCACTGCATACGCAATAACAGTATAAGGGACCCAATATTTAATAATGGGAACAACAAAGCATAACCGGCTGATGGCTCTCTAAGAATAGTGAGGGCTAACTGCTGGCCTTCTAAAAATAGACTGTGACTTTCAGAGTCCCTCCTTCATTGTTCACAGCGATGATCTGGGAGTCAGAAATGCTTCAAGGGGCATTCCCCACGATGTCCCCGTGTCATTTGAGCACTGTTTCCATCATTTTTAGACATTTTTAGACTTTAAAAGAACCCCTGGGGGATCGCGGCAAAAATACTCGGTTTTCCCATAGACTTACATTGGGCTTGTTGCTCCGGTCGAGCACCCAAGTATCCCAAGTTTCTCGACCTGAGCAACAAGCACCCGAGCATTTTAGTGCTCGCTCAGCATGATACTTAAAGGTTTACGGTGCTGTGAATGGCTAGAGTCTTGTCTACTACGAGGTATATTGAGCATGTTTAATTATGACATTTCGCACACTCAACATTCTTTATACCACCGAAGCCTGAAGTTCATCTAAAACATCTCTGACTCCCATGACCCTATTAGAAGTTGGCAATCTTACTTTTCTATAATGGTGTCTCTCAGATATGTCCTTGACCTCCATACTTAATGCTAATAACATTTCATGTTTAATGTAATTCTTTCCTACCTTAAGGAGCAATTTCACATTACAGATTTGATGTAGGTTGCCAAGTAAACACAATAACCGGCTTTCGCTTCTAGCAGAGAATAATGCCCGACTCAAGAACATGTTCTTCAAGTAAATAGGATTATATGGATAGGCAGGAATAAAAAAGTACTCAAAGAGACCTAACTTTGGCTGGAAGTAATCTATAACGCACCTTAGTATGGGCAGGCTATTTGTCTAGCTGTGAGAGTGATTGAAACCCATGATGTCTGCTTTATGATAACAGAACACCCAATTCTTTACTTCTGAAGAGCCCTTAAGTGTTTTTATCAATGCGTTTATTTAGTATGGCAAAATTATATTCCTTTTTTTATGGCATTCCTGTTTTTAATGAATAATTTATTTCCTGGCTTCCATTTGAAAGTCTTCTCAGTTGTGAAATAAAATATTTGACACCTTTCTAGAGGTACTGAAAATCTTTAAGCAACGCCTGGCAGGTCACACTAATCTCAATCTACTTATAGCATTACGATTTCCGAAATAATGTGTTCCCTAGAAAATCTTCTTAGCAGCAGGTCACCTAAGCATGCTCTTCTACAATTTTGCGATTCAGGCTTATTGTTCTTTTGGGCAGCCAGGGGCATTTCATTTCATCACTTTTCTTCACATGCATTTTCAATGCTTTCATCCATTGTCCTAGGTTTACAACACAACAAAAAATGAGATATGTGTTTTGGCATCAAAATGATTGAATTTACATGTAAAATCCCATATAGATAGGTGCATAAGCCAAAAAACATATTCATCAAATTGAAGCTTTGAGATGTGTGTAAGATTAACTGATTTTGTAGATAACTGTAGTAAACACTCTAATCTCAGGGGTTCAGCTATGCTTGTACTGTACTGTAGTTAACAATGTTCAATTGAAAAATTACAATTTTCAATATATTTTCAAAAAGAACTCAGAAAAGAAAAGGTGATGGTGGTCCTAGTCCCAGACCCTAATTCAAATGAAAAAAATAATGAGGAAAATCCCACATGCACTTTAACCTCTTCCTGCTGCAGATAATTGATAATTTTGCTCTTTGTTTTTTGCTTCTACTTCTTTCAAGATCTATAATTTTTATGCATCGACACAGGCATATCAAGGCTTGTTTATTGCAGGACGAAATGGAAATTTGAATTAAATCACTCCCTTAAAACTACAATGTAAGATAAAATGGAAAAAAATTAGAGGTACGGTAAAATTGTGAAAAAAAACCCCACTATTTAGCCATTGTTTATAATGCTTTGTTTTTACTTGAAGAAAAAAAAACAAACCTATATGGTTCTCCTGGAAAGGGTATGATTATGGAGATACCAAGTTTGTCATTTATTTGATTGGTTCATTTAAGCAGTGAAAAAATTGAAATTAGTAGGGATGAGTGAACCCGTGGATGTTCGGGTTCAGTCGAACCGTAGTCCAAAGTTTGGTTCGGGTACCAGAACTTGACCCTAACATGACCCCGAACACAAGCCCTATAGAAGTCAATGGGGACCGGAACTTTGGTGCTGTAGAATGGTGATAGTAAGGGGTAAGGAGCTGCAAAAGGAAGCAAAATTGGGGTAAAAGTAGAACTATTTCCCTTGGATAGGGACAATACTTAAAATAACATAGAATAAAAAAATGAAAAATGAGAATTTTGAAATAGGAGGCAGAGGTCCAAGTGGAGAAGGAGCTGAAGATAGATGTGGTGGTGTAGGTGTAAGAGGCTAAGAAGAAAGTTTTTTTTTTTGTTTTTTTTTAGGGAAATGACTTAAAATAACATAGAATAAAAAAATAACAATCTTGAGCCAGGAGGCGAAGGTACAGGTACAGCTGCTGGGTGCAGCTGGTGTAATTCTCTACTCAGCCAAAGGTACGGACAAGTCCTGTGCCGACTCGCATCTGGTTCATTTTAATAAATATAAACTTGCCCATGCTTGCTGTGGATAGGCGGATACGCATCTCTGTGATCACACACCCTGCCATGCTAAACACACATTCTGACAGTACACTTGCCGCAGGGCAGGCCAGTACCTCCAATGCATTATGGACAAGCTTAGGCCTGTGTCCAATATAAAGACCCAGAAGTTAAATGGGGCAGACACATCACTCAGTACATGGAGATGTGTGGACCCGCACTCTTCCACCATGTTGTTGAAATACTGCCTTCTGCTAATGCTGACTGAGATGGTGGTGCCGGATGTTGTCGCATGCTAAGGAAGGCTTTCAACATTTTGGCCATGCTAACTCACCCATCCAAGGTGGCGCCTGTGCTCCAGCTGCTTTGGCGATTTCCTCCTCCTCTGCCTTATTCTTGCACTGTCAACAGGGAATGTCGTCAGCAGTGTGCCTACCAGCGTACGTTTATATTGCCGCATTTTCATATGCCTCTACACTGATGGATGTAAGGGTTGTACATTGTCCTTGTTGTAGGTATACAGCAGGGTGGGCAACCAATAAACAGTACTGGTAACAATACAGGCAACTCGGGATTATTGCACAGGTGCAGCAGCCTTTATTGGCTCAAAGGCATTAGCATGCCCAGAGGCAATGACAAGCTGTTGTCAGTGGGAGGTGCGTCGTCTGAGTCCTCTGTATCTCCCCATCCATGCTCTACTTATGCCTTTGAGCCGCTTTGAGTGCCACCCAGTGAATATGGTTCCTCCCCCTCCTCATCCTCCAAAGTTGTCCCTTGGCTGGACTGTTATGAACCAGACTTTTGTTGGTACAGGAACCTACCCTCTGATCATGTGTGGACTATTGGACTGATAATGATGTGAATGATCACTGTTCCACCTACTCTTCCTCCCGTGCCACGCCTCACCTTAAGTGTTTTTTTAACCAGGCATATAAGTAGGATAGTAACCCTGATGATGGCATCATCAGCACTGGCCACGTTGGTGAATTGCTCCAGGGAGCGCCATACGGCACAAACGTCCCACATGGAGGCCCACTCATTGGTATTGAAGTGGTGTTGTTACGCAGAGCAACTCACCAGTGCGTGCTGCAGCTGAAATGGGGGGAACTTCTTGGAACGTGGTTGGATAGATGGAGGGATCTTACCTCCTATGTCATTGGATTCATTCGCTAGATCTCCAAGGTTCTTAAGGCCTCCTGCTCCTCTTCTGTGGGGAACAAAGTATGTAATTCATTGTTAAAAAAATGTCTTTTAAACAACAAAGATCTAGCAAAGACATGGAGATCCTTAATAGCGGTGAAAGTGTCAAAACCCGGAGTGGGAGAAAAGGAAAGACCTCTCCCCATATAGCCTTTAGATATATTTTTGCTGGCATCATCCTGATTGGGCTGCATCTAATTTTAACCATCATATACTGTACCCTAATATGGGCAGATGTGTCCCACTCTCTGTATGTACCTACATTCATATATTGCCTTCAATATATAATATATGCTATTATTCCATCCTTCTCATTTATATGTTATGCGCATAGCACCCATAGTTTAATTATCTGCATTATTTGAGCTGCTGCACCTGTTATTTTACTGTGTGTGTATATACATTTGGTGAGCAGTCTTCTTTTTTTCTCTTGCTGTCTGGCCATTTTTTCCACCTCCACGTGGTTGTCACCACTTCGGATGTCTTCTCCCTGCACCATACTTGTCCTTGTTTTTATTCTTATGTATTTTGCCTAATTAATAAAGATGTATTTTTGAGACTTTAAGGCTGTTTTCTCGTGTGGTTTTGCTGTAAGGACACTGTACACCTGGCTGTTAAGGCATCCTGCACAAGGCTATTAGGGCACTCTGCTCCAGGCTGTTAGGGCAGCATGCACCATGTTGTTAGCACACTCTACACAAGGCTGTGAGGGCACTGTGAAAAAGGCTGTTAGAGCAATGTGCACCATGCTGTTAGTGACCTCTGCACCAGGCACTGTACATCAGGCTATGAGGGCATTATACACCAGGCTGTTAGGGCACTCGGTATGAGGCTTTATGGTACTCTTTACAAGGCTATTAGGCCACTCTGCATCAGACTGTTAAGGCAATATGCACCAGGCTTTAGGGCATTTGCACCAGGCTGTTAGGGCATTCTGCACCAGGCTGTTGTGGCACACTGCACCAGGCTGTTAGGGCACTCTGCACCAGCTGTTGTGGCACTCTGCATCAGGCTGTTAGGGCACTGTGAACAAGGCTATTAGGAAACTCCACACCAGACTGTGAGGACATTCTGCACCAGGCTGAGAGTACAATGGCAGCCCAACCCATGATCCGGGTGTCTGGGGCCCACAGAGGAATGGACTCTACAGCTATATGCAAATACCTGTTAGCCATTATCCCTGTTACAGTGCATCATCAATTGTAACACACAGGCAGCTCCTGCACGTCTACTGTGTGCCACTATGACTGAGATGTCAATTATGGCAGGTTGCATTAAAGGTATTCTTTGATGAAAACAAGATATTACCGATCCACAGATTAGGTAGGTGATGACTTATTGATCAGAGGAATCTAACCATTGGTATCTGCACCGATCGAAAGAATTGGAAATTCTCATCTCTGACAGAGAACTTTTATCCTCATTTTAAAATGAATAGGCAGATGAGATGTCTAACGGCAGCTTCATTCATCATTTTTGGGGGCATACAAAAAAAGCCAAGTATTTGGCTTACAAATACTGAGGCAAAATACTGACCAAAACTGAATGGCCTTAGGATTGGTGATTACTTGTTTTTAACATAGAACCTCATTAAGTGCATATTTGTCACTGTGTAATAGTCATAGGACGGGGAAGGATTAAACATCTAAGTATTTAAACCCTATTGGAAATCAAGAATCTTCCCCTGAATGATATCAGGGAGAACAAGTGACCTCCATACACAGCACAATGCAGTATACCAAGACCAATAATACCACATACAAGCAGCAAATAATGCCACACTATGACCATACTATATATTATCACCACACAGTGACCAAATAATACCACATACAAGGGATCGATATATCACATCATTACTAGACCACATATTACCACCACATAGTGACTGAATAATACCACATACAGGGGAAAAATAACAACACACCATGGCCAGACCACATCTTACCACCACGTAGTGACCAAATAATACCACATACAAAAGAGAAATACCACCACACCATGACCAGATCACATATTAATTATCACCACATAGTGACCAAATATTACAATGCTGATGAGTAATAAAAAACACAATACTAATAATACTAATATTACCACTGGTGACATGATACAGAAGGAGCTCTGTAAATAATTTCAGTGTACAGGTAATGTAGTGATCACCAGTGACATTATATGCTAGAACTTTGTACGTACAGTCATGGCCAAAAGTTTTGAGAATGACACAAATATTATATTTTCACATGATCTGCTGCCCTCTGGTTTTTATTGTGTGTTTGACAGATGTTTTTATCACAGACAGAAATATAATAATTGCAAACATATGAGTAACAAAAGCTTATATTGACAGTTAGAATGAGTTAATGCAGCAAGTCAATATTTGCAGTGTTGACCCTTCTTCTTCATGACCTCTGCAATTCTCCTTGGCATGCTCTCAATCAACTTTTGGACCAAATCCTGACTGATAGCAGTCCATTCTTGCACAATCAATGCTTTCATTTTGTCAGAATTTTTAGGTTTTTGTTTGTCCACCCGTCTCTTGATGATTGACCACAAGTACTCAATGGGATTAAGATCTGGGGAGCTTCCAGGCCATGGACTCAAAATCTCTCTGTTTTGTTCCCTGAGCCATTTAGTTATCACCTTTGCTTTATGGCAAGGTGCTCCATCATGCTGGAAAAGTCATTGTTGATCGCCAAACTGCTCTTGGAGGGTTGGGAGAAGTTGCTCTTGGAGGACATTCTGGTACCATTCTGTATTCATGGCTGTGTTTTTATGCAAGACTGTGAAAGAGCCGATTCCCTTGGCTGAGAAGCAACCCCACACATAAAAGGTTTCAGGATGCTTAACAGTTGGCATGAGACAAGACTGGTGGTAGCGCTCACCTTGTCTTCTCCGAATGAGACGTTTTCCTGATGTCCCAAACAATCGAAAAGGGGATTCATCAGAGAAAATAACTTTACCCCAGTCCTCAGCAGTCCACTGCCTGTACCTTTTGCAGAATATCAGTCTATCCATGATGTTTTTTCTGGAGAGAAGTGGCTTCTTTGCTGCCCTCCTTGAGACCAGGCCTTGCTCCAAGAGTCTAGCCTCACAGTGCGTGCAGATGCACTCACACCTGCTGCCATTCCTGAGCAAGCTCTGCACTGCTGGTAGCCCGATCCCGCAGCTGAAACACTTTTAAGAGACGGTCCTGGCGATTGCTGGTCTTTCTTGGGCGCCCTGGAGCCTTTTTGGCAACAATTGAACCTCTCTCCTTGAAGTTCTTGATGATGCGATAGATTGTTGACTGAGGTGCAATCTTTCTAGCTGCGATACTCTTCCCTGTTAGGCTATTTTTGTGCATTGCAATGATGACTGCACGTGTTTCTTTAGAGATAACCATGGTTTACAGAAGAGAAACAATGATGCCAAGCACCAGCCTCCTTTTAAAGTGTCCAGTGGTGTCATTCTTACTTAATCTTGACAGATTGATCTCCAGCCATGTCCTCATCAACACCCACACCTGTGTTAATGGAGCAATCACTGAAAAGAGGTTAGCTGGTCCTTTTAATGCAGGGCTGCAATGATGTTGAAAAGTGTTTTGGGGGATAAAGTTCATTTTCTAGCCAAATATTGACTTTGCAAGTAATTGCTGTTAAGCTGATCACTCTTTATAACATTCTGGAGTATATGCAAATTGCCATTAGAAAAAGTGAAGCAGTAGACTTTGTAAAAATTAATATTTGTGTCATTCTCAAATCTTTTGGCCATGACTGCAGTATACAGAATATAGTGTCAATGTAATGGTAATACAGTGACTCACCAGTAACATTATACACAGGAGCTCTGTATATAGCATACAAAGTATAGTGTTGTGAACGTGTTGGAGACAATTTCTGAGCTGAGGCTATTAGGGTCTGCGGAACGCACCTAATAGATATTGTTGAGAGGTGCGTTCGCAGCCCGGGGTCCAGCAGTTGGAGTGCCGTATCGTGCGTGACCTGAGGTTCTAAAAAGACCTTTCTCAGAGCCTCCAAAAACCGAGGAGCACTCCGCACAAAACAATCGTCGCGCTCCCACAGCGGCGTTGCACACTCCAATGCTCTGCCCGACAGAAGAGACACAATAAAAGCCACTTGTGCCCGTTCCGTGAGGAAACGTGTTGCCAGAAGCTCAAATTGTACAGAGCACTGACTCACGATACACCGACAATGTTTACTGTCACCCGTAAGCTTGTCTGGAAGTGGGAGGTGGGATAATGTCGGAGCAGAGGTAGCGATGGACAAACTGGCTGCAGCTACGCTAGCAGCCTGAACAGCGACTGCGGTAACATCCACAGATGAGGTTGTGCGCTCAAGGACCGCCAACCTACCCTCCAGCTGCTGGATATACTGCTGTAGACGCTGGTCATCCGCCATTTTGCTAGCCAGACCCTGGCGCTAGTGTTATGTTAGGGTCTGCGGAATGCACCTAATAGATATTGTTGAGAGGTGCGTTCGCAGCCCGGGGTCCACCGTGCAGGCGAAGCCCGCTGCTAGTAAGATGACATAAATAGCGAACTCTGTTATCCCGCAGAGTCACCAAAATAAACGCAGTAACGCGCTGTGGCAATATGTGCGAACTCTGTTAATCCACAGAGCTGCTAGAAGTGCTGCAGCGCTATATGGCGATGTGTGCGAACTCAGCTAACACCACTGAGTCGCAAAATAAACATGCTAGGGCGCTGTCTAGCGTTGAAAGCGAACCCTGTTGCGTCACAGAGCCGCTGAGACAAACTTCTGTGTTATGTTAGGCACCCAGGTACACAGTTGACTGCTAAACGAACATTGAACGTGATCATGCGCTAATGTCCTCGCGGGAGACACCCGCATTCTATGGCGTCTGAACGCCAAGCCCTGAATACGGCAATCAATCTCCTCACTTGTTATGCCGGTAATCTAGGGCATCTAAGACACCGACCCTGACCAGCTAGCATACCAAGCTCCTCACCGATTAGGTCGGTATTGTAATGGCGTATTTCAGCCTCCCTAACCACACACAAGCATGACCATACTGGCGCAAAGCATATAAAGGTTGACACTAGCGCATGGCGGCTCAGCCATGCCACCCTTTTATAGTAACAGCTACAGGACCTGCCAGAAACAAGGACCAATGAGA
This sequence comes from Oophaga sylvatica, assembly GCA_033576555.1. Classification (NCBI taxonomy): domain Eukaryota; kingdom Metazoa; phylum Chordata; class Amphibia; order Anura; family Dendrobatidae; genus Oophaga; species Oophaga sylvatica. The sequence goes on from JARQOD010000003.1 coordinate 311,308,835, forward strand.
AACTGTTCCAAAACACATGTAGTTTCATGTCCTTCCTGGCGGACCAATAGGAGCTGCTGCAGTACCTGAACATGTGACCCCTGATCTCCAATGAAAGATCTTACCCTGGGCATGCTCAGAAGGGGAAACGCAGGACTTCGTCCCAAAGACGTCTGCTCCAGCACTGGCTATAATAGCAGATACAGGAGAGGCAGCAGCAAGTCTCTGCACAGTATTGGAATGAGCAAGATGCTGGGACCGACGTCTCTGCTGAGCAGGCTCCACTGCGGACAGAGAGGGATGGGAGATCGCAGTGAGACTGGTTCGAGACTCCCCTTGCGCAGCAGTGGGAACTCGAACCCTTACAGAGGTTCCTTCTGGTGGTTGCTGACGGTACTGAAGCTGCATCTAATTACAGGTCCTCCTCACCTGCCAGCTATAACTGGAAACAGGAGTCACTGACTGGGCTGATATAAGGGAGCTGCCTTCCCATAATCCTTGTCGGTGATCAATTGTAGTTTCCTGGTTCATTTGGAAGTCTGTTGGTGTCTTGCCTTTGTCTGCTATCTTCAGATAAGATATTTTCTGCTTGTTTCTATTGTGTTTGCTATTTCCATTTTTGTCTGCACTTTTGTGGAGGTTAGCCGGGTCCCCTCCTGGGGCCTGTGCTACTCTCTGTTTTTCAGTAGCCACTGTTATTTGTTCAATTTCTCTTTCCCTGCTTTTTGAATGGCTGCGGGTTAGCCTTGTTCACACTGAGATCTGATTTAGTGGGTGGCGAGATCGTGTGATCTCAGCATTTTTTAAATCAGAAGAGTTGGAAATATTGCTAGGGTTTTGCTGAGTTGCAGATAGTATTCTGTCCTGTCATGTTTGGTCTTTTGCTGAGGTTCTCCCATGTTTACTTAAACATATGATATCTTTGCACTTGCATGTTTTTTATGCTATTATATTGCCGCCCTTTTGGTGTCCTTTTAACACATTTTTGTACTTGTATGGTGCTAGTTAAAATGTTTGTAATACCTAATAAACTTTTTCACGATTTTTGCATATAAAACTACTTTTTGTCCTCCTATATTTGAATAATTGATTTATGGAGTTAATAGTAGCAACAAGGTGAACTGTGTTCACTGCTACTTCACATGAATCTGGTTATGCGTTTGTTAATACAGGTATATATAGTATAGTGAAAATATTCTAAATCTCCATATATGTTTCAGGAGGCAGACAATGATGCTCACAGGCTCAGTATGGATTACACAATAATCTAAAAAGATAAAAAAGGGGTACTGTATCACCAGATACAATGTAGTATAGTGAAAACTTACAGCTCTCTGCACTTGGACTGTTCAGGCAGAGGGCTTACAGACGTGACATCATTGCGCTCTCTGGCCTCAATGTCACTGTCAGGAAACGCAGAAGACGTCACAGCGGTGGAGCAGGAAGAGGTAAAGTATTGCAAGTGCTGGGGCCCTGAACAAGCAGGGGGGTCTATTCGTGGGCGACAGCACTGGCACAAGGCCCCTCATAGTGTGCCGGTGTGTCTGACGGCGAGTGCCCCCCCATCGTCTGAGTCACCGACGTACTATGAGGGGCCCTGTGCCAGTCCCGTCGCCCACAAGTGGGCTCCCCACCTGCTCAGGGCACCGGCACTTGCCTGAGTGCGCCAGTGTGGTGACCCCGGCCCTGGGGGGGACAGCCAGTTAGGGAGGTGGAAAAACTGGCATATGTTGAGATGTAGGCTGGACGTTCAGCAGCTGCAAATGGAGGAATTGGAGAAGTCGGAGGAAGAGGAGGACAAAGGAGACATTTTGCTGTCAACCTATGTGTCATCAGGGGAAGGTGGTACAATATCCGTTGAAACCCAGGCATGGTTCAATTTAATGAAGGTGAGATCACCAACATTTTGGGTGGACAGCCGGGTCCTTCATTCTGTCAGGATTGATCCTGCAGCACTGAAGACTCTTTCTGATACCAGCAGAGCAAGCGAGCTCTTGTAAGGCATATTGTGCCAATTCAGGCCAGGTGTCCAGTTTACAGGCCCAGTAGTCAAAGGGGAATGAACTGTGAGGGAGAACATCGATAGGGGAGGAGAGGTGATTTTGAAATATAGTTGACAACTGCTGTCTCCTGTCTGTTGCAATCGATTCAGTATTACCAGTCGTGTGAGCGATACTCGAGAAATCAGTCCACAACATGGTCTTGAAACCCCTGTCTCCAATGCCACTTCGGCTGTGTGCACCACGAACATCTCTTCCATGTTGCTCAGTACGGCTCGTGGTAGAACCTGCACCGCTGTTGTGTGCTGGGAATGCCTCTAACAAACGGTTTACCAGAGTTGCTTGTTTGTTCGCCAATATTAGCTCTAGGTTCTCCTGTGGCATGATGTTCTGTAATTTGCCTTTATAGCGTGGATCGAGGATGCTGGCCAATCAGTAGTCATCACCCTTCATAATTTTGGCAATGCAGGGTTCCCTTTTTAGGATCCGCAAGACATAATCACACATGTGGGCCAATGTTCCAGGTGACAATGATGCACTGCCAGTGGTGGGTGGAGGAGCAATTTCTGACAAATCCACATCCCTCCAGTCACGCATAAACCCTGTACCTGACCTTGGCAAGCCAACATTTTCTCTTTCCCCCTGAGAAGCATCCTCCTGCCCCAAATAATCATCCCCCTCCTCCTCCTCTTCCTCTTCTTCCTCCACCTCGTCCAGAACAGTTCCCTGAGCAGACAATGCCTGACTGTCATCAAGGTTTCCCTCCTCCTCCGCTGCAGATGCCTGATCCTTAATGTTCGTCAAAGTTTGCATGAGTAGACACATAAGTGGGATGCTCATGCTTATGATGGCATTGTCTGCGCTTACCAAGCATGTGCATTCCTCAAAACACTGAAGGACTTTACAGAGGTCTTTCAGCTTTGACCACTGCACACCCGACAACTCCATGTCTGCCCTCAAATTGCCTGCCCCTTTATCCTCCCACAAATGCATTAGAGCCTGCCTCTGTTCGCACAGCCTCTCAACCATGTGCATGGTGGAGTTCCACCTTGTTGCAAAGTCTATGATTAGGCGGTGCTTGGGGAGATGGAGCTAACGCTGCAGCCTCTGCATACGACTGGAGTCTACGGTCGAGCAACGGATGTGCGAGCACAGTCTTCGCACCTTATGGAGCAGGGCTGGTAACTCCGGATAATTATTTATGAAGCACTGCACCACCAGGTTCAAGGTGTGAGCCTGGCAAGGTATGTGTCTGAGTTTTGCCAGGGCTATGGCCGCCACAAAAATTACGGCCGTTATCACTGAGTACCTTGCCTGGCTCAAGATGTAGACTGCCCAGGCATGACTTAGTTTCTCACTGCAAGTAGTCGGCCAGTACCTCTGCGGAGTGTCTGTTGTCGCCCAAAGACATCATCTTTAAAAAAACCTGCTGACGCTAACCACTAGCTGTTCGATAGTGGGACACCTCGTGTGCAACACTGGTAGCTGTGGATGGAGTGCTCATGCGACTGTGCTCTGTCGACAATCTTTTGCTTCTGGAGGAGGAGGATGGTCAAATGCCTACAGCCAACTGTTGCCTATACCGTGGGCTAGGCTGTTGTGAACAAATTGGAGACAATTTCTGAGCGGAGGCTCCCTCTGGTGGTTGCTGTCGGTACTAAAGCTGTATCAAATGACTGGGCCTCCTCAGCTGGCAGCGATACCTGGCAATCAGGAGTCACTGACTGGAGCTGCCTTCCCATGATCCTCGCCGGTGATCAATTGTTCTTTCCTGGTTCATTTGGAAGTCTGATGGTGTCTTGCCTGTGTCTGCTACTTTCAGATAAGATATTTTCTGCTTATTTCTATTGTGATTGCTATTTCCATTTTTGTCTGCACCTTTGTGAAGGTTAGCCAGGTCCTCTCCTGGGGCCAGTGCTTCTCTCAGTTTTCTGTAGCCACTGTTATTTGTTCAATTGCTCCTTCCCTGCTTTTTGAGTGTATGCGGGTTAGCCTTGTTCACTCTGAGATCTGATTTAGTAGGTGGTGTGATCTCAGCATTTTTGTAATCAGAAGTATTGGAAGTTTTGCTAGGGTTTTGCTGGGTTGTAGATAGTATTCTGTTCTTTCCTGTCCTATTTAGTCAGTGTTTGGCCCCTGCGTTTGCTCACTCTATTTTCTGTCTGCGTTTGTGCTTCATCTTGTCTAACCGCCATTATATGTTTGGGGGCTGCCTATTCCTTTGGGGCTCTACTCTGGGGCAGTTAGCTTTCCTGTTTCTGTCTTTAGGTGTATCTAGCTCTCCGACTGTGCCGAGGCGTCTAGGATCACCGTAGGTATGCTCCACGGCTGCTTCTAGTTATGCAGTTAGTTTAGTGATCTGCAATCCATAAGTTCCCAAACTCTCAGGTGTTTGGCTGCCTTGCTTTTTTGCACCTGTCCTCCTCAGTTACCAAATCATAACAGAATCACCGGCCTTACTGAAAATTCTATGGTGCTCAACAGAAGGGAAAAAAAGTAATAAAAAAAAAGTTGTCAGAGTTGTCAGAAAAAAAAAAGAGTTGTCAGAAATTTTTTTTTTTATATATATCCATTTTTCCCTTTTTTTCTCTGTGGGCTGAGGAGGAATTTTTTCTTCAATGGAAATCAAGCAATTGTCCGAGTGTGTGGAGCAGCTTGCTGCTGAAGTTCGGGGTATGGCAATCTATCTCACTCGGATGTCTGTTGTGAAGCCTAAGATTCCTACTCCAGAGTTGTTTTTTGGGGATCGCTCTAAATTTTTGAATTTTAAAAATAACTGTGAGTTGTTTTTTGCATTGAGGCCTAAATCCTCGGGGAACGTTGCACAGCAGGTTCAAATTGTCATCTCCCTGTTGAGCGGCGACCCTCAGGATTGGACCTTTTCCCTGACACCTGGGGATCCTGTCTTGACTGATGTTGATGTGTTTTTCAGGCTCTGGGGTTGTGGTATGATGAACCCAATGTTACTGATCAAGCTGAGAGAACCTTGTTGGCATTAAAACAGGGTCAGGAAGCTGCAGAGCTATACTGTCAGAAATTACGAAAGTGGGCAGTCCTTACTAAATGGAATGACGATGCTCTGGCAGCTCTTTTTCGGAAGGGTCTGGCAGAGACTGTAAAGGACGTTATGGTGGGATTTCCTGTCCCCTCTGGGCTCAATGACTCTATGGCATTGGCTATTCAAATTGACAGACGTCTGCGTGAGCTTAGAAATATGCAAGAGGAGGTGACGCCTTGCGAGCCAGCCCCTGAGCCCATGCAATGTGATGGAGTGGCTTCTGGGGCTCAGCGTCAGGAGTTTCGTAAGCGTAATAAGTTGTGCTTCTACTGTGGAGACGCTTCTCATGCTATTTCTGTCTGCCCCAAGCGGGGAAGACGTTTTGCGCGCTCAGTTGTTTTGGGTGGTGTTCAGACTAGGTTTCTTTTGACTGTTACCTTGATTTGCTCCGTGTCCACATTTTTGGCTCAGGCTTTTGTTGATTCAGGAGCAGCTCTAAACCTCATGGATTTTGATTTTGCCAAACGTTGTGGTTTTCTTATGATACCCCTGCGGAAGTCTATTCCTTTGCTGGGTATTGATTCTACCCCTTTGGCGGAGAATAAACCTGAGTTTTTGACCCATGTAATAATGCAGGTTGACGCGGACCACCAAGAGATTTGTAAATTTTTGATGTTACATAATTTACATGACATTATTGTACTGGGTTTTCCTGTTTTGGATTGGATGTCTGTGTTTGTGGTCAGTTAGGTTTGTCAATGTGTTCATAGTGACACTCCTGTTTTTTCTACCTTTCCCCAATCGGAAGATGTTTTCTGACTATTTGGCTGATTTTTCTGATGTATTTAGTGAGAGTAAATCTACGTCCTTGCCTCCGCATAAGAGTTATGATTGTGCGATTAAGTTGGTACCCGGTTGTAAATTTCCAAAGGGTCGGCTCTTCAATTTATCTGTACCCAAGCATGATGCTATTCGATCGTATATCAAAGAGGCTTTGGAAAAGGGTCATATCAGACCATCCTCTTCACCCTTGGGCGCCTTCTTTTTCTTTGTGGCCAAGAAGGATGGTTCATTGAGGCCATGTATTGACTATCGTCTCCTTAATAAGATCACGGTTAAATATCAATATCCATTACCCCTGATTTCTGATCTGTTTTCCAGAGAGAAAGGTGCCAGTTGGTTTACCAAGCTTGACCTTAGGGGGGCGTATAATCTTATTCGCATCAAGCACGGATATGAATGGAAGATGGCTTTTAATACCCCTGAGGGGCATTTTGAGTACCTAGTGATGCCTTTTGGGCTCACTAATGCCCCTTCCGTCTTCCAGTCGTTCATGAATGATATTTTCCGGTACTTGGTGGATACGTTTCTGATAGTTTATTTGGACGATATTTTGATATTTTCCAATGACTGTAATTCTCATGTGGAACAAGTTCGGAGCGTATTCCGGATTTTGAGAGAGAATGCTTTGTATGTTAAGGGATCGAAATGTCTCTTTGGAGTACAGAAGGTTTCGTTTTTGGGATTCATTTTGTCCCCGTCTGCTATTGAAATGGACCCAGTTAAGGTTCAGGCCATTTGTAATTGGGTTTAGTCCACTTCATTGAAGGCTCTTCAGAGATTTTTGGGTTTTGCTAATTTTTACCGTAAATTTATAAGTAATTTCTCTGGTATTGTGAAACCATTGACTGATTTAACCAAAAAGGGTTCATATGTTGTAAATTGGTCTCCTGAGGCAGTTTCTGCGTTTCAGCAACTTAAGCGCAGATTCACTTCTGCTCCTGTTCTACTGCAACCTGATGTTTCTCTACCATTTCAGGTGGAGATAGATGCTTCTGAGATTAGTGCAGGAGCCGTTTTTTCCCAAAGGGATCCGGAGACCTCTAAGAGTAAACCTTGTGCCTTCTTCTCTCGAAAATTTTCCCCAGCTGAATGTTATTATGATGTGGGGAATCGGGAATTATTCGAAGAGTGGAGACATTGGTTGGAGGGAGCCAAACATCAAGTTGTGGTCTTCACTGACCACAAAAAAATGATCTATCTCGAATCAGTCAAACGATTGAATCCCAGACAGGCCAGTTGAACCTTGTTTTTCACACGTTTTAACTTTGTGGTCTCCTTCCTCCCATGTACTAAGAATGTTAAGGCGGATGCCCTCTCTAAGAGTTTCCTTGCAGATTCTATTGATGGATTCTGAGCCTACTGCCATTCTGAAGGAGGGTGTCGTTCTTTCCGCTGTCTCACCCGATTTGAGACTGGCCCTGGAGCAATTTCAAGGGGATAAACCTGAGTGTTACCCTGCGGGGAAATTGTATGTCCGAGACCAATTGAGAGAAAATGTTATGTCTGAAGTTCATTGCTCTGCGCTCGCTGGTCATCCTGGTATTTTTGGTACTAGAGATTTGGTGAGTCGGTCCTTTTGGTGGCCCACTTTATCTCGCGATGTCAGGAATTTTGTGCAGTCCTGCGGGACTTGTTCTCGTTCCAAGCCCTGTTCTCGCTCTAGTGGATTGTTGGTGCCACTGCCGGTGCCCAGGAGGCCATGGACCCATATTTCTATGGATTTTATCTCAGACCTCCCGGTCTCTCAGAGAATGACTGTCATTTGGGTGATCTGTGATAGATTCTCCAAGATGATCCATCTTGTGCCACTGCCTAAGTTGCCATCCTCTTCCGAGTTGGTACCCTTGTTTTTTCAGCATGTGGTTCGTTTGCCGGCATTCCGGAGAACATTGTGTCTGACAGGGGAGTCCAGTTTGTTTCCATATTTTGGAGGACATTTGTTCTAAATGGGAGTTCAGCTGTTTTTCTCCTCTGCGTTTCATCCTCAGACAATGAGCAGACTGAGAGAACAAACCAGACCTTGGAGACCTATTTGAGATGTTTTATGTCTGCGGATCAGATGACTGGGTCTTTTTTTGCCCCTGGCTGAATTCGCTCTTTATACTAGGGCCAGTTCTGCCACTTTAATGTCCCCTTTCTTCTGCAACTCCGGGTTTCATCTCGATTTCTTTGGGGCAGATGGAGGTTTCTGTCTGTCCAGGTGTTGACTCTGTGGTGGAGAGAATGCAGCAGATTTGGGATCAAGTAGTGGATAAGTTGTATCTCTCTCAGGAGAAGGCCCAACAGTTTGCCAACCGGCATAGGACTGATGGTCCTCGGTTTAAAGTGGGTGACTTGGTTTGGTTGTCTTCAAAGAATATCCCTATGAAGGTTGCGTCTCCAAAGTCGAAACCAAGGTTCATTGGACCTTATAGGATCTTGAAAGTCCTTAATCTAGTTTCTTTTCACTTGGCTCTTCCAGGGACATTTAAGATACATAATGTCTTCCACAAATCTTTATTGAAAAGGTTTGTCGAGCCAGTGGTTCCTATGGCTGCGCCTCCTGAGCCTGTTCTGGTTGAGGGCAATCTGGAGTATGAAGTGGAGAAGATTTTGGATTCTTGTTTCGCTAGACGGAGACTCCAGTACTTGGTTAAGTGGAAAGGTTATGGTCAGGAGGACAATTCTTGGCTGTTTGCTTCTGACATTCATGCGGAGACTGGTTCATGCCTATCAACGAGCTCATCCTGATCAGCCTGGTGGCGCAGGTGAGGGTTTGGTGACCCCTCCTCAAGGGGGGGTACTGTTGTGAACGTATTGGAGACAATTTCTGAGCGGAGGCTCCCTCTAGTGGTTGCTGTCGGTACTGAAGATGTATCGAATGACTGGGCCTCCTCAGCTGGCAGCGATACCTGGCAATCAGGAGTCACTGATTGGACTGATATAAGGGAGCTGCCTTCCCATGATCCTCGCTCGTAATCAATTGTTGTTTCCTGATTCATTTGGAAGTCTGATGGTGTCTTGCCTGTGTCTGCTACTTTCAGATAAGATATTTTCTGCTTATTTCTATTGTGTTTGCTATTTCCATTTTTGTCTGCACCTTTGTGGAGGTTAGCCGGGTTCTCTCCAGGGGCCTGTGCTTCTCTCTGTTATCTGTAGCCACTGTTATTTGTTCAATTGCTCTTTCCCTGCTTTTTGAGTGGCTGCGGGTTAGCCTTGTTCACTCTGAGATCTGATTTAGTGGGTGGCGAGATCGTGTGATCTCAGCATTTTTGTAATCAGAAGTGTTGGAAGTTTTGCTAGGATTTTGCTGGGTTGCAGATAGTATACTGTTCTTTCCTGTCCTATTTAGTCAGTGTTTGGCCCTGCGTTTTCTCACTCTATTTTCTGTCTGCATTTGTGTTTCATCTTGTCTAACCGCCATTATTTGTTAGGGGGCTGCCTATTCTTTTGGGGCTCTACTCCGGGGCAGTTAGATTTACTGTTTCTGTCTTTAGGTGTAGTTAGCTCTCCGGCTGTGCCGAGGCGTCTAGGATCACCGTACACTCCACGGCTGCTTCTAGTTGTGCAGTTAGTTTAGGGATCTGCAACCCATAGTTCGACTGCCTTGCTATTTTGCTCCTGTCCTCCTCAGTTACCAAATCATAACACTAGGCAGCACTGTCCCACCGCCGCTGTCCCCTGTGGACCCTGTATCCACCACATTAACCCAGTGCAAAGTGATGAGCACGTAACGCCCCTGGCCATGCCTACTGGCCCATGCATCTGTTGTGAGGTGTACCTTTCCAGTCACTGATTGTTTGAGTGTATGGACAATGCGGTTTTTCACATGCAGGTGGAGGGCAGGGATGGCTTTTCTAGAAAAGAAGTGCCGACTGGGTAGGTCATAGTGTGGGACAGAGTAGGCCATGAGCTCTCGGAATGCTGCGCTTTCAACCAAACGGAAGGGCATCATCTCTAATGAGATCAGTTTGGCAATGTAGTCGTTCAAAGTCAGTGAGGTTTTGTAGTCCGTCCACGCTTGCTACTGCATGGTGTTTACATGTCTAAGCATGCAACTGGTATTCAAATTACAGAGATTTTTCCCTCGGCTAAATGTCCTCCGGCACTTCTTACAGATAACCTTTGCCTCATCAATAGCATTTTTGTCAAAAAAAAGCCACACTGCACTCTTCCTACTATGGGCAAAACTTCAGGGCTTGCACGCAGTGCTAATTTGACGGTCTGGCCAAGCTGTCCTGCAACTCTTTTTGTTTTCTTAAAACGTTTTTGGACTGCTACGGGCCTGCCAGATAACCGCAGCTGCAATATCGATGCCTGCTGAGGATCCTCCTCCTCTACTGAGCTATTGCCAGCGGCACCCTCTTCCCCAATGGATGCCAATCCGGGTCAACAACTGGGTCATTCATCACATCCTCTTCAATTTCATCTGCACCTTCCTCTGTGTCACCGTGTAAGGTGGTATAGTATGTGGGAAGGGGCATTTGAGTTTCATCAGGGTCGGATTCTGGCTCAGTAGACTGCGAGGGCAATTTAGTGCTCTGGGTGAATATACCAGCAGAATCATATAGCAGTGGCTGTGCATCAGATTCACCTTGGACTGGGGAATTCATTATTTAACTTGATAACCCAGGCATGGTATGTGAAAAGAGCTCCATGGAGTAATCTGAAGTGTGGTCTGCCGCATCCTTCACTTTTGGTGGGGGTGAAGGACACAAGGAAAGGTGTTGTTCCTGACCAGGAGCCTGCACTGACGACTCAGTGCTTGCATTTTTGAAACTTCAGAAGAGGAGGCGATAGAGCTGGAGGCTGTTTCGGCATTGTAAGCCAAAACCTGTTCATGATGCTCCGGCTTTAAAAGCGGTTTACCTACTCCCAGAAAAGGGAGCCTTCCAGGCCTTCTGGAGCCAGATGATTACGCAGGCTCAACACCTCCTGCCTTAGGTGCTATTATGCTTTTGGCACTACCAACAGATGCACCACCACCTCCACCATCAGTACCAGCTGCCCCCCCTCCCATGTCCGCGGCCTCTTCCACCATTTTTCCTCATGTTTGTGAAAATGTACCAAAAATACCAGCATATATGTGGTACCGTATGAGGAGCGTACAGCTGTATACAGTGTAGGGAAAAATTTAAATTTCTAGATATATTTCCGGAGTCATACACAGACGCTCATTCAGTATGGATTTGACCATAATACAAAGAGCAGATATACGGTACTGTATCAGAAGATACCAGCTGTATATGGTTTTGGGGAAAATTGAAATCTCCGTATAGATTTCCGTAGTCACACACAGATAGTCAGCATGTATTTGTCCGTGATAACAGCCTGTACACGGTAGTGTGTGAGGAGCGTACAGCTCTATACGGTGTGGGAAAAAGTGAACGCTCAGTAACTTTGCAGAAAAAAATAAAAGTATTAGTGCTGTGTAAAAAGCAGTCTGCACAGCAGTGTACACACAGCAATACAGCTAGCAGGCAGCCTATTGACCCCTTCACCCCCAAGGGTGGATTGCAGTTTAATGACCGGGCCAATTTTTACAATTCTGACCACTGTCTCTTTATGAGGTTATAACTCTGGAACGCTTTAACGGATCTTCGAGATTCTGAGACTGTTTTCTCGTGACATATTGTACTTCACGTTAGTGGTAAAATTTCTTCGATATAACTTGAGTTTATTTTTGAAAAAAACGCATATAGAGTGAAAATTTAGAAAATTTTGCAATTTTCAAACTTTGAATTTTTATTATCCTTAAAACAGAGAAATATGTCACACAAAATAGTTAAGAAATAACATTTTCCACATGTCTACTTTACATCAGCAAAATTTTGGAACCAAAATTTTGTTTGTTAGGAAATTAAAAGGGATAAAAGTTGACCAGCGATTTCTCATTTTTACCAAAAAATTTACAAAGCCATTTTTTTTAGGGACCACCTCACATTTGAATTCACTTTGAGGGGTCTATATAGTAGAAAATACCAAAAAGTGACATCATTCTAAAAACTGCACCCCTCAAGGTACTCAAAACCACATTCAAGAATTTTATTAACCCTTCAGTTGCTTCACAGGAGCTGAAGCAATGTGGAAAGAAAAAATGAATATTTAACTTTTTAGCCACAAAAATGAACTTTTACAAACTTTTTTTTATTTTTACAAGGGTAAAAAGAGAAAATGGAAAGATAAAGTTGTTGTACAATTTCTCCTGAGAATGCCAATACCCCATATGTGGGGGAAAACCACTGTTTGGGCACATGGCAGAGCTCGTAAGGGAAGGAGCGCCGTTTGACTTTTTCAAACTAAAATTGGCTGGAATTGAGATTGGATGCCATGTTCGTTTGGAGAGCCCCTGATGCGCCTAAACAGTGGAAACCCCCCACAAATGACACCATTTTGGAAACTAGACCCCCTAAGGAACTTATCTAGATCTGTTGTGAGCACTTTGAACCCCCAAGTGTTTCACAAAAGTTTATAATGCCTGGGTGTGAAAAAAAAAAAAAAACCAATTTTCCACAAAAATGATTTTTTAGTCCCAAATTTTTGATTTTTCCCAAGGAAATTGGACCCCAAAAGTTGTTGTCCGATTTGTCCTGAGTACGCTGATACCCAATATGTGGGGAGGGAACTGTTTGGGGGCACGGCAGGGCTTGGAAAGGAAGTAGTAACGTTTTGGAATGCAGACGTTGATGGGGGTCATGTTCCGTTTGCAGTGAACCAGATGAGCCTAAACAGTGGAAACCCCCACAAGTGACCCCATTTTGGAAACTAGACCCCCTAAGGAACTTATCTAGATCTTTGGTGAGCAATTTGAACCCCCAAGTGCTCCACACAAGTTTATAACGTAGAGCCGTAAAATTAAAAAATCATATTTTTTCCACAAAAATGATCTTTTCACCCCAATTTTTATTTTCCCAAGGGTAACAAGACTCCAAAAGGCATTGTGCAATTTGTCCTGAGTACGCTGATACCCCATATGTAGGGGTAAACCACTGTTTGAGTGCATAGTAGAGTTTGGAAGGGAAGGAGCGCCGTTTGACTTTTTCAACGCAGAATTGGCTGGATGCCATGTCGTGTTTGGAGAGCGCCTGATCTGCCTAAACAGTGGAAACCCCCGACAAATTACACCATTTTGGAAACTAGACCCCTCAAGGAACTTATCTAGATGTGTGGTGAGCACTTTGAACCCCGAAGTGCTTCACAGAAGTTTATAACGTATAGCCGTAAAAACAAAAAATCTTTTTTTACAAAAATGATATTTTTACCCCCAGTTTTTTATTTTCCCAAGGGTAAAAGAAGAAATAGGACAAATTGCACAATAACTCTTGGGGTCCAGAGTATGCTGATACCCCATATGTGGGGGTAAACTACTGTTTGGGCGCATGGCAGAGCTCAGAAGTGAAGGAGCACCGTTTGACTTTTTCAACGTAGAATTGGCTGGAATTGAGATCAGAAGCCATGTCACATTTGGAGAGCCCCTGATGTGCCTAAACAGTGGAAACCTCCCAATTCTAACTCCAACCCTAACCCCAACACACCCCTAACCCTAGTCCCAACACTAACCACAAACCTAACCCTAACACACCCCTAACCCTAATCCCAACCCTAACCCTAACTTTAGCATCAACCGTAACCCTAACTTTAGCCGCAACCCTAACCCTAATGGGAAAATGGAAATAAATACATTTTTAAAATTTTATTATTTTCCCTAACTAAGGGGGTGATAAAGGGGGGTTTGATTTACTATTTATAGCGGGTTTTTATGATTGGCACCTGTCACGCTAAAAGATGCTTTTTATTGCAAAAAATAGTTTTTGCATCACCACATTTTGAGAGCTATCATTTTTGCATATTTTGGCCCACAGAGTCATGTGAGGTCTTATTTTTTGCGGTACGAGTTGACATTTTTATTGCTACCATTTTTTAGCACGTGACATTTTTTGATCGCTTTTTATTTCGATTTTTGGGAGGTTAGAATGAACAAAAATCAGCAATTCATGAATTTCTTTTGGGGGAGGCATTTATACCGTTCTGCGTGTGGTAAAATTGATAATGCAGTTTTATTCTTCGGGTCAGTACAATTACGGTGATGCCTCATTTATATCATTTTTTTATGTTTTGGTGCTTTTATAGAATAAAAACAATTTTATATAAAAAATAATTATTTTTGCATCGCTTTATTCTGCGAGCTATAACTTTTTTAATTTTTTGCTGATGATGCTGTATCATGGTTCGTTTTTTGCGGGACAAGATGCCGTTTTCAGCGGTACCATGGTTATTTATATCGGTCTTTTTGATCGAGTGTTATTCCACTTTTTGTTCGGCGGTATGATGATAAAGAATTGATTTTTTGCTTTGTTTTTTTTTAGTTTTAAGGGGTTCACTAAAGGGGTTAACTAGTGGAATAGTTTTATAGGGGGGGTCGTTACGGACGCGGCGATACCAAATATGTGTATTTTTATTGTTTTGTTTTTTTTTATTTACAGGAAAAAATGAATTTTTGGGGGAATATTTTTTTTTTATTATTTATTTTGGAATTTTTTTTAAAACATGTTTATTTTTATTTTCTTCACTTTATTACTTTGTCCCAGGGTGGGACATCACTGTAAAATGTTAAATCACTGGTGTGACAGTGTGAACAGCACTCTGTCACACCAGCGATCGCTCTGGCATCGCTGAAGGCTTCTCAGTGCCTGCTCTCAGCAGGCACTGAGGAAGCCGCCTCCCTGCAGGACCCGGCAGCCATCTTGGATCCGGGTTCCTGCAGTGAGGAGAGTCCCTCGGAACAGCGCGACACATCGCGCTGTTCTGAGGGTCTCAGGGGAGCGCGCAGGGAGCCCCCTCCCTGCGCGATGCTCCCCTGTGCCCCTGGTACACCGCGATCATGTTTGATCGCGGTGTGCCAGGGGTTAATGTGCCGGGAGCGGTCCGTGACCGCTCCTGACGCACAGTCCCGGATGTCAGCTGTGATAATCAGCTGACACCCGGCGGCGATTAGCTGAACTCCCCCCGGGAGCGCAGCTGATCGCCTATGACGTACTATCCCGTCCATGTTCAGATTGGCACGGGATAGTACATCTGATGTCAGAGAGGGGTTAACCAGTGCTGCTGCACACAAGAAAATCCTCCCCTGTCACTGGCAGGCAGCCTAATAACCAGCGCTGCTTCCCACAAGAAAATCATCCCCTGTCACTTCACACTAACTGTACAGCACAATTGCTATCAGCACAAGCACATAAGAACTTCTCTTTCCTGCCCTAACTCTCTCACTACTGATTAACAGCGTCAGCAACCTCTCCCTACTGTTAAGATCGGCAGAAGTAAAATGGCGATCGGCGGTCATGGCTTCTATAGACACTATGACGCCCCCAAAGCAAGCCAATCACTGAATTGCCTTTCTCTAAGATAGTGGTGGACGCTGCCCATGTCATCTCATTGCCCACAGTGTACGTCCTTGCTCATTGGCTGAAAAAAGGCGCCTGAAACCATTCTAGGAAAACCCACTTTGGCGCTGGGGTCGACGACCACATGGCCGACTGCACGCTATGGTCGGGTTTCGACCACCGAAACCCAACTTTGGTGAAAGTCGACGACTTTTGAATCTGACCAACCTCTTTCGCTCAACTCTAGTCCCCATGATATATTTTTTAATTATTTAAATAAATAATTTTAAAAAACGGTGTGGGGTACCCCTCATTTTTGACAACCAACCATGCTAAAGAAGACACAAGGGTGTGGTTCATCAAGTTAAATGTCAAGCCATAGAGTTTTTTTCTCTGGCTGTGGGTCCAGAGGAAGCAGAGCTACTGTATATGTATTGTGAGACAGTGAAAGCATATATATTGAATGGGGTGTACATTTCACCTAGGTACTTTTCTGACTGGTATAAGGGAAATGTATGGCTTTGTAAAACTAGTGGTGGAGAAAGGTCACTACACCTTCCATTCAGTGCACACTTGCAGTTCAAACCTGAAGCTACTCAGGTAGTAATTAGGCAGCCAGAAGTAGGTGGCTGCGATCATAGACAGGGAGCTCGCTTAGTCTGGACAGGGAGTCCAGGCACAAGAAGCAGTCTCCAGGAGTTTGAGCTATCTCAGTCTGGGTGCTCGATGTACCCCGGACACAGGAGTAGTCTCGGTGAGAATCCGTGCGAATGGCGGCTGAATAGGAGTGGAGCTCTCTCAAGTCTGGAGTTGGATGGGCCTTCAGACACAAGGAGGAGACTCTGTGAACCTCCATGCTGGTAAATGCTGGTAAATGCTGAACATATGTGTTGTTTTGGCCCCGGCTGTTAGAGTCGGGACCCGGATAGATAGGGAAATCTATCTAAGTGTAATTAGTGGCTAGACAAGCCTAGGTCTTCTGTTTATGATTTTGTTTTATGTCTTGTTTGCTGTGGACTTTAATAAAACTGGTTGCGGCCAGTTTTTACCAGAACTGCTGTCTCTGAATGAACTGTTTCTATGCCATTCTGTCTACCCGGACGGTGATCCCAGAGCTATATCCCCTGAAAAGCTTACAGTATATATACAGCGGGTACGAAATTAATTCAGACCTCTATAACATTTTACACTCTTTATTTCATTGCAGTCATTTGGTAAATTAAAAAAATTCATTTTTTTCACATTAATGTACACTCTGCACTAGAGATGAGCGACTTTCCCTTTTTTCGCAAAAGTTGGGTCGAGTGAAATCGGTCGACTTTCGGGAAAAGCCGGTGGGTCGACCGAAACACGAAATCCAATGCAAGTCGATGGAGAAGCAAAGTTGGTAGGGAGTGGAGGACAGTAAACACACCTACAGTGCCCATTTGAATGGCAACATCATCAATCATTATTACTTAAGCTTGTCAACCTTAATTTACTTTATAATAACGTTTATGCATTGAAAATGGAGGTTATTTGGCTCAACTTGTGGGGGGTGTAGGGATGGCTCCCGGTTTTCGTGGGCCCCGGGCGAAACAGTGTCAGTGGGCCCCTTTAACACATACCACAATTCATGATGTTCCGATACGGCACAGAAATATAGGTATAGTACAATGAAAAATACTTCACTTCTTACATGACATGACTGATATCTACCGTATATACCCATGTATAAGCCGAGATTTTCAGCCCATTTTTTAGGGCTGAAAGTCCCCCTCTCGGCTTATATGCGGGTCATATACGGGGGTCGGCGGGGGAGGGGTAGCGGGGGTTCGGATCATACTTACCCTTCCGCCGGCGCGGTCTCTGCAGCCCCCCTGCTTCTCCCACGATCTCAGGCTCCTTCCTGCAGCTGTCACATGGTACCGCTCATTAAAGTCATGAATATGCACATATTCATGACTTTAATGAGCGGTAGCACGTGACCGCTGCAGGACTGAAGCGCTGCTGAGAGCGCCGGGAGAAGAGGAGAGGCTGCAGGGACGTGCGGTGGAGGGGTGAGTATAGCGATATTTACCTGTCACTCGGTCCATCGCAGCGCACTGCTCCCTCGGTCCGACTCCTCTGTGTGTGTGAATGTTCAGGCAGAGGGCGCGATGATGTCGTTATTGCGCGCCCCGCCCCCTGCCAGATCATTCACACACAGAGGAGTCAGACCGAGGGAGCAGTGTGCTGCGGTGGACCGAGGGACAGGTAAATATTTCAGGTGCCGGGGTCCTGAGTGAGCGGTGACACCGGCACCTGTCCCCCATAGCGCGCCGGTGTCACCGCCTGCTTAGGACACCGGCAACTGGCCCCCAGCGAACGAGAGGTGAGTATGTCATTTTTTTTTTTTTGCAACAGCAGCATATGAGGCCTATACTATGGGGCATAATTGTGCAGCATATGTGGGCATAATCTGGAGCATATGGGGGCATAATATGGAGCATATGGGGCATAATATGGAGCATATGGGGGCATAAACTGTGGAACATATGGGGGCATAATATGGAGCATATGGGGGCATAAGATGTGGAACATATGGGGCATTAACTGTGGAACATATGGGGCATAATCTGGAGCATATGGGGCATAATCTGGAGCATATGGGGGCATAATATGGAGCATATGGGGGCATAAGCTGTGGAACATATGGGGCATAATCTGGAGCATATGGGGGCATAATCTGTGGATCATACGGGGGCATAATCTGTGGAATATATGGGGGCATAATCTGTGGAGCATATTGGGCATAATCTGTGGAGCATATGGGGGCATAATCTGTGGAGCATCATATGGGGGCATAATCATTTTTCACCCTAGGCTTATACGCGAGTCAATACGTTTTCCCAGTTTTTTGTGGCAAAATTAGGGGGGTCGGCTTATACACGGGTGGGCTTATACATGAGTATATACGGTATTTTAAAATCTTCAATAGCTCTAAAACCGGACACTATTTTCCTCCATACAGTATTATGCCACCTTATAGTGCACCATACAGAATAATGAGCCCCATATATTGCTCCATACATAATTGGTCCCATATAATGTTCCATACAGTATATGATGAGCTCCACATACTGCTCCAGGATATGATAGTCCCCATATAATGTGCCATAAAGTATAGGACGGTCCCCATAGAGTAGAATGAGCCCCCCATATTGCTCCATACAGTATAATGAGTCGCATATAAAGCTCCATACAGAATGGGCTCTATATAATGCTCCATACAGAATAGGCCCCATATGATGCTCCATACCCTATATGATGCCCCATAAATATATGAACCCCATATGATTCTCCAGTATATGATGGGCCACATGGATGATGCGCCAGTGTATGATGGGCCAAAATCATGCTCCATATATAATGGGCCCCATTATTAACCCCTCTCTGACATCAGACGTACTATCCCTTCCATGAAACCCGTGCCAATCTGACCATGGACGGGATAGTACGTCATAGGCGATCAGCTGCACTCCCGGGGGGAGCGCAGCTAATCGCCGCCGGGTGTCAGCTGATTATCACAGCTGACACCCGGGACTGTGTGTGTCACAGACTGCTCCCAGCACATTAACCCCTGGCACACCGTGATCAAATATGTGTACCAGGGGCACAGGGGAGCATCGCGCAGGGAGGGGGCTCCCTGCACGCTCCCCTGAGACCCTCAGATGTGATCGCGCTGTTATGAGGACTACCTCCCTCCAAGGTCCCCGGATCCAAGATGGCTGCCGGGTCCTGTGCACACTGTCACACCAGCGATCTGACATTTTACAGTGATGTCTCACCCTGGGACAGAGTAAAAAAGTGAAAAAAATAAAAATAAACATGTCTTAAAAAAAATTCCAAAATAAAGAAAAAAAAATTCCCCAAAAATTCATTTTTTCCTGTAAGTAAAAAAACCAAAACAATAAAAGTACACATATTTGGTATTGTCACATCTGTAATGACCCCCCTATAAAACTGTCTCACTAGTTAACCCCTCTAGTGAACCCCTTAAAAAAAAACAAAGCAAAAAATCAATGCTTTATCATCAGACCGCCGAACAAAAAGTGGAATAACACGCGATCAAAAAGACCGATATAAATAAACATGGTACCACTGAAAACGTCATCTTGTCCCGCAATAAACGAGCTGCCAAACAGCATCATCAGCGAAAAAATAAAACAGTTATAGCTCGCAGAATAAAGCGATGCAGAAATAATAATTTTTTATATAAAATTGTTTTTATTCTATAAAAGCACCAAAACATAAAAAAATGATATAAATGAGGTATCGCCGTAATCGTACTGACCCGAAGAATAAAACTGCATTATCAATTTTACCACACGCGGAACGGTATAAACGCCTCCCCCAAAAGAAATTCATGAATTGCTGATTTTTGTTCATTCTAACCTCCCAAAAATCGAAGTAAAAAGCGATCAAAAAATGTCACGTGCTCAAAAATGGTAGCAATAAAAATGTCAACTCGTACCGCAAAAAATAAGACCTCACATGACTCTGGGCCAAAATATGCAAAAAATATAGCTCTCAAAATATGGTGATGCAAAAACTATTTTTGCAATAAAAAGCGTCTTTTAGCGTGACAGCTGCCAATCATAAAAACCCGCTATGAATAGTAAATCAAACCCCCTTTATCACCCCCTTAGTTAGGGAAAAATAATAAAATTAAAAAAATGTATTTATTTCTATTTTCCCATTAGGGTTAGGGTTGCGGCTAAAGTTAGGGTTAGGGTTGGCGCTAAAGTTAGGATTAGGTTAGGGTTGGGATTAGGGTTAGGGGTATGTTAGGGTTAGGTTTGTGTTTAGGGTTGGGACTAGGGTTAGGGTGTGTTGGGGTTAGGGTTGGAGTTAGAATTGGGGGGTTTCCGCTGTTTAGGCACATCAGGGGCTCTCCAAATGTGACATGGCGTCTGATCTCAATTCCAGCCAATTCTGCGTTGAAAAAGTCAAACGGTGCTCCTTGACTTCTGAGCTCTGCCATGCGCCCAAACAGTAGTTTACTCCCGCATATGGGGTATCAGCGTACTCTGGATCACAAGAGTTATTGTGCAATTTGTCCTATTTATTCTGTTACCCTTGGGAAAATAAAAAACTGGGGGCTAAAATATCATTTTTGTAAAAAAAAAATGATTTTTTTGTTTTTACGGCTGTACTTTATAAACTTCTGTGAAGCACTTGGGGCTTCATAGCGCTCACTACACATCTAGATAACATCTAGTTTTCTATGTAGTTCATAGTGCATTCCGTGCATATAAGGGTGTGACCGCCCTGTTTTCTGAGTTGAGAAAATCCATCCTGTCTGGCCAGAGCTTCAACTGGTGGGTTCAGTCCCTCTGCCCTTGTTCACATTTAAGTCACTTGACAAGTGGAAAGGTTTTCAATATTAAGTAGGACGTCCCACAGAGGTTGCCTTGACGTGGCGGGATGGCTTGTACATTATTTTGATCAAAATTATGTTTACTAAATACCCTTATGATTATTACTACCTTCATGCATTTTTGCAAAAAGATTTTTTATTTCATTTTTGGATATTTGTTTTTTTTTTTGTGCCTGTTTTTCTGTGTAATGGTCATGTGTTAATATGCATTTACATTTTGCATACACATTAACTTACTTTTCAGTTCAGATCTAGTTTTCTATGTAGTTCATAGTGCATTCCGTGCATATAAGGGTGTGACCGCCCTGTTTTCTGAGTTGAGAAAATCCATCCTGTCTGGCCAGAGCTTCAACTGGTGGGTTCAGTCCCTCTGCCCTTGTTCACATTTAAGTCACTTGACAAGTGGAAAGGTTTTCAATATTAGAGTAGGACTGTCCCACAGAGGGTTGCCTTGACGTGGCGGGATGGCTTGTACATTATTTTGATCAAAATTAATGTTTACTAAATACCCTTATGATTATTACTACCTTCATGCATTTTTGCAAAAAGATTTTTTATTTCATTTTTTGGATATTTGTTTTTTTTTTTGTGCCTGTTTTTCTGTGTAATGGTCATGTGTTAATATGCATTTACATTTTGCATACACATTAACTTACTTTTTCAGTTCAGATCTAGTTTTCTATGTAGTTCATAGTGCATTCCGTGCATATAAGGTGTGACCGCCCTGTTTTCTGAGTTGAGAAAATCCATCCTGTCTGGCCAGAGCTTCAACTGGTGGGTTCAGTCCCTCTGCCCTTGTTCACATTTAAGTCACTTGACAAGTGGAAAGGTTTTCAATATTAGAGAGTGACTGTCCCACAGAGGGTTGCCTTGACGTGGCGGGATGGCTTGTACATTATTTTGATCAAAATTATGTTTACTAAATACCCTTATGATTATTACTACCTTCATGCATTTTTGCAAAAAGATTTTTTATTTCATTTTTTGGATATTTGTTTTTTTTTTTGTGCCTGTTTTTCTGTGTAATGGTCATGTGTTAATATGCATTTACATTTTGCATACACATTAACTTACTTTTTCAGTTCAGATCTAGTTTTCTATGTAGTTCATAGTGCATTCCGTGCATATAAGGGTGTGACCGCCCTGTTTTCTGAGTTGAGAAAATCCATCCTGTCTGGCCAGAGCTTCAACTGGTGGGTTCAGTCCCTCTGCCCTTGTTCACATTTAAGTCACTTGACAAGTGGAAAGGTTTTCAATATTAGAGTAGGACTGTCCCACAGAGGTTGCCTTGACGTGGCGGGATGGCTTGTACATTATTTTGATCAAAATTATGTTTACTAAATACCCTTATGATTATTACTACCTTCATGCATTTTTGCAAAAAGATTTTTTATTTCATTTTTTGGATATTTGTTTTTTTTTTGTGCCTGTTTTTCTGTGTAATGGTCATGTGTTAATATGCATTTACATTTTGCATACACATTAACTTACTTTTTCAGTTCAGATCTAGTTTTACATCTAGATAAGTTCCTTGTGGGGTTTATTTTCCAAAATAGGGTCACTTGTGGGGATTTCCACTGTTTAGGCGCATCAGGGGTTCTCCAAATGCGACATGACGCCCCCAGACCATTCCATCAAAGTCTGCAATCAAAAACGTCACTACTTCCATTCCGAGCCCTGACGTGCGCCCATACAGTAGTTTTCTCCCACATATTGGGTATCAGCGTACTCAGGACAAATTGGACAACAACTTTTGCGGTCCAATTTCTCCTGTTACCCTTCTGAAAATAAAATATTTGGAGCGAAAAAATCATTTTTGTAAAAAAAAAAGGATTTTTTATTTTTACAGCTGCACGTTATAAACTTGTGTGAAGCACTTTGGGGTTCAAAATGCTCACCACACATCTAGATAAGTTCCTTGTGGGGTCTATTTTCCAAAATGGGGTCACTTGTTCGGGGTTTCCACTGTTTAGGTGCATCAGGGGCTCTCCAAATGCGACATGACGCCCCCAGACCATTCCATCAAAGTCTGCAATCCAAAACGTCACTACTTCCATTCCGAGCCAAAACGTGTGCACATACAGTAGTTCTCTCCCACATATTGGGTATCATCGTACTCAGGACAAATTGGACAACAACTTTTGCGGTCCAATTTCTCATGTTACCCTTGTGAAAATAAAATATGGGGCGAAAAAAATCATTTTTGTAAAAAAAAAAGGATTTTTTATTTTTACAGCTGTACGTTATAAACTTCTGTGAAGCACTTTGGGGTTCAAAGTGCTCACCACACATCTAGATAAGTTCCTTGTGGGGTCTATTTTCCAAAATGGGGTCACTTGTGGGGGTTTCCACTGTTTAGGCGCATCAGGGGCTCTCCAATTGCGACATGACGCCCCCAGACCATTCCATCAAAGTCTGCAATCCAAAATGTCACTACTTCCCTTCCGAGCCCCAACGTGCCCATACAGTAGTTTCTCCCACATATTGGGTATCAGCGTACTCAGGACACATTGGACAACAGCTCTCCAAACACAACATGGCGTCCAGCCAATTCTGCTTTGTAAAAGTCAAACGGCGCTCCTTGCCTTCAAAACTCTACCATGCACCCAAACAGTGGTTTACCCCCACATATGGGGTATCAGTGTACTCAGGACAATTTGCACAATACCTTTTGGAGTCTTGTTACCCTTGGGAAAATAAACATTGGGGTGAAAAGATCATTTTTGTGGAAAAAATATGATTTTTTAATTTTACGGCTCTACGTTATAAACTTGCGTGGAGCACTTTGGGGTTCAAATTGCTTACCAAAGATCTAGATAAGTTCCATAGGGGGTCTAGTTTCCCAAATGGGGTCACTTTTGGGGGTTTCCACTGTTTAGGCACATCAGGGGCTCTCCAAATGAAACATGGCGTCCAATCTCAATTCCAATTTTGGTTGGAAAAAGTCAAATGGTGCTCCTTCCATTTCGAGCTCTGCCGTGCACCCAAACAGTGGTTCCCCCCACATATGGGGTATCAGCATACTCAGGACAAACTGGACAACAAATTTTGTGGTCCAATTTCTCCTGATACCCATGGGAAAATAAAAAAATAGTGACTAAGAGATAATTTTTGTGGGAAAAAAATAGGATTTTTTATTTTCATGCCTGGGCATTATAAACTTGTGTGAAGCACTTTGGGGTTCAAAGTGCTCACCAAAGATCAAGATAAGTTCCTTGGGGGGTCTAGTTTCCAAAATGGGGTCACTTGTGGGGGGTTTCCACTGTTTAGGCTCATCTGGGGCACTGCAAATGGAACATGACCCCCATCAACGTCTGCATTCCAAAACGTTACTACTTCCTTTCCAAGCCCTGCCGTGCGCCCAAACAGTGTCCCACCCCCACATATGGGGTATCAGTGTATTCAGGACAAATTGGAAAACAACTTTTGGGGTCCAATTTCCTTGGGAAAAAATCAAAAATTTGGGACTAAAAAAATCATTTTTGTGGAAAATTGTTGTTTTTTTTTCACACCCAGGCATTATAAACTTTTGTGAAACACTTGGGGTTCAAAGTGCTCACAACAGATCTAGATAAGTTCCTTAGGGGGTCTAGTTTCCAAAATGGTGTTACTTGTGGGGGGTTTCCACTGTTTAGGCACATCAGGGGCTCTCCAAACTCAACATGGCGTCCAATCTCAATTCCAGCCAATTTTAGTTTTGAAAAAGTCAAACGGCGCTCCTTCCCTTACGAGCTCTGCCATGTGCCCAAACAGTGGACTTCCCCCACATATGGGGTATTGGCGTACTCAGGAGAAATTGTACAACAACTTTTTCTGTCCATTTTCTCCTTTTACCCTTGTGAAATAAAAAAAAGTTTGTAAAAGATCATTTTTGTGGCTAAAAAGTTAAATATTCATTTTTTCCTTCCACGTTGCTTCAGCTCCTGTGAAGCACCTGAAGGGTTAATAAAATTCTTGAATGTGGTTTTGAGTACCTTGAGGGGTGCAGTCTTTAGAATGGTGTCACTTTTTGGTATTTTCTGCTATATAGACCCCTCAAAGTGACTTCAAATATGAGGTGATCCATAAAAAAATGGCTTTGTAAATTTTTTGGTAAAAATGAGAAATTGCTGGTCAACTTTTAACCCTTATAACTTCCTAACAAACCAAAATTTTGCTGATGTAAAGTAGACATGTGGGAAATGTTATTTCTTAACTATTTTGTGTAACATATTTCTCTGTTTTAAGGGAATAAAAATTCAAAGTTTGAAAATTGCAAAATGTTCAAATTTTTCGCCATATTTGCGTTTTTTTTCAAAAATAAAAGCAAGTTATATCGAAGAAATTTTGCCACTAACGTGAAGTACAATATGTCACGAGAAAACAATCTCAGGATCGCGAAGATCCGTTGAAGCGTTGCAGAGTTATATCCTCATAAATAGACAGTGGTCAGAATTGTAAAAATTGGTCCGGTCATTAACGTGCAAACCACCCTTGGGGGTGAAGGGGTTAATGTTCCATGTGCAATGGGCTAAGTAAATGCTG
This sequence comes from Oophaga sylvatica, assembly GCA_033576555.1. Classification (NCBI taxonomy): domain Eukaryota; kingdom Metazoa; phylum Chordata; class Amphibia; order Anura; family Dendrobatidae; genus Oophaga; species Oophaga sylvatica. The sequence continues at coordinate 311,333,939 of JARQOD010000003.1, forward strand.
CTCCAGTGTCTGATGTCCCCCATTTACAAAACTCCAGTATATGATTGGCCCCATGCAGGGGCGTAACTAGGAACGGCAGGGCCCCACAGCAAACTTCACAATGGGCCCCCCCCGCGCGATTTGCCAATCCCAATCTACCCAAGTTGTGTTAAGAAAGATACCTTTATTATCCAAAATAAGAGGTTTTTGGACTAATGATAGTGAAATAACAGAAAAGAACAACTCCCAGGAAGCAACTGAGGTAGTGACGAAGGTAGGCTTTCTCCAGAGTAAATGTGTGAAGAAACTTGTAATCCAGCCTGCAAATTGCTTTCAAAACAGATGATTTATTCAGTAGAACAACAGTCCGGTATACAGAATAATCTAAGATTGTTCTGTATACCGTACTTTTGTTCTACTGAATAAATCATCCATTTTGAAAGCAATTTATGGGTAGATTACAAATTTCTTCTTCACAAGAATAATGCAACATAATTACCTTATTCAGCAGTTTCCTGGCCCTAGGCCCCTGATGGGCCTGCAGTTTCCTGGGCCCTAGGCCCCTAAGGGGGCCTGCATTTTCCTGGGACCAAGGCCCCTAATGGGGCCTGCAGTTTTCTTTGGACCTAGGCCCCTAATGGGGCCTGCTGCTTCCTTTGGACCTAGGCCCCTAATGGGGCCTGCTGCTTCCTTTGGAACTAGGCCCTAATGGGGCTGCTGTTTCCTAGGGCCCCATTAGGGGCCTGCTGCTTCCTGGGGCCTCTAATGTGGCCCACTGTGTCCTGGGGACCCTGATACACTCACATCTCCTCCCTCCGCTCTCCCCCCTCTCCTCAAGTGCCGAGAAGGGGAAACTGCGGCTGCCGCGCCCCTGTAAAAGAGAGTCAGACTCAGCAAGCATACTTACCAATCTGCCAATCCTCAGGTGACTGCGTCCTCCAGCTCTTCTGCTCGCGCGCCGCTCCGTCCTCCACGCTCCGACGTCCACCACGCCAGCCTTGCATGTGACATGAGAGCGCGCGCACGCCCCCACGTCACATGACACGGAAGTGCCGGACTGCTCGGGCCCGTCCCACCTCCTCTCATGCGGCGCCGGAGGTAGTGGCAGGCCCCATATCAGACTCACACCACCGGCAGCTTGCATGGGCGTACCCAGGATCAAAACTAGGGGGGTGCAAGCCAATTTCGCATTTTATGCAGGTTACATCATATACACTGTACATTATCCTGCATATTAGGTATGGAGCATTAGAACTGTAGTATATTGCATAATACAGCAGTGTATGAGACACTACGCTGTAATACCATATATATACATGGCACACTAACCTCTATACAAAGAATAAGAGGCATTATAACCTGTATATGAAAAGTATAATACAGCAGTGTATATACACTCTATATACCGCACACGATGTGTATGACCTGTATACACCATATACTACACTTATTTTGAAGTAAAAAAAAAACAAAACAGGAACAAATACAATACTTATGTGTAGCCCAGCTAGTAAGGCACACATAAATCCAGGAGAATGCACAGGAAGGTAACCGCAACGCTTGATATCCATTCACTTCACTCACCCTTTCAGACACACCCATCGGGGGTATAAAAGGGAGTGACACGTAGCAGAGCTCAGATTAGTCTGGAGGAGAGGAGAGAGTTCAGTCAGTCAGTTTCCTGTCTCAGGACAGTTGAGATCAGTGAGATAGTTTCCTGTCTGAGGACAGTGCAGTTCAGTCTCAGTCCAGTCTGGACTTGGAGGATACTGAGAGCTATTCAGTGAGCTCTAGAAGAAAGCTGACATTTCCATCAAAAGCTACAAGTGCTTATGTTAAGAGCGGGAAGCAGGGCGAAGGGCACAGTGGAGAAGACAGAGAGAAGTGCATTAGGTATTGGACTACCTGCACTAATTCACCGGACACCGGAGTCCGAAGCATTACTAGAGCTTCATGCCTAGTGATAAGATAACCGGAGGCATCTGGACTACAGGTCGCAGAGAGCAGCCCTAAGCGTCGATACGTAACCGGAGTCAGGGAGAACGGGGACTTTGAGTCAAGGCCAGACAAAAGTAAGGACTTAGTTCTCTCAACATCTGCTAGTCAGAGACATAGAAGGCTCCACCACAACGTCGGCCGGGCATTACAGCTATAGAGAAAGCTGGAGGTTGCAGAGTTAACTTCGCTCACGCAAGTTTGGACTCAGATACATTTGAAGTTAAGGAGGCCTCTAACCTGCTCAGCAGTTACCCAAATGTGCATTCTCCACCCCGACCAGCTTCTCGGGATCTACCTGAAACACCTTCAAGTAAAGGTATGAAAAGAAGCTGCATTGTGTGTGACTGAATCTTAACTACACCCTGCATCACCACCATAGACTTCCAGGGACCCGTTCACCTGTGGGAGACTTACCACCCAGCTGCCCCATAACATCCCCTGTGAAGGTCCTTATAGCAGCGCTGGTCCAATTGATCAGATACCACAGGTGGCGTCACGAACTACCTACAACTCCCCTGTAAATATCCCCCATTGCATGACCGCCAGGGCCACGGACCGAGTCCTGCTGCCAGTGAAACTCCCATAGACTTCTATGGGCTCGGCTCCGAGTACCCCATAGCCCTGGTATCCACCTCAGTGTGGTGCGCGTCACTTAAAATAAAGAACAAGTAAAGTTAAAAATCAACAAACTTACTGGTATTTCAGTGGAACTATGGGCCCTGCTTTTGGCTAATGAGATGGTCAATGTTCGGTTCCATATTTGTCACAAGTGAAGCAATTTTTCTCTTTCTTGATATCATTATTTCCTAGGGATTCCAAATTGCTATTAAGTAAAATACCAATATAATATACAGCGCTACAAAAAACAATATACCAGCAATAAAACTGCCCACAGAGACATACAGCCTGCACTGCCCATCACTGCAGCCTTGCCAATCCATATCATTTCATCCACATCAGTGCACATCGTGGCGCAAACTCCGCTTTTAGCTCAGGCTCAGACTGGTGTGGTGCGAGAGTCCCTAATAGGCAGGTAAATGTCCCCAATAGGCGCATTGGTCCCCAATAGGCAGCATATGTCCCTCAATAGGCAGCATATGTCCCCAATAGGCAGCATATGTCCTCAATAGGCAGCATAGGTTCCCAATAGGCAGCATAGGTCCCCAATAGGCAGCATAGGTCCCCAATAGGCAGGTAAATGTCCCAATAGGTAGCATAGGTCCCCAATACGCAGCATATGTCCTCAATAGCAGCATAATCCCCCATAGGCAGCATAGTCCCCAATAGGCAGCATAGTAGTCCCCAGTAGGCAGCATAATCCCCCATAAGCAGCATAGTCCCCCATAGCCAGCATAATCCCCAATAGCCAGCATAATTCCCAATAGCCAGCATAATCCCCCATAGCCAGCATAATCCCCCAATAGCCAGCATAATCCCCCAATAGCCAGCATAAGCCCCATAGCCAGCATAATCCCCCCATAGCCAGCATAATCCCCATAGCCAGCATAATCCCCCATAGCCAGCATAATCCCCCAATAGCCAGCATAATCCCCCAATAGGCAGCATAATCCCCCCATAGCCAGCATAGTCCCCAATAGCCAGCATAATCCCCATAAGCAGCATAGTCCCCCAATGCCAGCATAAATCCCCCAATAGCCAGCATAATCCCCATAGCCAGCATAATCCCCCATAGCCAGCATAATCCCCCAATAGCCAGCATAAGCCCCCCATAGCCAGCATAATCCCCCAATAGCCAGCATAACCCCATAGCCAGCATAAATCCCCCCATAGCCAGCATAATCCCCCCATAGCCAGCATAATCCCCCATAGCCAGCATAATCTCCCATAGCCAGCATAATCCCACAATAGGCAGCATAATCCCCATAGCCAGCATAATACCCCCCATAGCCAGCATAATCCCCCATAGCCAGCATAATCTCCCATAGCCAGCATAATCCCACAATAGGCAGCATAATCCCCATAGCCAGCATAATCCCCCATAAGCAGCATAATCCCCCCATAGCCAGCATAATCCCCCATAGGGCCGGGCCGGCGTAAAAAAAAAAATGCCAGTACTCACCTATCTCCCTCGCTGCTCTGAAGAAGCGCGCTCGTCTCAGTCTTCTTCTGGCACAGGCGGCGTGACGTCATCAGGGCGCGCAGGCGGCGTGATGAACGATCACGTCGCCTGTGCTGCATATGGAAGGCCGCAAGGCCTTCCTCACTCACAGCATTCCGCCCGCCGCGATTAAAGGGCCCTCCGCCCGCCGGCAATGAACTGTCAGCGGGGCCGGTTCTTTCACGGTGGGTACGCCCATGGCAGCTTGCGGAACTACCGTGGTGGTAGGTGAAGCAGCTACAGCAGGGACGGGCCCCCTTCTAGCCCGGGGCCCTGTGGCAGCTGCTTCCCCTGCTTCCACGATAGTTCCGCCCTGGCCCCATGGATACTGCTCCAAATGTCTTATGGGCCAAAAGAAAGCTCCATATATAATGGGCCCCATTATTAGTGTTTCCAGTGTGTAATGGGCCACGTAAATGCTGCTCTAGTGTATTATGGGTCAAAAGAATGCTCTATATATCATGGGCGCCATTAAGGTTCAAAGGTTTAATGGCCCCGTAAATGCTGCTCCAGAGTCTCATCTGCCCTCTTTTGAATGCTCCAATACATGATGGGCCCCATGGATGATGCTCCAGTGTCTTATGGGCCAAAAGAAAGCTCCATATATAATGGGCCCAATTATTAATGTTCCAGTGTGTAATGGGCCACGTAAATGCTGCTCTAGTGTCTGATGTCCCCCATTTACAATACTCCAGTATATGATGGGCCCCATGGATGATGCTTCAGTGTCTTATGGGCAAAAAGAAAGCTCCATTTATAATGGGCCCAATTATTAAAGTACCAGTGGGTAATGGGCCACGTAAATGCTCCTCCAGTGTCTTATATCCCCCATTTACAATACTCCAGTATATGATGGGCCTCATGGATGCTGCTGCAGTGTCTTCTGGGCCAAAAAAAAGCTCCATATATAATGGGCCCTATTATTAGTGCTTCAGTGTGTAATGGACCAGGTAAATGCTTCTCCTGTGTCTGATGTCCCCCATTTACAATACTCCAGTATATGATGGGCCCCATGGATGATGCTCCAATGTCTTATGGGCCAAAAGAAAGCTCTATATATAATGGGCCCCATTATTAATGTTCCAGTGTGTAATGGGCCACGTAAATGCTGCTCCAGTGTCTTATGGGCCAAAAGAATGCTCCATATATCATGGGCCCCATTAATGTTCAAAGGTTTAATGGGCCCCGTAAATGCTGCTCCAGTGTCTCATCTGCCCTCTTTTGAATGCTCCAATACATGATGGGCCCCATGGATGATGCTCCAGTGTCTTATGGGCCAAAAGAAAGCTCCATATATAATGGGCCCAATTATTAAAGTGCCAGTGGTAATGGGCCACGTAAATGCTGCTCTAGTGTCTGATGTCCCCCATTTACAATAACTCCAGTATATGATGGGCCCCATGGATGTGCTCCAGTGTCTTATGGGCCAAAAGAAAGCTCCATATATAATGTGGCCCCATTATTAAAGTTCCAGTGTGTAATGGACCACGTAATGCTGCTCCAGTGTCTGATGTCCCCATTTCAAAACTCCATATAATGATGGCCCATGGATGCTGCTCCAGTATCTTATGGCCAAAAGAAAGCTCCATATATAATGGGCCCATTATTAATGTTCCAGTGTGTAATGGGCCACGTAAATGCTGCTCCAGTGTTTATGGGCCAAAAGAATGCTCCATATATCATGGGCCCCATTAATGTTCAAGGTTTAATGGGCCCCGTAAATGCTGCTCCAGTGTCTGATCTGCCCCATTTTGAATGCCCAATACATGATGGGCCCCATGGATGATGCTCCAGTGTCTTATGGGCCAAAAGAAAGCTCCATATATAATGGGCCCATTATTAATGTTCCAGTGGTAATGGGCCACGTAAATGCTGCTCCCAGTGTCTGATGTCCCCATTTACAAACTCCAGTATATGATGGCCCCATGAATGTGCTCCAGTGGTCTTATGGGCCAAAAGAAAGCTCCATATATAATGGGCCCCATTATTAATGTTTCAGTGTGTAATGGACCACGTAAATGCTGCTCCAGTGTCTTATGGGCCAAAAGAATGCTCCATATATCATGGGCCATATTAATGTTCAAAGGTTTAATGGGCCCCGTAAATGACTGCTCCAGTGTCTGATCTGCCCTATTTTGAATTCTCCAATACATGATGGGCCCCATGGATGATGCTCCAGTGTCTTATGGCCAAAAGAAAGCTCCATATATAATGGGCCCATTATATGTTTCAGTGTGTTATGGACCACGTAACATGCTGCTCCAGTGTCTGATGTCCCCCATTTACAAACTCCAGTATATGATGGGCCCCATGGATGCTGCTCCAGTGTCTTATGGGCCAAAAGAAGGCTCCATATATAATGGGCCCAATTATTAAAGTTCCAGTGGGTAATGGGCCACGTAAATGCTGCTCCAGTGTCTGATGTTCCCCATTTTCAAAACTCCAGTATATCATGGGCCTCATGGATGCTGCTGCAGTGTCTTCTGGGCCAAAAGAAAGCTTCATATATAATGGGCCCTATTATTAGTGTTCCAGTGTGTAAAGGGCCACGAAAATGCTGCTCCAGTGTTTTATGGGCCAAAAGAATGCTCCATATATCATGGGCCCCATTAATGTTCAAGGGTAAAATGGGCCCCGTAAATGCTGCTCCAGTGTTTTATGGGCCAAAAGAATGCTCCATATATCATGGGCCCCATTAATGTTCAAGGTATAATGGGCCCCGTAAATGCTGCTCCAGTGTCTGATCAGCCCTATTTTGAATGCTCCAATACATGATGGGCCCCATGGATGATGCTCCAGTGTCTTATGGGCCAAAAGAAAGCTCCATATATAATGGGCCCAATTATTAAAGTTCCAGTGTGTAATGGGCCACGTAAATGCTGCTCCAGTGTCTGATGTCCCCCATTTACAAAACTCCAGTATATGATGGGTCCCATGGATGAGGCTCCAGTGTCTTATGGGCCAAAAGAATGCTCCATATATCATGGGCCCCATTAATGTTCAAGGGTATAATGTGCCCCGTAAATGCTGCTCCAGTGTCTGATCTCCCCATTTTGAATGCTCCAATACATTATGGGCCCCATGGATGATGCTCCAGTGTCTTATGGGCCAAAAGAAAGCTCCTTATATAATGGGCCCCATTATTAATGTTCCAGTGTGTAATGGGCCACGTAAATGCTGCTCCAGTGTTTTATGGGCCAAAAGAATGCTCCATATATCATGGGCCCCATTAATGTTCAAGGGTATAATGGGCCCCGTAAATGCTGCTCCAGTGTCTGATCTGCCCCATTTTGAATGCTCCAATACATGATGTGCCCCATGGATGATGCTCCAGTGTCTTATGGGCCAAAAGAAAGCTCCATATATAATTGGCCCCATTATCAATGTTCCAGTGAGTCATGGGCCACGTACATGCTGCTCCAGTGTCTGATGTCCCCTATTACAAAACTCCAGTATATGATGGGCCCCATGGATGCTGCTCCAGTGTCTTATGGGCCAAAAAAGGCTCCATATATAATGGGCCCAATTATTAAAGTTCCAGTGGGTAATGGGCCACGTAAATGCTGCTCCAGTGTCTGATGTTCCCCATTTTCAAAACTCCAGTATATCATGGGCCTCATGGATGCTGCTGCAGTGTCTTCTGGGCCAAAAGAAAGCTTCATATATAATGGGCCCTATTATTAGTGTTCCAGTGTGTAAAGGGCCACGAAAATGCTGCTCCAGTGTTTTATGGCCAAAAGAATGCTCCATATATCATGGGCCCCATAATGTTCAAGGGTAAAATGGGCCCCGTAAATGCTGCTCCAGTGTCTGATCTGCCCATTTTGAATGCTCCAATACATGATGGGCTCCATGATGATGCTCCAGTGTCTTATGGCCAAAAGAAAGCTCCATATATAATGGGCCCCATTATTATGTTCCAGTGTGTAATGGGCCACGTAAATGCTGCTCCAGTGTTTTATGGGCCAAAAGAATGCTCCATATATCATGGGCCCCATTAATGTTCAAGGGTATAATGGGCCCCATAAATGCTGCTCCAGTGTCTGATCTGCCCCATTTTGAATGCTCCAATACATGATGGGCCCCATGGATGATGCTCCAGAGTCTTATGGGCCAAAAGAAAGCTCCATATATAATTGGCCCCATTATTAATGTTCCAGTGAGTCAAGGGCCACGTACATGCTGCTCCAGTGTCTGATGTCCCCATTTACAAAACTCCAGTATATGATGCGCCCCATGGATGCTGCTCCAGTATCTTATAGGCCAAAAGATAGCTCCATATATAATGGGACCCATTATTAATGTTCCAGTGTGTAATGGGCCACGTAAATGCTGCTCCAGTGTCTTATGGGCCAAAAGAATGCTCCATATATCATGGGCCCCATTAATGTTCAAAGGTTTAATGGGCCCCGTAAATGCTGCTCCAGTGTCTCATCTGCCCTCTTTTGAATGCTCCAATACATGATGGGCCCCATGGATGATGCTCCAGTGTCTTATGGGCCAAAAGAAAGCTCCATATATAATGGGCCCAATTATTAAAGTGCCAGTGGGTAATGGGCCACGTAAATGCTGCTCTAGTGTCTGATGTCCCCCATTTACAATACTCCAGTATATGATGGGCCCCATGGATGATGCTCCAGTGTCTTATGGGCCAAAAGAAAGCTCCATATATAATGGGACCCATTATTAATATTCCAGTGTGTAATGGGCCACGTAAATGCTGCTCCAGTGTCTTATGGGCCAAAAGAAAGCTCCATATGTAATGGGCCCAATTATTAAAGTTCCAGTATGTAATGGGCCACTGTTATAATGTTTTAGAAATGAATTCTGAGCAGAAGCTCCCTCTGGTGGTTACAAACAGTACTGAACCATTCATTGAGGATTGGCAATCAGGAATCACAGACTGGCTGGATATAAGGGAGGTTTCCCCCCATCATGGTTGCTGGTGATCAATTGTTCTTGTCTCAATGTTGTTTCCTGGTTCACTTGGAAGCTTGCTGAGTCTTGCCTCTTCTCCTGCTCTCAGATAAGATATTTTCTGTTTTTTGTTTTTGTGCTTGCCATTTGCATATTTCTCTGCATTTCTGTGAGGTTGGCCAGGTTCCCCTCCCCGGGGGGCTTGGGCTCCTCTCGGTTCCTCTGGAGCCACTGTTGTTTGTTCATTTGCCTTTTCCAGTTTTTTCTGTGGCTGCGGCTTAGTTTTGTTACACCAGAGAACTAATTTAGGTGGTAGAGGTCGTGTGATCTCAGGTGTTTTTGCAATTAGTAGCGTTGGCTTTTTTTAGGGTATTTTTGGATTGCAGTAAGTATCCTTCCTATCCTTTTCTGTCTAGGCAGATTGGGCCCCAGCGTTTGCTCATACTATTTTCTGTCTGTGTCTGTATTTCCTCTTGTCTAACCGCCATCACATGTTTGCGGGCTTCCTATGTTCTTTGGGGATCTGCTCCGGGGCAGATAGATTTCCTCTTTCTATCTTTAGGTGTAGTTAGCCTCTCAGGCTGTGACAAGGCGTCTAGGACCAACGTAGGAACGCAGGAACGCTCCACGGCTGCCTTTAGTTGTGGTGGTTAGTCAGGGTACTGCAATCCAGTAGATTCCAACCTCTCTGGTGTATTGCCGTTTTTGCCTGCTCTCCCTCAGCTACCAAAACATAACAGGCCACATAAATGCTGCTCCAGTGTCTGATGTCCCCAGTCTTATGGGTCAAAAGAATGCTCTATATATCATGGGCGCCATTAATGTTCAAAGGTTTAATGGGCCCCGTAAATGCTGCTTCAGATCTCATCTGCCCTCTTTTGAATGCTCCAATACATGATGGGCCCCATGGATGATGCTCCAGTGTCTTATGGGCCAAAAGAAAGCTCCATATATAATGGGCCCCATTATTAGTGTTTCAGTGTGTAATGGACCACGTAAATGCTGCTCCAGTGTCTTATGGGCCAAAAGAATGCTCCATATATCATGGGCCATATTAATGTTCAAAGGTTTAATGGGCCCCGTAAATGCTGCTCCAGTTTCTGATCTGCCCTATTTTGAATTCTCCAATACATGATGGGCCCCATGGATGATGCTCCAGTGTCTTATGGTCCAAAAGAAAGCTCCATATATAATGGGCGCCATTAGTAGTGTTTCAGTGTGTTATGGACCACGTACATGCTGCTCCAGTGTCTGATGTCCCCCATTTACAAAACTCCAGTATATGATGGGCCCCATGGATGCTGCTCCAGTGTCTTATGGGCCAAAAGAAGGCTCCATATATAATGGGCCAATTATTAAAGTTCCAGTGTTTAATGGACCACGTAAATGCTGCTCCAGTGTCTGATGTCCCCCATTTTCAAAACTCCAGTATATGATAGGCCTCATGGATGCTGCTGCAGTGTCTTCTGGGCCAAAAGAAAGCTTCATATATAATGGGCCCTATTATTAGTGTTCCAGTGTGTAAAGGGCCACGTAAATGCTGCTCCAGTGTTTTATGGGCCAAAAGAATGCTCCATATATCATGGGCCCCATTAATGTTCAAGGGTAAAATGGGCCCCGTAAATGCTGCTCCAGTGTCTGATCTGCCCCATTTTGAATGCTCCAATACATGATGGGCCCCATGGATGATGCTCCAGTGTCTTATGGGCCAAAAGAAAGCTCCATATATAATGGGCCCCATTATTAATGTTCCAGTGAGTCATGGGCCACGTACATGCTGCTCCAGTGTCTGATGTCCCCATTTACAAAACTCCAGTATATGATGCGCCCCATGGATGCTGCTCCAGTATCTTATAGGCCAAAAGAAAGCTCCATATATAATGGGACCCATTATTAATGTTCCAGTGTGTAATGGGCCACGTAAATGCTGCTCCAGTGTCTTATGGGCCAAAAGAAAGCTCCATATATAATGGGCCCAATTATTAATGTTCCAGTATGTAATGGGCCACGTAAATGCTGCTCCATTGTCTTATGTCCCCATTTACAAAACTCCAGTATATTTTGGGCCTCATGTATGCTGTTCCAATGTCTTTTGGGCCAAAAGAATGCTCCATATATCATGGGCCCCATTAATGTTCAAAGGTTTAATGGGCCCCGTAAATGCTGCTCCAGTGTCTGATCAGCCCTATTTTGAATGCTCCAATACATGATGGGCCCCATGGATGATGCTCCAGTGTCTTATGGGCCAAAAGAAAGCTCCATATATAATGGGCCCAATTATTAAAGTTCCAGTGTGTAATGGGCCACTAAATGCTGCTCCAGTGTCTGATGTCCCCCATTTACAAAACTCCAGTATATGATGGGCCTCATGGATGCTGCTGCAGTGTCTTCTGGGCCAAAAGAAAGCTTCATATATAATGGGCTCTATTATTAGTGTTCCAGTGTGTAAAGGGCCACGTAAATGCTGCTCAGTGTTTTATGGGCCAAAAGAATGCTCCATATATCATGGGCCCCATTAATGTTCAAGGGTAAAATGGACCCCGTAAATGCTGCTTCAGTGTCTGATCTGCCCCATTTTGAATGCTCCAATACATGATTGGCTCCATGGATGATGCTCCAGTGTCTTATGGGCCAAAAGAAAGCTCCATATATAATGGGCCCCATTATTAGTGTTCCAGTGTGTAATGGGCCACGTAAATGCTGCTCCAGTGTTTTATGGGCCAAAAGAATGCTCCATATATCATGGGCCCCATTAATGTTCAAGGGTATAATGGGCCCCATAAATGCTGCTCCAGTGTCTGATCTGCCCCATTTTGAATGCTCCAATACATGATGGGCCCCATGGATGATGCTCCAGAGTCTTATGGGCCAAAAGAAAGCTCCATATATAATTGGCCCCATTATTAATGTTCCAGTGAGTCAAGGGCCACGTACATGCTGCTCCAGTGTCTGATGTCCCCATTTACAAAACTCCAGTATATGATGCGCCCCATGGATGCTGCTCCAGTTCTTAGGCCAAAAGAATAGCTCCATATATAATGGGACCCATTATTAATGTTCCAGTGTGTAATGGGCCACGTAAATGCTGCTCCAGTGTCTTATGGGCCAAAGAAATGCTCCATATATCATGGGCCCCATTAATGTTCAAAGGTTTAAATGGCCCCGTAAATGCTGCTCCAGTGTCTCATCTGCCCTCTTTGAATGCTCCAATACATGATGGGCCCATGGATGATGCTCCATTGTTTTATGGGCCAAAAGAAAGCTCCATATATAATGGCCCAATTATTAAAGTGCCAGTGGGTAATGGGCCACGTAAATGCTGCTCTATGTTCGTATGTCCCCCATTTACAATACTCCAGTATATGATGGGCCCCATGGATGATGCTCCAGTGTCTTATGGGCCAAAAGAAAGCTCCATATATAATTGGCCCCATTATTAATGTTCCAGTGAGTCATGGGCCACGTACATGCTGCTCCAGTGTCTGATGTCCCCATTTACAAAACTCCAGTATATGATGCGCCCCATGGATGCTGCTCCAGTATCTTATAGGCCAAAAGATAGCTCCATATATAATGGGACCCATTATTAATGTTCCAGTGTGTAATGGGCCACGTAAATGCTGCTCCAGTGTCTTATGGGCCAAAAGAATGCTCCATATATCATGGGCCCCATTAATGTTCAAAGGTTTAATGGGCCCCGTAAATGCTGCTCCAGTGTCTCATCTGCCCTCTTTTGAATGCTCCAATACATCATGGGCCCCATGGATGATGCTCCAGTGTCTTATGGGCTAAAAGAAAGCTCCATATATAATGGGCCCAATTATTAAAGTGCCAGTGGGTAATGGGCCACGTAAATGCTGCTCTAGTGTCTGATGTCCCCCATTTACAATACTCCAGTATATGATGGGCCCCATGAATGATGCTCCAGTGTCTTATGGGCCAAAAGAAAGCTCCATATATAATGGGCCCCATTATTAGTGTTTCAGTGTGTAATGGACCACGTAAATGCTGCTCCAGTGTCTTAGGGCCAAAGAATGCTCCATATATCATGGCCATATTAATGTTCAAGGTTTAATGGCCCCGTAAATGCTGCTCCAGTTTCTGATCTGCCCTATTTTGAATTCTCCATACATGATGGGCCCCATGGATGATGCTCCAGTGTCTTATGGCCAAAAGAAAGCTCCATATATAATGGGCGCCATTAGTTAGTGTTTCAGTGTGTATGGACCACGTACATGCTGCTCCAGTGTTTTATGGGCCAAAAGAATGCTCCATATATCATGTCCCCCATTAATGTTCAAGGGTATAATGGGCCCCATAAATGCTGCTCCAGTGTCTGAGCTGCCCCATTTTGAATGTCCAATACATGATTGGCCCCATGGATGATGCTCCAGTGTCTTATGGGCCAAAAGAAAGCTCCATATATCATTGGCCCCATTATTAAAATGTTCCAGTGAGTCATGGGCCACGTACATGCTGCTCCAATGTCTGATGTCCCCCATTTACAAACTCCAGTATATGATGCGCCCCATGGATGCTGCTCCAGTATCTTATAGGCCAAAAGAAAGCTCCATATATAATGGGACCCATTATTAATGTTCCAGTGTGTAATGGGCCACGTAAATGCTGCTCCAGTGTCTTATGGGCCAAAAGAAAGCTCCATATATATGGGCCCCATTATTAGTGTTTCAGTGTGTAATGGACCACGTAAATGCTGCTCCAGTGTCTTATGGGCCAAAAGAATGCTCCATATATCATGGGCCATATTAATGTTCACAGTTTAATGGGCCCCGTAAATGCTGCTCCAGTTTCTGATCTGCCCTATTTTGAATTCTCCAATACATGATGGGCCCCATGGATGATGCTCCAGTGTCTTATGGTCCAAAAGAAAGCTCCATATATAATGGGCGCCATTAGTAGTGTTTCAGTGTGTTATGGACCACGTACATGCTGCTCCAGTGTCTGATGTCCCCCATTTACAAAACTCCAGTATATGATGGGCCCCATGGATGCTGCTCCAGTGTCTTATGGGCCAAAAGAAGGCTCCATATATAATGGGCCCAATTATTAAAGTTCCAGTGTTTAATGGACCACGTAAATGCTGCTCCAGTGTCTGATGTCCCCCATTTTCAAAACTCCAGTATATGATGGGCCTCATGGATGCTGCTGCAGTGTCTTCTGGGCCAAAAGAAAGCTCCATATATAATGGGCCCTATTATTAGTGTTCCAGTGTGTAATGGGCCACGTAAATGCTGCTCCAGTATTTTATGGGCCAAAAGAATGCTCCATATATCATGGGCCCCATTAATGTTCAAGGGTAAAATGGGCCCCGTAAATGCTGCTCCAGTGTCTGATCTGCCCCATTTTGAATGCTCCAATACATGATGGGCCCCATGGATGATGATCCAGTGTCTTATGGGCCAAAAGAAAGCTCCATATATAATGGGCCCCATTATTAATGTTCCAGTGTGTAATGGGCCACGTAAATGCTGCTCCAGTGTTTTATGGGCCAAAAGAATGCTCCATATATCATGTCCCCCATTAATGTTCAAGGGTATAATGGGCCCCATAAATGCTGCTCCAGTGTCTGAGCTGCCCCATTTTGAATGGTCCAATACATGATTGGCCCCATGGATGATGCTCCAGTGTCTTATGGGCCAAAAGAAAGCTCCATATATCATTGGCCCCATTATTAATGTTCCAGTGAGTCATGGGCCACGTACATGCTGCTCCAATGTCTGATGTCCCCATTTACAAAACTCCAGTATATGATGCGCCCCATGGATGCTGCTCCAGTATCTTATAGGCCAAAAGAAAGCTCCATATATAATGGGACCCATTATTAATGTTCCAGTGTGTAATGGGCCACGTAAATGCTGCTCCAGTGTCTTATGGGCCAAAAAAAGCTCCATATATAATGGGCCCAATTATTAATGTTCCAGTATGTAATGGCCACGTAAATGCTGCTCCATTGTCTTATGTCCCCCATTTACAAAACTCCAGTATATTTTGGGCCTCATGGATGCTGCTGCAGTGTCTTCTGGGCCAAAAGAAAGCTCCATATATAATGGGCCCCATTATTAGTGTTTCAGTGTGTAATGGACCACGTAAATGCTGCTCCAGTGTCTGATGTCCCCCCTTTACAAAACTACAGTATATGATGGGCCCCATGGATGCTGTTCCAATGTCTTTTGGGCCAAAAGAATGCTCCATATATCATGGGCCCCATTAATGTTCAAAGGTTTAATGGGCCCCGTAAATGCTGCTCCAGTGTCTGATCAGCCCTATTTTGAATGCTCCAATACATGATGGGCCCCATGGATGATGCTCCAGTGTCTTATGGGCCAAAAGAAAGCTCCATATATAATGGGCCCAATTATTAAAGTTCCAGTGTGTAATGGGCCACGTAAATGCTGCTCCAGTGTCTGATGTCCCCCATTTACAAAACTCCAGTATATGATGGGTCCATGGATGAGGCTCCAGTGTCTTATGGGCCAAAAGAATGCTCCATATATCATGGGCCCCATTAATGTTCAAGGGTATAATGTGCCCCGTAAATGCTGCTCCAGTGTCTGATCTGCCCCATTTTGAATGCTCCAATACATTATGGGCCCCATGGATGATGCTCCAGTGTCTTATGGCCAAAAGAAAGCTCCTTATATAATGGGCCCCATTATTAATGTTCCAGTGTGTAATGGGCCACGTAAATGCTGCTCCAGTGTTTTATGGGCCAAAAGAATGCTCCATATATCATGGGCCCCATTAATGTTCAAGGGTATAATGGGCCCCGTAAATGCTGCTCCAGTGTCTGATCTGCCCCATTTTGAATGCTCCAATACATGATGTGCCCCATGGATGATGCTCCAGTGTCTTATGGGCCAAAAGAAAGCTCCATATATAATTGGCCCCATTATCAATGTTCCAGTGAGTCATGGGCCACGTACATGCTGCTCCAGGGTCTGATGTCCCCTATTTACAAAACTCCAGTATATGATGGGCCCCATGGATGCTGCTCCAGTGTCTTATAGACCAAAAGAAAGCTCCATATATAATGGGACCCATTATTAATGTTCCAGTGTGTAATGGGCCACGTAAATGCTGCTCCAGTGTCTTATGGGCCAAAAGAAAGCTCCATATATAATGGGCCCAATTATTAATGTTCCAGTATGTAATGGGCCACGTAAATGCTGCTCCAGTGTCTGATGTCCCCATTCACAAAACTCCAGTATATGATGGGCCCCATGCATTCTGCTCCAATGTCTTATGGGCCAAAAGAAAGCTCCATATATAATTGGCCCCATTATTAGTGTTCCAGTGTGTATTGGGCCACGTAAATGCTGCTCCAGTGTCTTATGGGCCAAAATAATGCTCCATATATCATGGGCCTCATTAATGTTCAAAGGTTTAATGGGCCCCGTAAATGCTGCTCCAGTGTCTGATCTGCCCTATTTTGAATGCTCCAATAATGATGGGCCCCATGGATGATGCTCCAGTGTCTTATGGGCCAAAAAAAAGCTCCATATATAATGGGCCCAATTATTCAAGTTCCAGTGGGTAATTTGCCATGTAAATGCTGCTCCAGTGTCTGATGTCCCCCATTTACAATATTCCAGTATATGATGGGCCTCATGGATGCTGCTGCAGTGTCTTCTGGGCCAAAAGAAAGCTCCATATATAATGGGCCCCATTATTAGTGTTTCAGTGTGTAATGGACCACGTACATGCTGCTTCAGTGTCTGATGTCCCCCATTTACAAAACTCCAGTATATGATGGGTCCCATGGATGCTGATCAGTGTCTTTGGGCCAAAAGAAAGCTCCTTATATAATGGGCCCCATTATTAGTGTTCCAGTGTGTAATAGACCACGTAAATGCTGCTCCAGTGTTTTATGGGCCAAAAGAATGCTCCATATATCATGGGCCCCTATTAATGTTCAAGGGTATAAAGGGCCCCGTAAATGCTGCTCCAGTGTCTGATCTGCCCCATTTTGAATGCTCCAATACATGATGGGCCCCATGGATGATGCTCCAGTGTCTTATGGGCCAAAAGAAAGCTCCATATATAATTGGCCCCATTATTAATGTTCCAGTGAGTCATGGGCCACGTACATGCTGCTCCAGTGTCTGATGTCCCATTTACAAAACTTCAGTATATGATGGGCCCCATGGATGCTGCTCTAGTGTCTTATAGGCCAAAAGAAAGCTCCATATATAATGGGACCCATTATTAATATTCCAGTGTGTAATGGGCCACTGTTATGAATGTTTTAGAAATGAATTCTGAGCAGAAGCTCCCTCTGGTGGTTACAAACAGTACTGAACCATTCATTGAGGTTGGCAATCAGGAATCACAGACTGGCTGGATATAAGGGAGGTTTCCCCCCATCATGGTTGCTGGTGATCAATTGTTCTTGTCTCAATGTTGTTTCCTGGTTCACTTGGAAGCTTGCTGAGTCTTGCCTCTTCTCCTGCTCTCAGATAAGATATTTTCTGTTTTTTGTTTTTGTGCTTGCCATTTGCATATTTCTCTGCATTTCTGTGAGGTTGGCCAGGTTCCCCTCCCCGGGGGGCTTGGGCTCCTCTCGGTTCCTCTGGAGCCACTGTTGTTTGTTCATTTGCCTTTTCCAGTTTTTTCTGTGGCTGCGGCTTAGTTTTGTTACACCAGAGAACTAATTTAGGTGGTAGAGGTCGTGTGATCTCAGGTGTTTTTGCAATTAGTAGCGTTGGCTTTTTTTAGGGTATTTTTGGATTGCAGTAAGTATCCTTCCTATCCTTTTCTGTCTAGGCAGATTGGGCCCCAGCGTTTGCTCATACTATTTTCTGTCTGTGTCTGTATTTCCTCTTGTCTAACCGCCATCACATGTTTGCGGGCTTCCTATGTTCTTTGGGGATCTGCTCCGGGGCAGATAGATTTCCTCTTTCAACTTTAGGTGTAGTTAGCCTCTCAGGCTGTGACGAGGCGTCTAGGACCAACGTAGGAACGCTCCACGGCTGCTTTTAGTTGTGGTGGTTAGTCAGGGTACTGCAATCCAGTAGATTCCAACCTCTCTGGTGTATTGCCGTTTTTGCCTGCTCTCCTCAGCTACCAAAACATAACAGGCCACATAAATGCTGCTCCAGTGTCTGATGTCCCCCATTCACAAAACTCCAGTATATGATGGGCCCCATGCATGATGCTCCAGTGTCTTATGGGCCAAAAGAAAGTTCTTTATATAATGGGCCACATTATTATGATCCAGTGTAAAATGCTCCCCATATATTCCTCCAAACATTACAAAAAATGAAATACCTCTCCTCGCTGTGCACTGCTTTACTCTGGCCTCCTCCATGTTGCCATCTTACAGTTCTCTGCAGTTGGACAGTTTAGGCAGAGGGAGTACAGACGTGACGTCATTCCTCTCTGTAACCTGAATGTTACTGTCAGGAAATGCCTAAGGCCTCTTTCACACATCCGTTTTTCTCATTGCGGCGCCCCCGGCATTTTTCAGCAGCGCCGCATCACAAAACCGTATGCACCGCATGCGTTTTTTTTCCCATAGACTTTCATTAGCGCTGGATGGCGCCGCATGTCACTGCGGCGCGTCCGGTTGGTGCCGGATGCGGTGTCTGGTCACCGTCCGGTGTCTGGAAAAAACGTTGCATGTAACGTTTTTTGTCTGCGGTGAAAAAGCCGCATGCGCCGGATGCGGCGCGTGCAGTGTTTTTTTACAATGAAAGTCTATGGACGCCGCAATGCGCCGCATCCGGCTTGAGCCGCATCCGGTAGCCGCATCCGGTTTTTTAATTGATATACCAGCCCACAACAAACAGGTACCACCCCTCAGCAAACATATAGAAAAAAAAATTTGTGGGACATCAGACACATCCACAGCAGCCACCGGAGACGCAGCCACCGGAGACGCAGCCACCGGAGACGCAGCCACCGGAGACGCAGCCACCGCAGACCACCGACGCCTCAGCCACCGGAGACTCAACCACCGGAGACTCAACCACCGGAGACTCGCAGCCAGGATCCGCATCATGGAGCGCCAGGAAAACAAACGGTAAATATGCCTAAAAAATCCAAAATGTACAATACATATGTCACCAATGCTGTGTGAGCTGATGTTTATTTTTGGCACCCTGGTACATTTTATATTTCATGTTTTTTCTGTGATGGGGATTGGTTCCCCTGGTATTGTATGAAATTAAATTGGTGATGATGGGGTGGGTCCCCGAGTTTAAAATGCATTTGTTTGTGAACTTTATTGTGTATTCCCTGCTACTGTTGTGAATGTTGATAATGTAGATCTACTGGTACTGTTTTTTTGCAGTGATGTGCTTGGTCTCCCTGCGACAATATGAAATGTGGATTTGTGTATCATATAATGTTTTTTATTTTTTTTTTGTTTTTAAATTTTTTTTTTTTTTTGGGCCTGTGATGTGTGGTTGCTTGTCCTGCTACTATCTGAAATGTGCATGTGTTTACTATGGTAATGTTTATCTCCATTTTTTTTGCCAATGTTTTTTTTTTTGGGCCTGTGATGTGGTTGATTGTCCTGCTACTATCTGAAACGTGCATGGGTTTTTACTATGGTAATGTTTATCTACATTTTTTTTGCCAATGTTTTTTTTTTGGGCCTGTGATGTGGTTGCTTGTCCTGCTACTATCTGAAATGTTCATGGGTTTTTACTATGGTAATGTTTATGTACATTTTTTTTTGCCAATGTTTTTTTTTTGGGCCTGTGATGTGGTTGCTTGTCCTGCTACTATCTGAAATGTGCATGGGTTTTTAATATGGTAATGTTTATCTACATTTTTTTTGACAAATGTTTATTTTTGGGGCCTGTGATGTGGTTGCTTGTCCTGCTACTATCTGAAATGTTCATGGGTTTTTACTATGGTAATGTTTATCTACATTTTTTTTGCCAATGTTTTTTTTTTTGGGGCTGTGATGTGGTTGCTTGTCCTGCTACTATCTGAAATGTGCATGGGTTTTTAATATGGTAATGTTTACTACATTTTTTGACAAATGTTTATTTTTGGGGCCTGTGATGTGGTTGCTTGTCCTGCTACTATCTAAATGTTCATGGTTTTTACTATGGTAATGTTATCTACATTTTTTGCCAATGTTTTTTTTGGCTGTGATGTGGTTGCTTGTCCTGCTACTATCTGAAATGTTCATGGGTTTTTACTATGGTAATGTTTATCTACATTTTTTTGCCAATGTTTTTTTTTTGGGCCTTGATGTGGTTGCTTGTCCTGCTACTATCTGAAATGTTCATGGGTTTTTACTATGGTAATGTTTATCTACATTTTTTTTGCCAATGTTTATTTTTTGGGCCTGTGATGTGGTTGCTTGTCCTGCTACTATCTGAAATGTGCATGGGTTTTTACTATGGTAATGTTTATCTACATTTTTTTTGCCAATGTTTATTTTTTGGGGCCTGTGATGTTTTTTTCTACTAATGCTCTCTTGCATTTGTTTAGTATGCTAATGTTTTTTTCTTTGCAATCTTTGTTCTTTGTGGCCTCTCACGCTTTATCTACTCATGGTCTCTTGCATTGTATGCTAATGTTTTTTTCTTTGCAATCTTTGTTCTTTGTGGCCTCTCACGCTTTATCTACTCATGGCCTCTTGCATTGTATGCTAATGTTTTTTTGTTTGCAATCTTTGTTCTTTGTGGCCTCTCACGGTTTATCTACTCATGCTGCTATTACATTTGCATGTGTTTAGTATCCAAATGTTGATCTACTTTTCTTTTTGTTGCAATTTTTTTTTTTTGGTGCCTCTGACCTTAAATATAGTCATGCTTGTATGTGAAATGTCCATGTTTTTAATATCATTATGTTTGTACTGTTTTTTTTTTTGTTATTGGGGATCGTTTGATTCAAACTGTTAATTTTTTATTTATTTTTTTATTTTTTTTTTTGGTCCAGGGATACCCATGGTACTGTTGATGGCTACAAATGATTGCATGTGGTCGGAATAATGTCCTTGTTTGAATGTTATATGTTAAAACAGGGACAATCAATACATATAAACACAATTCCTTTTTGTCTGTTAATTCCACAGCAGAAGAATTGATGCTGATGATCCAAGGGCGCAGGAGATCCTGGATGCAAGGAGGCAAGCCAGTAGAAAGTAAATATGACATCCCCCATGTGCCTAAAAATTAAATGTTTGTTTTTCTCTTTCAGCCAGGGACAAGGAATCCGCATATATTCACTGTCCGTTTTTGTGTCCTTATTCAACAGCAGAAGAATTCAACGAGCGGCGGCGGCGGCGGCTGAAGCGCAAGTTGAGCAGAGGGGAGGAGAGGACCTCCAAGCTAGGAGGCTAGCAAGCAGAAAGTAAGTATTACAGCACACATTTTGCTCTAAATTAAATGTTTGTTTTTCTCTTTCAGCCAGGGAAAGGAATACAGATATATTCACTGTCCGTTTTTGTGTCCTTATTCAACAGCCGAAGACTTCACCGGGCAGCGGCGGCGGCTGAAGCGCAAGTTCAGCAGAGGGACGAGAGGACCTCCAAGCTAGGAGGATAGCACGCAGAAAGTAAGTATTACAGCACACATTTTGCTGTAAATGACATGTTTGTTTTTCTTTCAGCCATGGACAAGGAATATAAAATTTACAGTCCCTTTTTACTTAACAGTAGAAGACGTCAAGAAGAGGGGGAGGCGGCGGATGGAGATAGACGAGAGGAGGAGAGGCGGGCAAGGAGGGAAGACAGTAGAAAGTAAAGATTACATCCCCCATTTCAATAAAAATACATGTTTTTTTTTCTCTTTCAGCCAGGGCCAAGGAATTTAGAAATATATTGACTGTCCCTTTTTGTTTCTTCCACAGCAGACAACGTCAAACAGCAGCTGCAGCTGCCGCAATGGCGGTGTTGGCGGAGGAGGCAGCGGCTGAAGCGGCGGCAGCACCACCGGCATCGCCATCTCCTCCCTCCCAGCCAGAGCCAGAGCTGCCACAGCAGGAACAGCAGGACACATCTTCTTCTGGGAGCCCTCCTACCCATCGTCAGGAATTGGCGGTAAAAATATGTTTTTTTAATTTTTCTTTCCACAATCCATCTGTGGGCTATATGTCTTAATTGTTTTTTTTTTAATAACAGGAATCTGAAGATGACGAGGAGCTCCCAGAGGAAGAAGGACGGGGTGGAGAGATACCCGGAGTGGGCTCACAATTCGTAAGTATCCTGCATCAATCGCAGAAACACACCATCACAGTACACACAACACATAGAAAAACATTTAGTACATACTTCACATAGCGGACAACACCTGCCAATATCCAAAATTTTCTTTTCATTTTTAGTCTCTCGCATCTGGGAGCCAGAGGGTTTCTCCCAGCGCCTCCCAGAATCGTCGTGAGACTGTCGGCGGTTCTCAACGTGTAAGTGTTTTTTTTTTGCCATTTTCTATAATTTTTCATTTTTACAAAACGTGTTAGCTAAAAATGTTTTGTGCATTAATTTTCCCATTGTAACATGTATAGTTTTGCAAATTTCAAACAATGTGTCTGATGTTTTTTTTTTTTTCCTTTATTAATTTCACAGGCTTCACAGCGTGCTCCCGACTCGGACACGGAGGAGGGATTGGACGTGGAGTTGATGATCGACCTGGTCCGAGAAAGGGAGCCGCTGTGGAACATGGGGGACCGCCAGCATGCGGATCAAATTGTGACACGACGGCTCTGGACGGAAGTGGCAGCAGCAATGGTGCACCGCTGGGAGGACCTCAATCCTAGGTCCCAGACTAAATTACGTAAGTATAGTTCATGTTGCTGACTGTAAAGGTGTATTTTCAAAAATTCTGTCCTCGTGTAACCAACGCTTCTTGTTTTCCATTTTCTTTGGTGAAACACTATGGAAACAATGAAAACATTAACTCTGGGGACACGAGGACTAAAGTGTGGTTGTTGTATAGTAACCAATGTGTGCTTTTTCGTTTCAGGGGAGAGAATTATGAAGCGGTGGCGGTCTGTGAGGGATCGCTTTAAGAAGGAATTTAACAAAGAGATGCGGGCCCCGAGTGGATCTTCAGGACGCCAGAGCAAGTACAAATATGCACAAGCTCTGGCGTTCCTGCGTGAAACAATGGTCACCAGAAGGTAAATATAACCATAAAATGTTAACTTTTTTTTTTTTACAGCCAGGGCCATTACACATCTGTATATTAATTTTATGTTTTTGTTTCTTCCACAGCACGGTGAGCAGCACTCGGGCGCCCGCAGAGTTGGAGCCTTCTAGAGCGATCCCTCAGGAGACCGACACCGAGGGACACTTTGACCAACCCTCCACATCTGCCCCTTCCCAGACTTCACACACACTTGATCCCGCTGTCCCCTCCACCAGCGCTGGAGCAGCGTGGCCGGCTGCATTACATGAATCTGCTGGTCAGGATATAGCCTTCCCTTTACCCCACCCTTCTGACCCTGCCACCTCTAGTACAGCTGCGGGTACTGGGCGGCAGCGTCAGAAGGGTCAGGAAAAGAACTATGCGCCCGAGTTCTTACACATGAACGCATCTTTCCAGAACTGCCTTAAGTTGCTATCTGAACAAGTTGCCGCAGGCCTTCGTCAGATAACCACACTAGTTGGTGAGGTCAAGACACTTCTGGAAACTGTGCGTTCAGAGGTAAGAGCACCCCGAACTTCAGTTTTTTTAGGTCAGTTGCGGAGCGCATAGATCCGCTATCTTATGACCAGCAGATGTATGTGATGCACACGTGCCACTCTGCTCTAGCGCAGGTTGTCTCCCATCCTCAATCCACCCCAGTCATTCCACCACCTCCCCCCCCTACAGCCGCCGTCCATCTTCCCCCCCTCCACCTGCCATACCTCCTCCCCCTCCTATTCAATATCAACCTCCCAATACCAACCACCTCCCCAGCTCCATCAACCTCCACTATATCAACCACCTCCCCAGGTCCAACCACCTCCCCAATATCAACCACCTCCCAGGTCCAACCACCTCCCCAGTACCAACAACCTACCCACTACCAGCCACCTACCCCCTACCACACTTCTACCTACCAATCTCCTTCCCCCTTCCAAATACCTACTATGTCACCTGCTCCTCCTGCCCAACCCTCCACTCCACCACCACCCACCTGTTCTGCCTTGTCTTCCCATTCTTTTTGTCTTTCCACCCCTTCACCTCTTCCTGTTCCTTCACCACCACCATCCCGTTCGTCCCTCCACAGTCTCCACACTCCCACGGTCGAAGTGTCCCGCAGCCCCTCCAGCAGTATTTCCACCCCACACTACACAGACCTTTAAATATGTGTTTGTTTATAATTTTTTTTAAAGTTGAATAAATAAAGTTTAATAAAAAAGTAAAGTTGAATAAATAAAGTTTAATAAAAAAATTAAGTTTAATTTAAAAAAAAGGTTATTTCTATGTTAAACATTTGGCCAAAAGGCCTAATTTTATAAAAATTATATTAAAAAATAATTTTTCAATAAATTGTTCATTGGTTTAACATTGTTGTCTGTCTTTAATTTATAGGATGTTAAGTTTTAAATTTGTTATACAGGTACAGCTAACTTTGGCTAAAAGGTTCATAAATGCAACCTTTTTTACAAAGTTATGTCCCGGGTTTCTATTATGTTTTCACTTAAACTGTGTACTTTTTTATATTATCCCCTACCCCAGGTTTCCCCTACTCCAGTCCTCAAGGCCCACCAAAAACATATCATGTTTTCTGGATTTCCTTTGTATTGCACAGGTGAGCCAATTATCACCTGAGCAATACAAAGGAAAGACTGAAAACTTGACATGTTGGTGGGCCTTGAGGACTGGAGTAGGGGAAACATGGCCTAGAATGTACACTTTTTTTTGACAAATGGTGAAATAGTTTTGTTAATACAATTTCACCTTTTGTCCAAAAAAGGGTACATTGTAGGCCATGGGTCCCCAAATCCAGTCATCAAGGCCAACCAACAGGTATTATTTTCTGGATTTCCTTTGTATTGCACAGGTGAGCCAATTATCACCTGAGCAATACAAAGGAAAGACTGAAAACTTGACATGTTGGTGGGCCTTGATGACTGGATTTGGGGAACCATGGCCTACAATGTACACTTTTTTTGACAAAAGGTGAAATAGTTTTGTTATTAAACAGCCATGGACACAACAATGGCAAAAAGCTTACAGTAGAAAACACACAAGAAGGTAGACAAGTAAAAGGTTTATTGTGGGTAAAGAAAATTATTAAAAGAAACAATACATTTATCACACTCTGTCATCCTGCCAGTCAACACTACCTTCTGGTGACACAAAGTATTGAGCAAACTTGTCCCTCATTCTGGAAACCGCGACTGTACTGCGAGTGGTAATGTTGCTGTAGTCGTGCAAAGTTGTTTCTTGATTGTGGTCCTCCAGAGAAATTGGTTCCTTGGTTAGTACAAAATTATGGAGGACCACGCACGCTTTCACTACATCATCAACAGTCTCGGTCTTCAAATTAATTGCAGTCAAAAGGACACGCCATTTTGCTGTCATAATGCCAAAGGCACACTCCACCATCCGTCTGGCTCTTGTGAGGCGGTAGTTAAATATCCGCTTTGTATGTGTCAATTCTCTGCTGGCATACGGCTTCAATAGGTGTTGAGACAGCTGGAATGCCTCATCACCTACACACACGAATGGCATCTGTGGGCCTGAGGTTTGAGGCAGTGGCCTAGGGGGGGGAAATGAAAACTGTTTCCATACAATTTACGTCCCATAGCAGATAGTTTAAACACTTGGGAGTCATTAGACCGTCCATAAGACCCAATGTCCACCGCGATAAACTTGTAGTGCGCATCTGCAATAGCCATCAGGACGATAGAGAAATATTTTTTATAGTTAAAAAATTCAGATCCAGTTCCTTTGGCTTTTGAATGCGGATGTGCTTTCCATCAACGGCCCCCAGGCAATTGGGGAACTGGCAGATGAGTAGAAACTGGTCCGCTATTTGAAGCCATCGCTCTGTTGTTGGCTCTGGAATAAATTCTTCAACCAAAGTATCCCACAGAGCACGACAAGTATACTTTATTATGCCGGATAGTGTGGAGATTCCCATCCGATACTGAAAATGTAGCGATGCCAGCGTCTCACCAGTTGCAAGAAATCTGAAAAAAAATTAGAAAATACAAATTATTTTAGAAACGCAGCATTACATACCAGAACTCACCTACGACTATTGGAGATACCAAACATAATCACATCTATGACAAAGACTGTTTTATAACTAAATTTGGGGATACTCATGTGGTTTCCTAGTTGGCCTGTGATGTTCAATTAATGATAAAATTACAAGTGCGCTCAAGCAAACAGATCCAATACATATAGCTTACCTTATAGTCACCATGAGACGCTCCGCCGGAGATATCGAGAACCGACAGTAGGTGTCCGATTTCTTAATTTTGTCTCCAACACGCTCCAGCAAATCATCAAAGTTTTCTTTCTTCATCCGCAGATAGGCAAAGAACTTATCTGGATTTTGTCGCAGCTCCATGTTCAGTGTGGAATAGACACCACGAGTTAATCTCTGTGCTGTAATGGGGTGGATCCACATACGGCGGCGTCTTCGCTGACGTCTAATGCGCTGCTCCTCAAACTTTCGCTCCTTCTCCAGAACGATAAACCTCAATCGATTCATCTCCGCAGTAAAATCAACAAGATTCCTGAAGATATTGCCGATAATGACATCCATGTTCGCCAATCACTTGCTACTTGCTCTTCTCTCAAAACTGCACTTGCTCCTCTACAACCTGTCAAAGATGGGCTTTAGGAGCAGTGTATATATAGGATTACAGTAGCCAATCATGTTTGGAACCCCAAAAAGGGTGGTCTTAAAAAACCGGATCCGGCGCATACGGCGTCAACGGACGCAAAACCGGATACACCGGATGAGACGGATGTGGTTTTTTGCCGCATTTGTGAACCGGATGCGGAGAAAAACCGGATGCGGCGCATCCGGTTTTCATACAAAATACCGGATGCGGGCTGCGGCTAAATGCCGGGGGCGCCGTTTAGGCGCCCGCCGGATGTGTGAATGAGGCCTAAGATGTCACAGTGGTGGAGCATGGAGAGGTAAGTATTGCAAGTGCAGGGGCCCTTAGCAAGCAGGGGGGTTGACTCGTGGGCGACATCACAGGCGCAGGGCCCCTCATAGTACGCCGGTGTGTCTGACGGCAAGTGGGCCCATTCCACCGTCAGAGACAATTTTTGTACTATGAGGGGCCCTGTGGCAGTGCTGTCACCCAAGAGTCGGCCCTCCCACACCTGCTCTGGGAACCGGCACTTGCCCGGGTGCACCAGGTGCTGACGCCGGCCCTGGGGTGGGGGATTTGTACGTTTTGTAGCCCGTCCATGCTTGCAAGTGTATTGGACCCCAGGAGTTTGGTTGCCACAGTGACCTTGCCTCCCTCCAGGGGGAAGTGATGTCATGCCTGAAAGCAAGGAAAATCCCTTTAACAGGTAACACAGCATACAACACCTTTCCTACTCCGGACCAGAAGGGGGAGATCCAACACCTGATTTCAGGAGAGCTCCTCAAGAACATTTTGGCTGGGGGAGGAGTTAGTGAGTGTAGCTGGAGGGACAAGAGAGGAGAGACATGTGGAGTCAAGCTGGGGAAAAGAGGGGCTATAGAGAGCTCACCCCCAGGTCGGAGCGCCAGAAACTGGACCCCCGGAGTCCGAGGCTGAGTGGGTAAACTAAAGTCCCAGCAGCAGAATCTGGGGGCAGGAGACAGCAGGTTCTCTGTCCCAAGTAATACTGTACTACACAGCAGCAGCACATGTGAGCCGGAGTCTCTTAAGTGAGTGATTCCTGAAGCAGGTTACAGTTGCCTGCTATGAGAGTGAAGTTCTACCTAGACAAGAGACAGAGAGAGGAACTTGGATGGAGCTTATAGCAGCCAGTGTCTCAGAGAATAGCGCTAGAAAGGAGACCTCACTTCCCACCTGAAGTAAGGGGATTCCAAATTGCTTTCAGGCAGACCGACTCCAGCACCATCTGTACTCAGTGCCCTGGACACTTTGCCTGCAAAATCCGTTACTCTATCTCCGCAACTAGCTCTTTTATCCTTAGACTCGGAGGGCATTGCTCATTCCTTTATTCCTTTAGTGGTACATGTTCTTCTAGTAGTTAGGCAACTAATTGCCTGCCATTGGAAAAGGCCTGACCCTCCCGTTATCCAAGATGTAATTGACAAAATGACCCTCCATAAAGCCTTCGAGCACAAACTACTGTAGCTCTGATACATAAACCTAGACAAATTTTCTCGAAAATGGTCCATCTGGATACCTTTATTCCCTTAAAAGTATATTCAGATAAGCCATATCATTTTGTCTTTCTTGATTAATGGTTAGGGTTACTATTTATAATATTGCCTTTGTAGTCAGATAATTTGTGTAATGCCTGTATAAATTAATCTGTTATTTTCCTTTAAATTTGGACGCAAGGTCCACTTGCTCCCTTCTTTCTTTGTTGTATTTCCCCTTCCCTTTTTCCCTTTTCCCCCCACTTATAGTTTCATAAATACTTAATAAAAAATTTTAAAAAGAAAGAAAAGGAAAAACGTCCGCAGTAAAGCACAGGTCCGGCCGAAAGTCAAAGTTGACTGAGAGAGACTGTAAAGTGAATTGTGAGAGAGGATCGCAAGACCACGGCTCCGAAAATCACAGCTGAGCTCAATGAACACCTACAGAAACCAGTTTCCACGAAAAGCTTAGTCGGGAGATGAAAAACTCTGATTCAACGGAAGAGCTGCAATTCAAAAACCGCTGCTCTCAATGACAAATGTTTCCAAGCGTTTACAGTGGTGTACAAACCTCCAGAATTGTTCCCTCGACCAGTGGAAACGTGATATTCTCCGAAGAATCATCGTTTACCCTATTTCAGACCTCCGACTTAGTGTATGTTTTGAGACAACCGAAAGAAGCATTCCATCCATACTGCCTTCTCCCAAACGTAAAACATGGCGAAGGTTCTGTGATGATCTGGGGTGCTATTTCATGGAGATCCGCCGGGCCAATGATATCCCTTCATGGAAGAATTAACAGCCGTGATTATTTAGGCATTTTGGCAGACCAAGTGCATCCTATGGTTCAAGCACCGTTCCCGGAGGGGAACGCCATCTTTCAGGATGATAATGCACCAATTCATACAGCTGCAATTGTTAAATCCTGCCACGAGGAACATTCTAATGAAGTTGAGCATCTCATCTGGCCCCCACACAATCCCCAGACCTCAACATTAAAGAAAATTTATGTTCTGTTTTAGAGATTCAAGTTAGACGTCAATTTCCGTCGCCATTGTCACTCAAAGAACTGGAGGGTGTTTTAACTGAAGAATGTGCTAAAATTCCTTTGTAAAAAATTCACACCTTCTATGAATCCATACCTTGGAAAATTGAGGCTGTAATCGCCGCAAAAGGTGGACCTACACCATGTTAAACTAACTTTGGTTGATGTTTCCAGGTGTTTACATTATTTTGTCCAACCCCAGTAGATGGAGGGTGTTTCGGCAATGTAAGCCTAAATCTGTTCCTGATGCTCCGGCTTTAAAAGCAGTTTACCTACTCCTAGTTAAGGGAGCCTTCCAGCCCTTCTTCAGCCCGAAGACTCTTTATGATAGCACACTATTTTCAGGGCAAGCGAGCTCCTGTATAATCAAAAAAATATTATAAATGTCCGTATATATTTGAGGAGACAGACACTGACGCTCTCAGTCTCAGTCTGGATTATATAATAATATAACAAGATAAAAAATGGGTACTGTATCACCATATACAAGGTACATATAGTATAGTGAAAATATAATAAATCTCCGTATATATTTCAGGAGGCAGACTCTGACACTCACAGGCTCAGTCTGGATTACACAAGAATATAATAAGAAGTCAAAGGGGTACTGTATCAGCAGATACCAGGTATATATAGTATAGTCAAAATATTCAAAATCTCAGTATGGATGGCAGGAGGCAGACACAGACGCTCAAAAGCTCAGTATGGATTACACAAGAATATAAAAAGAAGATCCGAAAGAAATAATCACACATGTGGGACAATGTTCCCTGTGTCAATGATGCACTTAGAGTGTTGGGTGAAGGATAAGTTTATGCCAAAAAGGGTACTGTATCACAAGCATCCAGCTGTATACAGTCTAGGGGTCAATGTAAAACTCTGTTTATATTTCCGGAGTAACAGACAGACTATCAGAAGCTCAGAATGTATCAC
This sequence comes from Oophaga sylvatica, assembly GCA_033576555.1. Classification (NCBI taxonomy): domain Eukaryota; kingdom Metazoa; phylum Chordata; class Amphibia; order Anura; family Dendrobatidae; genus Oophaga; species Oophaga sylvatica. The sequence continues at coordinate 311,364,175 of JARQOD010000003.1, forward strand.
ACCAGAATATAATAATAATAAAAAGGGGTACTGTATCACCAGATACCATGTGTATATATAGTATGCTCAAAACATTGTAAATTTCCGTATATACAGTACAGACCAAAAGTTTGGACACACCTTCTCATTCAAAGATTTTTCTGTATTTTCATGGCTATGAAAATTGTAGAATCACACTGAAGGCATCAAAACTATGAATTAACACATGTGGAATTATACATTACACTTTACAAAAAAGTTTGAAACAACTGAAAATATGTCTTATATTCTAGGTTCTTCAAAGTAGCCACCTCTTGCTTTGATTACTGCTTTGCATGCAGAAAAGGTGAACGGCTGGACTCTACATGCCTAGTTCCCACCGTGAAGCATGGAGGAGGTGGTGTGATGGTGTGGGGGTGCTTTGCTGGTGACACTGTTGGGGATTTATTCAAAATTGAAGCGGTGAGCGGTCCAACAGTGTCACCAGCAAAGCACCCCCACATCATCACACCACATCCTCCATGCTTCACAGTGGGAACTAGGCATGTAGAATCCATCAGTTCACCTTTTCTGCGTGCAAAGCAGTAATCAAAGCAAAAGGTGGCTACTTTGAAGAACCTAGAATATAAGACATATTTTCAGCTGTTTCACACTTTTTTGTAAAGTGTAATGTATAATTCCACATGTGTTAATTCATAGTTTTGATGCCTTCAGTGTGATTCTACAATTTTCATAGCCATGAAAATACAGAAAAATCTTTGAATGAGAAGGTGTTTCCAAACTTTTGGTCTGTACTGTATTTCAGTAGGCAGCCACTGACACTCTCAGGCTCAGTATGTATTACACAAGAATATTAACAGTTGGTGGGTGGAGGATGGGGGGTGGACAGCCCAGATAGGGATGTGGCAAATATGTGATATCTTGAGGTGTATAATGGACATAAAGCAGCTGGAAATGGATTAATTGGAGAAGTCCGAGGAAGAGTAGGACAAAAAAGGGGTAATGTATCACCAGATACAAGGTACTATAGTGAAAATATTCTAAATGTCCGTATATATTTCATGAGGCAGACAATGACGCTCACAGGCTCAGTATGGATTACACAAGAATATAATAATAAGAAAAAGTGTTACTGAATCACCAGAGAGCAGGTATATATAGTTTAGTGAAAATCTTCTTAATCTCCATATAAGCAGTTTACCTACTCCCAGTAAAGGGAGCCTTCCAGGCCTTCTTGAGCCGGAAGACTCTTTATGATATCACGCTATTTTCAGGGCAAGCGAGCTCCTATTTAGTGAAAATATTCTAAATCTACGTATAGATTTCAGGAGGCAGACTCTGAAGCTCACAGGCTCAGTCTGGATTACACAAGAATATAATAAGAAGTAAAAAGGGTACTGTATCAGCAGATACCAGGTATATATAGTATAGTCCAAATATTCAAAATCTCAGTATGTATTTCAGGAGGCAGACACTGACACTCACAGGCTCAGTCTGAATTACACAAGAATAGAATAATAAAAAGGGATACTGTATCACCAGATACCAGGTATATATAGTATAGTCAAAACATTAAAAATCTCTGGATATATTTCAGGAGGCAGCCACTGATGCTCTCAGGCTCAGTATGTATTACACAATAATATAAAAAGCTGAAAAAGAGTACTGTTTCACCAGATACAAGGTATATATAGTATAGTGAAAATATTATAAAGCTCCGTATATATTTCAGGAGGCAGACTGACTCTCAAAGGCTCAGTATGGATTACACAAGAATATCAAGAGATCCGCACATGTGGGCCAATGTTCCAGGTGACAATGATGCACTTAGAGTGGTGATTGGAGGAGGAGTTGATGGCAAAAAGGGGACTGTATCAGAAGCGGACAGCTGGATACAGTCTAGGGGGCATTGTAAATCTCCATATATATTTACGGAGTACCAGACAGACGTTCACAGGCTCAGTATGGATTAGACCACAATTAGAAAAGCTGAAAAAGCGTACAGGATCAGCAGATACAAGATATATTTAGTATAGTCAAAACATTTGAAATCTCTGTATATATTTCAGGAGGCAGACAGTGATGCTCTCAGGCTCAGTATGTATTACACAATAATATAAAAAGGGTACTGTTTCACCAGATACAAGGTATATATAGTATAGTGAAAATATTTTAAATCTCCGTATATATTTCAGGATTTAGACAATGACGCTCACAGGCTCAGTATGGATTACACCAGAATATAAAAAGATCCTCACAAAATAAGCACACATGTGGGCCACTGTTCAAGGTGTCAATGATGCAAAAACAGTTGGGGGAGGACGACTATATGCAAAAAAGGGTACTGTATTCCAAGCGTACAGCTGTATACAGTCTAGGGGTAATTCTAAATCTCCTTATTTATTTCATGAGTAACAGACAGACGCTCACAGGCTCTGTATGAATTACACAATAATATAAAAAGATGAAAAAGGGGTATTGCTTCACCAGATACCAGGTATATATAGTATAGTTAAATTATTGTAAATCTATGTATATATTTCAGGAGGCAGACAGTGACACTCTCAGGCTCAGTATGGATTACACGAGAATATAAAAAGTCGAAAAAGGGAAATATATCAGAAGCGTACAGCGTAATTTGAAATATCCACATATATTTCCAGAGTCAGACAAAGACTCTCACAGGCTCAGTATGGATTACACCAGAATATAAAAAGCAGATCCGCAAGAAATAATCACACATGTGTGGCCAATGTGAGAGGTGTCAATGATGCACTTAGAGTGGTGGGTGGAGGAGGACTTTCTGTCAAAAAGGGTACTTTATCACCAGATTCCAGGTATATATAGTATAGTTAAATTATTGGACATTTCCTTATATATTTCAGGAGGCAGACACTGACGCTCTAAGGCTCAGTATGTATTACACGAGAATATAAAAAGTAGAAAAAGGGAAATGTATCAGAAGTGTACAGCTCTATATAGTGTTGGGGTAATTTTAAATATCCGTATATGTGGCGCCCCTGAGGGTTCAGTCGCCACAGAGGTATTGCACCTTACCCAGAGGTGTGAAACTCCACTCTCAGGTAAGGAGGGAGCACCACCCAGGACTCAAACACATGCCCCCAACACAGACTATAGCAGCCGGGCACCCAGGACATACCCTGCGGGAGGATGGTCTCATCCCTGGATGGGTAGTAAAGAGTGTATGGGTGGGTGGAGCTAGTAAGTAGGAGGGGGAGTGAAGCTTAGGAAGCAAGGAGCAGGGTCTACAGAGACGTGAGGAGGAACTGAAAGGAGACAGACGTGTGGCCAACCAGCTACCTGTCAGGAGGAGCTGCAGAGGAAAGGAGTCTAGAGACAGATTCAGAGGGGACCTTGAGCTGGGAAGAGCTCGGTCCCTGACGTGGAAAGTGAAGGAAAGAGAAGCAGAAAAAGAGAGAAGCTTCTGGAGGGAGAGAAGGGGTCCTATGGACACGGAGAGAGCGACATCCCTTCATGGGGCTTGATCTGTTTGCAGAGGGAACAGGTCGCAGAGGGAATTCGGCCCCTTAGCCTAGTGGAGGACTTTATGACTCAGCTAGCAAGCCGACTACTGTGATAACTTTAGGGATCACAGTCAATAACCACATTCATCTTCGCCGGAGAGGCAGCTATATAGAATCAAGGAAACGCAGAGATAAGACGTTATCCAACAGGATTCGCAGTCGCTGCTCAGGGACACTGTTTGTGAAGCTGCTGGAAAGGTGGAAGGCGTGGGTATCAGCACAGTGAGGCGGCCAGTGAAAGGAACACATATATATATTGAAGGGAGTCCAGGAAAGGTGTACCCCAATCTACCTGGGAGTTTGCTGAGCACCTCACCTGGAGGACACTGTACAAAGCGGGCATCTGTGCTGCAGACTGTTAGAGGTCGAGTTCCTGCTTCTGCACAGGGGGAATCTCGAGCCATTCCCGCTGCGGTCCCCCATCCATCTCCGGCCGCAGTGGAGCCTCCTCAGCAGAGACATCGGTCCCAGTGTCTTGCACAGCCTAGTACTATGCAGAGGTTTACTGCTGCCTCTCCAGGTTCTGCTATTGTAGCCAGTACTGGTCAGCGGCGAGCAGACGTCTTTAGGACTAAGTCCTGTGTTTCCCCTTCTGAGCATGCCCAGGGTAAGATCTCTCATTGGAGATCAGTGGTAACATGCGCAGGTACTGCAGCAGCTCCTATTGGTCCGCAAGGAAGGTCCTGAAACTAAATGTGTTCTGGAATAGTTTCTCATTGGTCCTTTTCTGGCAGGTCCTGTAGTTGCTACTTTAAAAGGGTTGCATGGTCCTGCGGCCATGCGCTAGTATCAATTGCATTATGTGCTTTGCGCCAGTGTGATCATGCACGCATGTGGTTAGGGCTCGGCTGAAATAAGCTCCTAGAATACCGGCACCTCCGGTGAGGAGATTTGTATGCACATGTTTAGGGCTTGGCTGAAATGAACCCCTAGAATACCGGCTTCTCCAGTGAGGAGTTGCTTGATTGCGTTGCTGACTGCATGACCACGGACTATTATCTGTGTATCCCTGTGGAGTTAACAGGACACAGTCTCTATCTCTGCGTCTCTACCTCAACGACTCTGTGGTGTAACAGAGTTCGCTTATACCGCCATATAGTGCCACAGTATCTATATTTGCGACTCTGTGAAGTAACAGAGTTCACCTATACCGCCATCTTTCTAGCAGCAGGCTCTGTCTGCGCGGTGGACCCCGGGCTGGGAACACACCCACTATTTATATTTATCTGGTACGTTCCGCAGACCCTAACACAGACAGAACTGTGAGTAAAGCCTTGGAAACTGCAACTGACTGTTTCCTCAGTTTCTTCCTGCGTCTCACACTCCACTCTGCTACATCTATCAGCACCATTATCATTTACAACATCACCCTGCCCTGAGACCATAAGCTTTACCTGTGGAAAGCTATTCCAAATCTGCTGCATCACACCACAGCGGTGGAGCAGGGAGAGGTAAGTATTGCAAGTGCTGGGGCCATGAGCAAGCAGGGGGGCCAACTCGTGGGCAACGGCACTGGCACAGGGCCCCTCATAGTACGCCCGTGTGTCTGACGGCGAGTTGGCCCATCCCACCATCAGAGGCACTTTTTGGTACTATGAGGGACCCTGTGCCAGTGCCGTCGCCCCAGAGTGGGACCCCCTACCTGCTCAGGGCACAGGCACTTGCCCGGGTGCGCCAGGAGGTGACCCCGGCCCTGGGGGAGGACAGCCCACATAGGGAGGTGGCAAAAATGGCATATGTTGAGGTGTAGGCTGGACGTTCAGCAGCTGCAAATGGATGAATTGGAGAAGTCAGAGGAAGAGGAGGACAAAGCGAGCCATTTTGCTGGCAACCTATGTGTCATCAGGGGAAGGTGGGACAAAATCCTTTGAAACCCATGCATGGTTCATTTTAATAAAGGTTAGATCATCAACATTTTGTGTAGACAGACTTGTTCTTCTTTCTGTCAGGATTGATCCAGCAGCACTGAAGACTCTTTCTGATAGCACACTGCCAGCAGGGCAAGCGAGCTCCTGTAAAGCATATTGTGCCAATTCAGGCCAGGTGTCCAGTTTACAGGCCCAGTAGTCAAAGGGGAATGACCGGTGAGGGAGGACATCGATAGAGGAGGAGAAGTAATTTGTAACCATAGTTGACAACTGCTGTCTCCTGTCTATTGCTATAGATGCCTGATTACCAGGCGTGTGAGCTGTCCGGAAGAAATCAGTTTACAACATGGTCATGAAACCCCTGTCTCCAACGTCATTTCGGCTGTGTGCACCACGAAGACCTCTTCCATTTGGCCCAGGACGGCTAGTGGTAGAACCTGCACCGCTGCTGTTTGCTGGGAATGACTAACAAACGGTTTACCAGAGTTGCTTGTTTGTTGGCCAATATTAGCTTGAGGTTTTCCTGTGGCATGATGTTCTGTAATTTTCCTTTATAGTGTGGATCGAGGATGGTGGCAACCAGTAGTCGTCATTATTCATCATTTTGGCAATGCGGGGGTCCCTCTTTAGGATCCGCAGGGCATAATCACATATGTGGGACATTGTTCCAGGTGTCAGTGATGCACTGCCAGCTGTGGGTGGAGGAGCACTTTCTGCCAAATCCACATCCCTCCAGTAACGCACAAACCTTGGACCTGAACTTGGCAAGCCAATATTTTCTCTTGCTCCCTGAGAAGCATCCTCCTCCCCAAAATAATCATCCCCCGTCCTCCTCCTCTTCCTCTTTTCCTCCACCTCGTCCAGGACAGTTTCTTGAGCAGACAATGGCTAAATGTCATCAAGGCTTCCTTCTTCCTCCTCTTCCTCTTCCACTGCAGACGCCTGATACTTAATGTGCGTCAAAGTTTGCATGAGCAGACGCATAAGTGGGATGCTCATGCTTATGATGGTGTCGTCTGCGCTTACCAGCATTCCTCAAAACACTGAAGGACTTTACAGAGGTCTTTCAGCTTTAACCACTGCACACCCGACAACTCCATGTCTGCCCTCAAACTACCTGCCCGTGTATCCTCCCATAAATGCATTACAGCCTGCCTCTGTTCGCAAAGCCTCTGAACCATGTGCATGGTGGAGTTCTACCTTGTGGCAACATTTATGATTAGGCAGTGCTTGGGGAGCTTGAGCACTTGCTGCAGCTTCTGCATGCGACTGGAGTCTACAGGCGAGCGACGGATGTGTAAGCACAGTCTTCGCACTTTATGGAGCAGGGCTGTTAACTCCAGATAATTATTTAAGAAGCACTGCACCACCAGGTTCAAGGTGTGAGCCAGGCAAGGTATGTGTCTGAGTTTTGCCAGGGCTATGGCCGCCACAGAATTATGGCTGTTATCACTGACTACCTTGACTGGCTCAAGATGTATACTGCCCAGCCATGTCTCAGTTTCTCACTGCAAGTATTGGGCCAGTACCTCCGTAGTGTGTCTGTTGTCGCCCAAACACATCACTTGTAAAACAGCCTGCTGACATTTACCACTTGCTGTTCGATAGTGGGACACCTTGTGTGCAACACTGGCAGTTGCGGATGGAGTGCTCGTGCGACTTTGCTCTGTTGACGAGCTTTCGCTTCTGGAGGAGGAGGATGGTCAAATGCCTACAGCCAACTGTTGCCTATACCGTGGGCTAGGCAGCACTGTCCCACCGCCGCTGTGCCCTGTGAAACCTGCATCCACCACATTAACCCAGTGCGCAGTGATGGACACGTAACGGCCCTGGCCATAACTACTGGCCCATGCATCTGTTGTGAGGTGCACCTTTCCACTCACTGATTGTTTGAGTGCATGGACAATGCGGTCTTTCACATGCAGGTGGAGGGCAGGGATGGCTTTTCTAGAAGTGGTGACTGGGTAGGTCATAGCGTGGGACAGCGTAGGTCATGAGTTCTCGGAAAGCTGTGCTTTCAACCAAACGGAGGGGCATCATCTTTAATGAGATCAGTTTGGCAATGCAGGCGTTCAAATCCAGTGTACGCGGATGAGAGGCAGAGTACTTTCTTTTCCTACTCAGAGTGTCTGGTAGGGTGAGCTGGACTTGAGAGCTGCATATGGTGGAACTATCGGTGGACATAATGGACTGAGAGGGGGTTGGTGATCGTGATGGAGGTGGTGGTGGTGATAGCCTAGATGCAGTCTTATGTTGCATAAACATTGTGATTCCCTGACTGCTTTGGCCTTGCGACGACACCTCAACATTTCTTGCTGGTGGTGTGCCAACCGGTGGGCTTAAGGTACTGCCACACTACACAATCCCGCTAGCGATCTCGTTAGCGTCGCATATAATGAGATGCTAAGAGGATTGTTTCTATATCGCTAGTAGCTACCTAATTTAGCGATATCGTTAAGGACGCTATCGCGGTTAGCGATCTCCTTAACGACTTTAGCGGTACAAAAGTACCGCTAAATCGCTAAAAAAGGTGCCACACTCAGCGATTAGATACTTACCAGCGGGACGCCAGTGATGAAAATAGGGTCCGGAACGATCAGGACGACGGACGAGATCACAGCAGGGGCCACGTCGCTGGTAGATGCCGCACACAACAACATCGCTAACGGGATCGCTAAATAGTGACGTTTTTTAGCAATCCCGTTAGCGATGTTGTTTAGTGTGGCATACCCTTTACAGGGGGGGAAGCGATGGAGCGTTGCTGGCTAACTTCAGTCGGAGCCGGTGCACATGTGCTACCTGAGTTATTTTAGTTCGTCCACGCTTGCACGTGCATGTTCAGTAAATGTCTAAGCATGCAACTGGTATTCAAATTTTTGAGATTTTTCCCTCGGCTAAAGTTCTTAGGCACTTTTTACAGATAACCTTTGCCTCATCGCTAGGATTTTGGCCAAAAAATTGCCACACTGGACTCTTCCTACTATGGTATAAATTTTCAGGCCTTGCACGCTGTGCTAATTTGACCGTCTGGCCAACCTGTCCTGCAACTCTTTTTTTTTAACACCTTTATGGAGTGATATGGACCTGCCAGATAACCCCAGCTGCGATGTCCATACCTGCTGCGGATCCTTCTCCTCTCCTGAGCTAGTGCCAGCGGCACCCTCTTCCACCACTAGATGCCAATCCGGGTCAACAACTGAGTCATCCATCACCTCCTCTTCAATTTCATCTGCACCTTCCTCTGTGTCACCGTGGAAGGTGGTAGAGTATGCGGGAAGGGGCACCTGAGATTCATCAGGGTCACATTCTTGCTCAGTACACTGTGAGGGCAATGTAGTGCTGTGGTTGAATGTGCCAGCACAATCATCTAGCAGTGGCTGTGCATCAGTGCACTCCATGTCAGATTCATTTTGGACTGGGGAATTCAGGATTTTATTTGATCACCCAGGCATGGTATGTGAAAAGAGCTCCATGAAGTAATCTGAAGTGTGGGCTGCCGCATCCTTCACTTTTGGTGGGGGTGAAGTACACAAGGACAGGAGTTGTTCCTGACCAGAAGCCTGCACTGACGATTCAGTGCTTGCAGCTTTTGAAACTTCAGAAGAGGAGGAGTTAGAGCTGGAGGCTTTTTCGGCAATGTAAGACAAAACCTGCTCCTGATGCTCCCGCTTTAAAAGCTGTTTACCTACTCCAAGAAAAGGGAGCCTTCCAGGCCTTCTGGAGTCAGATGATGAGGCTGGCTCAACACTTCCTGCCATAGGTGCTATTGTGCTTTTGGCACTAACAGCAGATGCACCACCACCACCATTAGTAGCAGGTGGCCTCCCATGACCACGTCTGCGACCTCTTCCACCATACTTCCTCATGTTTGTGTAAATGTACCCAAAATAACAGCAGATATATTGTACAGTATCAGAAGCGTACAGCTGTATACGGTGAAGGTGAAAAAGTTTAATCTCTGGATATATTTGCGGAGTAACAGACACAGACTCTCACAGGCTCAGTATGGATTACACTAGAATATAAAAACCAAAAAAGTGTACTGTCTCAGTAGCATACAGCTGTATACAGTGTTGGGGGAATTTTAAATCTCCGTATATATTTCAGCAATAAGACACACAGTCACAGGCCCAGTTTGGCTAACACCAGAATATCAAAATCAGGAAAAGTGTACTCTATCTGTAGCATACAGCTGTATAGAGTGTTGGGGGAATTTTAAATCTTCGTATATATTTCAGCAGTAAGAAACATGGTCACAGGCCCAGTCTGGCTAACACCAGAATATCAAAATCAAAAAAGTGTACTGTCTCAGTAGTGTACAATGTATACAGTGTTGGGGGAATTTTAAATCTCCGTATATATTTCAGCAGTAAGACACACGGTCACAGGCCCAGTCTGGCTAACACCAGAATATCAAAATCAGGAAAAGTGTACTCTATTTGTAGCGTACAGCTGTAAAGAGTGTTGGGGGAATTTTAATCTCCGTATATACAGTATTTCAGCAATAAGACACACGGTCACAGGCCCAGTCTGGCTAACACCAGAATATCAAAATCAGGAAAAGTTTACTGTATCAGTAGTGTACAGCTGTATACAGTGTTAGGGGAATTGTAAATCTCTGTATATATTTCAGGAGTCACAGACACAGCCACAGGCCCAGTTTGGATAATAGCAGAATATGAAAAGCAGAAAAAGTGTACTCTATCTGTAGCGTACAGCTGTATACAGTGTTGGGGGAATTGTATATCTCCGTATATATTTCAGGAGTCACAGACACGGCCACAGGCCCAGTTTGGATAACAGCAGAATAAGAAAGGCAGAAAAAGTGTACTCTATCTGTAGCATACAGCTGTTTCCAGTGTTGGGGGAATTGTAAATCTCCTTATACAGTCATGGCCAAAAGTTTTGAGAATGACACAAATATTAATTTTTAAAAGTCTACTGCTTCACTTTTTCTAATGGCAATTTGCATATACTCCAGAATGTTATAAAGAGTGATCAGCTAAACAGCAATTACTTGCAAAGTCAATATTTGGCTAGAAAATGAACTTTATCCCCCAAAACACATTTCAACATCATTGCAGCCCTGCCTTAAAAGGACCAGCTAACCTCTTTTCAGTGATTGCTCCATTAACACAGGTGTGGGTGTTGATGAGGATATGGCTGGAGATCAATCTGTCATGATTAAGTAAGAATGACACCACTGGACACTTTAAAAGGAGGCTGGTGCTTGGATCATTGTTTCTCTTCTGTTAACCATGGTTATCTCTAAAGAAACACATGCAGTCATCATTGCAATGCACAAAAATGGCCTAACAGGGAAGAGTATCGCAGCTAGAAAGATTGCACCTCAGTCAACAATCTATCGCATCATCAAGAACTTCTAGGAGAGAGGTTCCATTGTTGCCAAAAAGGCTCCAGGGCGCCCAAGAAAGACCAGCAAGCGCCAGGACCGTCTCTTAAAAGTGTTTCAGCTGCGGGATCGGGTTACCAGCAGTGCAGAGCTTGCTCAGGAATTGCAGCAGGCAGGTGTGAGTGCATCTGCACGCACTGTGAGGCGGAGACTCTTGGAGCAAGACCTGGTCTCAAGGAAGGCAGCAAAGAAGCCATTTATGAACGTTGAACACCACTCTGAGTGAGAGATGATGGAAGAGCCTGATGGTGTGGACCTCAAAAGAAGAATGGTGTCCAATCGGCGTGAATGATATTTTCAGGGATTTTGTGGATAAACTTCTGATTGTTTATTTGGATGATATCTTGATTTTTTCCAATGACTGGGTCTCTCATGTGAAACATGTTCGGACTGTATTCCAGATTTTGAGAGAGAATGCACTGTATGTGAAGGGATCAAAGTGTCTTTTTGGCGTACAGAAGGTCTCATTTCTGGGATTCATTTTGTCTCTGTCTGTTATTGAAATGGACACGGTCAAGTTTCAGGCCATCTATGATTGGGTTCAACCTACTTCATTGAAGGCTTTTCAGAGATTTTTGGGTTTTGCCAATTTTTATCGTAAATTTATGGTAATTTCTCTGCTATTGTTAAACCATTGACTGATTTGACCAAAAAGGGTTCCGATATGGTGAACTGGCCTCCTGAGGCAGTTTCTGTGTTTCAGGAACTTAAGCAGAGATTCATTTCTGCTCCTGTTCTATGGCAGCCTGATGTTTCTCTGCCGTTTCAGGTGGAGGTTGATGCCTCTGTGATTGGGGCAGGTGCCTGTTGTGAATGGGTTTGAGATGAGTTCTGAGCAGAGGCTCCCTCTGGTGGTTACAAGCGGTACTAGTGAGGATTGTGAGGACTGGGAATCAGGTGTTACTGATTGGTCTTATATAAGGGAGTCATTTTCCCATCAGGGTTGCCGGTGATCAATTGTTCTGGTCTGAATCCTTCTTTCCAGTTTCCCTTGTAGCCTGCTGTGTCGTGTCTGCATCTCCTGCTATCAGATAAGACAATTTCTTATTTTGTGTTTTTGCTATATTTTTGCATTTTGTCCTGCACTTCTGTGGGGGCCTTCTGGGTCCCCTCCGGGGGCTTTTGCCCTCTCAGTTTAGTCCAGCCACTGTGTTTTGTACTTTTGCTTTTTCCAGTTTTTTTTCAGTGGCTGCTGTTTTGATTTTTTTGCACCGGAGAACTAATTTAGGTGGTAGAGGTCGTGTGATCTCAGGTGATTTTGAAATTAGTAGAGTTGGTGTTTTTTCAGGGTTTTCTGGGATTGCAGTAAGTGCCCTTCCTGTCCTTTTCTATTTAGATAGTTTGGGCCCCAGCGTTTGCTCATACTATTTTCTTTCTGTGTCAGTATTTCCTCTTGTCTAACCGCCATTACATGTTTGGGGGCTTTCTATTATCTTTGGGGTTCTGCTCCGGGGCAGATAGCTTTCCTATTTCTATCTTTAGGTGTAGTTAGTTTCTCAGGCTGTGACGAGGCGTCTAGGACCAACGTAGGAACGCTCCACGGCTGCCTCTAGTTGCGGTGGTTAGTCAGGGTACTGCAATCTCATAGATTCCAACTGCTCTGGTGTATTTCCTTTTTTACCTGCACTCCTCAGCTACCGTAACATAACAGGTGCCATTTTGTCCCAAAGGGATCCAGAGACCTCTAAGAGTAACCCTTGTGCCTTTTTCTCTCGAAAATTTTCTCCAACTGAACGTAATTATGACGTGGGTAATCGGGAGTTATTGGCCATGAAATGGGCCTTTGAAGAGTGGAGACATTGGCTGGAAGGAGCCAAACATCAGGTGGTGGTCCTCACGGACCATAAGAACCTGGTTTATCTCGAATCAGCCAAGTGATTTAATCCTAGACATATCAAAAACGGACCGGCACATCCAAACATAGATCTAATGTGAATAGGTGCTAAAACCTAGAGTCACCAACTCATATACATTCAAGATTGAAAGGTAGCACGCTGTAGCGCTATAGCTTGCGGACACAAAGATATGAAAAATGAATTGCATCACTGCCTTAGAAATATTAAAAATTGAGAAGTCTTAGCGCATAAAAAGGCCAATTTATGTGTACCTGGTAGCCACGTTAAGGCTCTTCTCGTATACCAGGTCCTAACTATGCAATCCTCACTTAGAAAAGTCTGTCTGCATGGTAACATATTAATCTTCTCCAGACTAAAATCTACATCTCTGTGGAGGGGTAATGAACCTGTTAAAATTAAAACGCCTGTGACCACAAGGTGGAGTGCTCAGGTAGAAGGTAAATGATACATATCAAAAACTGACCGGTACATCCAAACATAGATCTAATGTGAATAGGTGCTAAAACCTAGAGTCACCAACTCATATACATTCAAGAATAAAAAGTAGCACACTATAGCGCTATAGCTTGCGGACACAAAGATATGAAAAATGAATTGCATCACTGCCTTAGAAATATGAAAAATTGAGAAGTCTTAGCGCATAAAAAGGCCAATTTATGTGTACCTGGTAGCCACGTTAAGGCTCTTCTCGTATACCAGGTCCTAACTATGCCAATCCTCACTTAGAAAAGTCTGTCTGCATGGTAACATATGAATCCTCTCTCCAGACTAAAATCTACATCTCTGTGGAGGGGTAATGAACCTGTTAAAATTAAAACGCCTGTGACCACAAGGTGGAGTGCTCAGGTAGAAGGTAAATGAATACATATCAAAAACTGACCGGTACATCCAAACATAGATCTAATGTGAATAGGTGCTAAAACCTAGAGTCACCAACTCATATACATTCAAGAATAAAAAGTAGCACACTATAGCGCTATAGCTTGCGGACACAAAGATATGAAAAATGAATTGCATCACTGCCTTTGAAATATGAAAAATTGAGAAGTCTTAGCGCATTCTAAGCGCTTCTAAGGCAGTGATGCAATTCATTTTTCATATCTTTGTGTCGGCAAGCTATAGTGCTACAGCGTGCTACCTTTTATTCTTTAATCCTAGACAGACCAGGTGGGCCTTGTTTTTCACACGTTTTAATTTTGTGGTTTCTTTTCTTCCGGGCACTAAGACTGTCAAGCGGATGCCCTCTCGAAGAGTTTCTTTGCAGATTCTCCTGAGTTATCTGATCCTGCTATTATTTTGAAAGAGAGTGTGGTTCTTTCCTCCATTTCGCCCAATTTGAGACTGGTTATGGAGGGGTGTCAGGAGGATATACCTGAGCGCTGCCCTGTTGGGAAGTTGTTTGTTCCAGACCAGTGGATAAAGAGTGTGATGTCTGAGATTCATTGTTCCGCGTTGGCTGGTCATCCCGGGATTTTTGGTACCAGAGACTTGGTGAGTCGCTCCTTTTGGTGGCCTACTTTGTCTCATGACGTCAGGGACTTTGTGCAGTCCTGTGGGACTTGCTCTCGTTCCAAGCCTTGCTCTCGTTCTAATGGTTTGTTGATGCCATTACCTGTACACAAGAGGCCATGGACCCATATTTCTATGGATTTTATTTCTGACCTTCCTGTCTCTCAGAGAATGATCGTTATCTGGGTAATCTGTGATAGGTTTTCCAAGATGATACATCTTGTGCCATTACCTAAGTTGCCTTCCTCCTCCGAATTTGTTGCCTTTGTTCTTTCAGCACGTGGTTTGGTTACATGGCCTTCCGGAGAACATTGTGTCTGACAGAGGAGTCCAGTTTGTTTCCAGATTTTGGAGGACATTTTGTTCTAAACTTGGTGTTCAGTTGTCTTTCTCCTCTGCATTTCACCCTCAGACCAATGGACAAACCGAGAGAACAAACCAGACCTTGGTGACTTATTTGAGGTGTTTTGTGTCTGCTGATCAAGATGACTGGGTCTCTTTTTTGCCTTTGGCTGAGTTTGCTCTTAATAATAGAGCTTGCTCTGCCACCTTGATGTCTCAATTTTTCTGCAATTCCGGGTTTCACCCTCGATTTTCTTCAGGACAGGCGGAGGCTTCTGTCTGTCCGGGGGTTGACTCTGTTGTGCAGCGTATGCAGCAGATTTGGGCCCAGGTGGTGGAGAGGTTGTCTCTCTCTCAAGGAGAAGGCCCAGCGGTTTGCCAACCGGCATAGGACTGATGGTCCTCGTTTTAAAGTGGGGGACTTGGTTTGGTTGTCCTCAAGGAATATCCATATGAAGGTTGCATCTCCAAAATTTAAGCCAAGGTTCATTGGACCTTATAAGATCATGGAAATTATTAATCCGGTTTCCTTCCGTTTGCTTCTTCCAGGGACATTTAAGATCCATAACGTGTTCCACAAGTCCTTATTGAAGAGGTCTGTCGAACCAGTGGTTCCTATGGCTGCGACTCCTGACCCTGTTTTTGTTGAGGGCAATTTGGAGTGTGTGGTTGAGAAAATATTGGATTCTCGTTTTGCTAGACGTAAACTCCAGTATTTGGTTAAATGGAGAGGTTATGGTCAAGAGAACAATTCTTGGGTGTTTGCTTCAGACATTCATGCTGGGAGACTTATCCATGCCTATCATCGAGCTCATCCTGATCGGCCTGGTTGCACAGGTGAGGGTTCGGTGACCCTCCTCAAGGGGGGGTGGTACTGTTGTGAATATGCTGGAGGCGGCTTCTGAGCTGGGGCTCTCTCCGATGGTTGCTGAGAGTAATGAACTGATGACTGAATGGCCTTCAGCTGGCATTGAATGATAGGAAATAAGTGGCTTGAGTTCCCAGCAGCCTTGCCGGTTATCAATTGTTCCTTCTGGTCTTGCATGAAGCACTGCTAGTTTCCTGCTCTCCTTCAGATAAGTGTTTGCTGTTTCTTTTTCCTCTGTTTGATTTTCTCTGCTGGTTTGCTGCTTGCAGTGGACTGCAGCCTGTCCCCTTTTGGGGGTCTGGCGCTGCAATTGTGCTCCGTTTGTGTCTGCACTTTTGCTTTGCCCTTTGTTACTTTTTATTTGCTGAATAGCGTTTTGTTACACTAGAGATCTGATTTAGGTGGATGAGATCGTGTGAGCTCAGGTTTTTTGGCAATCAGAAGTGTTGGTATTTTTGTTAGAGTTTTTGTTGGATTGCAGTCAGAATTCTTTCCTGTACTTTTCTGTCTAGACAGATTGGGCCCCAGCGTTTGCTCATTCTATTTTCTGTCTGTGTCCGTGCTTTCTTCTTGTCTAACCGCCATTACATGTTTGGGGGCTTCCTATTTTCTTTGGGGATCTGCTCCGGGGCAGATAGCTTTCATCTTTCTTCCTTTAGGTGTAGTTATCTCTCAGGCTGTGACGAGGCGTCTAGGATCACGTCTAGGTACGCTCCACGGCTACTTCTAGTTGTGTGGTTAGTTCAGGTTACTGCAATTCAATAGGTTCCAGCCTCTCTGGTGTATTACCGCTTTGCTATTTTTTGCTATTTCTCCTCAGTTACCAAAACATAACAGTACTCTTTCTGTAGCGTACAGCTGTATAGAGTGTTGGGGGAATTTTAAATCTCCGTATATATTTCAACAGTAAGACACACAGTCACAGGCACAGTCTGGCTAATACCAGAATATCAAAATCAGGAAAAGTGTACTGTCTCAGTAGCGTACAGCTGTTTACAGTGTTGGGGGAATTGTAAATCTCCGTATATATTTTAACAGTAAGACACACAGTCACAGGCACAGTCTGGCTAACACCAGAATATCAAAATCAGGAAAAGTGTACTCTATCTGTAGCGTACAGCTGTATAGAGTGTTGGGGGAATTTTAAATCTCTGTATATATTTCAGCAGTAAGACACACGGTCACGGGCCCAGTCTGGCTAACACCAGAATATCAAAATCAGGAAAAGTGTACTCTATCTGTAGCGTACAGCTGTATACAGTGTTGGGGGAATTTTAAATCTCCGTATATATTTCAGCAATAAGACACACGGTCACAGGCCCAGTCTGGCTAACACCAGAATATCAAAATCTGGAAAAGTTTACTGTATCAGTAGTGTAAACGTATACAGTGTTAGGAATTAATCTCGTATATTTCAGATAAGACACAGCACGCTTGGTATAAGATATAAAGAAAGTGACTCGAGTAACTTACGGTTAGGAATTGTAATCTCCGTATATATTTCAGGAGTCACAGACACAGCCACAGGCCCAGTTTGGATAATAGCAGAATATGAAAAGCAGAAAAAGTGTACTCTATCTGTAGCTACAGCTGTATACAGTGTTGAGGGAATTGTAAATCTCCGTATATATTTCAGGAGTCACAGACACAGCCACAGGCCCAGTTTGGATAATAGCAGAATATGAAAAGCAGAAAAAGTGTACTCTATCTGTAGCGTACAGATGTTTACAGTGTTGGGGGAATTGTAAATCTCCTTATATATTTCAGGAGTCACAGACATGGCACAAGCCCAGTTTGGATGATAGCAGAATATGAAAAGCAGAAAAAGTGTACTCTATCTGTAGCGTACAGCTGTATACAGTGTTGGGGGAATTGTAAATCTCCGTATATATTTCAGGAGTCACAGACACAGACACAGACCCATTTTGGATAATAGCAGAATATGAAAAGCAGAAAAAGTGTACTCTATCTGTAGCGTACAGCTGTATACAGTGTTGGGGGAATTGTAAATCTCCGTATATATATCAGGAGTCACAGACACAGCCACAGGCCCAGTTTGGATAATAGCAGAATATGAAAAGCAGAAAAAGTGTACTCTATCTGTAGCGTACAGCTGTTTACAGTGTTGGGGGAATTGTAAATCTCCTTATATATTTCAGGAGTCACAGACACAGCCACAAGCCCAGTTTGGATAATAGCAGAATATGAAAAGCAGAAAAAGTGTACTCTGTCGTACTCTATCTGTAGCGTACAGCTGTATATAGTGTTGGGGGAATTGTAAATCTCCGTATATATTTCAGGAGTCACAGACACAGCCACAGACCCAGTTTGGATAATAGCAGAATATGAAAAGCAGAAAAAGTGTACTCTATCTGTAGCGTACAGCTGTTTACAGTGTTGGGGGAATTGTAAATCTCTTTATATATTTCGGGAGTCACAGACACGGCCACAGGCCCAGTTTGGATAATAGCAGAATGTGAAAGGCAGAAAAAGTGTACTCTATCTGTAGCATACAGCTGTATACAGTGTTGGGGAAATTGTAAATCTCCGTTTATATTTCCGGAGTCACACACAGATAGTCAGCATGTATTTGTCCGTGATACCAGCCGGTACCCGGTACTGTGAGGAGCATACAGCTCTATTTGGTGTAGGAAAAAATGAACACTCTGTAACTGAAAGAAATTTCTCCCTTATCACTGGCAGGCAGCCTATTACTCAGCTGTGCTGCTCCACACAAGCAATTTCTACACTGTCACTGACAGGCAGCCTATTAATCAGCTCTGTTGCTCCACCAAATAAATTTCCCCCTTATCACTGGGAGGCAGCCTACTAATCAGCTCTGCTGCTCCACACAAGCAATTTCTACACTGTCACTGGCAGGCAGCCTAAGAACCAGCGTTGCTGGACACACCAAAATCCTTACCTGTCACTGCACAGTAACTGTACAGCTAATCGCTATTAGCACAAGGAAATTTTTTTTTTTAGGCTCTGCCTAACGCTCTCCCTGCAGAGAAGCAGCGGCTGCAACCTGTCCCTACACTGAGATCGGCAGAAGTAAAATGGTGGTCGGCGGTGAGGGATTTTATATGCACTGTGATGCCACACAAAGCCAATCACTGCAATGCCCTTCTGTAAGATGGTGCTGGCCGCTGCCCATGTCATCGCGTTGCCCACAACCTACGTCCTTGCTCATTGGCCGAGAAAAGGCCATTAAAGTAGTAGGGGAAAACCGACTACGGCAAAATGGTCGCCGAACACATGACCGACCTCGCGCCACGGTCGGGTTTCGTTTCATGAAACCCGACTTTGGCGAAAGTCGGCGATTTTTGAAAATGAACGACCTGTTCCGCTCAACTCTACTCTGCACCCCATCTTGACTGAAAAAAAAAAGAAATGTAGAAATTTTTGCAAATGTATTAAAAAAGAAAAACTGAAATATCATATGGTCATAAGTATTCAGACCCTTTGCTCAGTATTGAGTAGAAGCACCCTTTTGAGCTAGCACAGCCATGAGTCTTCTTGGGAATGATGTAACAAATTTTTCACACCTGAGTGTTGTGCTCTCCATGCATGTACTGTGACAGTGACACAGCTGCGACACATGGAGTTGCCGCGCCAGACAGCTTATCAGCCAGCGCGCTCCATGTATCTGGGTTTTCTCTGCAGCTTTTTTGGCAAGCGCCATAGCTTGCCGAATAAGAAGACATCCGATCAAATTCGCTCAACTCCTCTAGCGAGCCTCTCCAACCACCGACCACTCCACCAACCACATCTGTGACTTCTTTCTCCTCCATCAACGTGGCAAGTGTTCTTGAACAGGTCTCCATTCACAGAACCTTCATTTGTTAATCCGCTACAGTCATGGTGAGTGAGAGCCCACCAGCTGTTATGAAAGTGGACATGCCTGCATTTTTTGACCAATCTCAGACACCGAGCACATCACATCTTGCTCAATCTAAAGGTACTGCCACACTACACAATCCCGCTAGCGATCTCGTTAGCGTCGCATACTAATGAGATCGCTAGCGGGATTGTTTCTATATCGCTAGTAGCTACCTATTTTAGCGATGTCGTTAGGACGCTATCGCGGTTAGCGATCTCCTTAACGACTTTAGCGGTACAAAAGTACCGCTAAATCGCTAAAAAAGGTGCCACACTCAGCGATTACATACTTACCAGCGGGGCGCCAGTGACGAAAATAGGGTCCGGAACGATCGCTGTGATGAACGAGATCACAGCAGGGGCCTCGTCGCTGGTAGATGCCGCACACAACAACATCGCTAATGGGATCGCTAAATAGTGACATTTTTTAGCGATCCCGTTAGCGATGTTGTTTAGTGTGGCATACCCTTAAGATAACATTCCTGCCAGCATCTTACTCACAGTACAGCAGTTTGTCGTGTTCACTATACTGCACCCTCTGTCAGCACAGCAGACAGTCCTCATTCACACAGTTGTGGTCACGTAAAAGAATGTTTTTTCCTACACATGGCACAGCTAAGCGCTTACTTCACCATCTTCAATCTATAATAATCTTTATTTATAAAGCACAAACATTATTTAGCAGCGCTTTACAAGTCAACAGTTCATATAAAACAGTCATAAGTTGCAAAGTTAAAGACAATCCAATAATTAAAGAAAAATAATGATGACCCTGCTCGTAAGAGCTTACAATCTACAAGGAGGTGGGGGTAACCCTTATAATAGGTGCTTATTTACATTCATGGACCAACCAAATTGATGAAATGGGGGATAGATAAAGACTGCCTGAGGTTGTCACCAGCCAATAGTTGCAGTTCTTTTGTGTACAGTTGAGTTTGATGGAAAATTATGTTAAGAGAAGTAGAGAATGGGCTGTATATAAAAATGACTGATTAGTGAACGTGATAGGCCACCCTAAACAGAAGTGTTTTTAGGCTGGGTTCACATTAGCGTTTCTGTCTGCAGTGCCGTGCTGCGTACTTCTTTCCTTAAGCTCCGCCTTCTTCTGCATGCGTCCTGCTTAACTTTCTTAAACATTGTGTCCGCAGGGACATGCATTGCATTTGGATGCGTCCGCATGCGTCATTTTGACGTGCCTGCCGAACACAACATGTTGCATTTCTGTGCGTTCGCATGTCCCTGAAATGAAAATGTGAACCTAGCCTTAGTGAGCACCTAAAAATGTGTAAATAGTTGTTAGTCCTAATTTCTTTGGGTAGAGAAGGGAATTGGTGAGTTATCTAGGTAGGATTACCTAGATTAAACAGAGGCAGACAAAAAACAGATCAGGGGTGTTACCGTCTTTGTGTGTCTCAGAGGTTGAAAGTTGTGAGAGGCCAAGAGAAGTGGTTAGAGATAGAAGCTGGGATGCAGTTGCGGAGGTGGGGCTGTCTATAGGGATGTTGAAGTCTCCCAGGATAAGGGTTGTAAATTCTGAAAACATGAAATGTGGCAGCCAGGCAGAAAAGTGGTCAAGGAAGAGGTTGGGTGAGTCTGGGGGATGGTATATGAACATTGAACACCACTCTGAGTGAGAGATGATGGAAGAGCCTGATGGTGTGGACCTCAAAAGAAGAATGGTGTCCAATCGGCGTGTATTTATTTTTTTTAACAAAAAAAGGATTGGTGGTGACACTAAGAAGTATGGGGTTATCGTGGAGTTGCCGGTGGTCGGACGGCGGTATATACACATATTCCATGCATTGTAATCCAGAGGAGTACATGCAGTACACTCACTGTTCGTTTTCTGATAGCTAATTATGGCAACAGCCTGCAGCCTCCTGCAGCCCAATTGTGTAATTGTCTGGAAGATAAGGGCACAGCAGGTGGTTCTGGCCTGTGATCTCGGTGTTAATAGAATGAAATCATTGACAAATTTGCTGGCCAATCCAATATGTTGGTCACAGAAATGCTGCCTTTCTGCCTAGTGGATATAGATGGTTATCAAAAGCTGATGGCCATCACAGTCCTCCAGTACTAGTTGCCCTGTCACCATTATTTCTCTAAGAAAGTTGAGCCTGTGCTACACCAGCATGTTGCAGACAACATCACCCATTGCCTGAAAAATCTATATCTGCCAGAGGGCATTTCACCAATGACACCTGGATGAGCAAACATAGGCAGGGAGTTAAGGTATGCCACTAAAGCGTCGCTAAAATCGCTAAATACGTCACTATTAGCGACTCGTTCGTGACGCAAGTGTGTGGCATGTACAACGACGGCCTGCGTGACTCGCTGATGTCCTAGAGTTCTGGACGTATTAGATCGTTGGTCGGAGCCTTATCGATTCTGGCACCTTTGTGAGCGATTGCGTGTTTTTCTGCAATGACGTTAAGTCTAAGAATCGCACCCTTTGAGTCGTTAACGAGATCACTAAGTTGGCAGTACAGAGACATTAAAGTACAAAAGATTCATACTTGCGTCGTTATTGGATCGTAAGAGATCACTAGTTGGCAGTACCTTACTGTACCTCACTGACTGGGCATTGGGTGACTCTGGTGGCTGTGGAGGCAGGCAGGGAAGTGGCTGCTCCACAAGTCTTGGATCCCCAAGGCTTGAAGGGCACTTGGGGATGGAGAACTAAACCTCTACACACTAGAACATGAAGAACTAAAGTACTGGACAACAGGAGTTCCAGAACTACACTACTAAATACCTAGTTTTGGAGAACTAAACCACTACACACCAGGGGATGAATAATTAAACCACTACATGCCAGGGCATGGAGAACTAAACCACTGCACACCAAGGTGTCACTAGGCAGCAAATCTTTGCCGCATGGTCTGTTGGTAAAAATTGTAAGCTGCTAATGAAGGAGGACTGTGCCCCATGGTCTGTGGGTAAAATTTTGAACTGGATTGGAGATAGGAAGCCTGAGTCTCTGTGAGGACACTTAAAATGTATATGTTATTTAATTACTTTCTATTTTCCAGTGATTGCTATGGTGACAGAACCCCTTTAAGTAATTTACCAATTCACATTTTGCTTGAAGTGCAATTGTCCTGCTCCCCCATTTAGCTTCCTTTTGCAGCCTACTTGCCCTCACTATAACCATTTTAAAGCCATTTTAAAGCACCCAAGTTTGAGTCCCTATTGACTCCTATTGGGTTTGGGCCAGGGGTCAAGTTCAAGGCAAGTTTGGACCCGAACCAAACATTTTCCAGTATGTTCATTGAACCGGGCAAACCCGAACTTCCAAGGGTTCTCTAATCTCTAGTTACAACCACTCATATAGTGACAGTTACCTAGTTACTAGTGGTCATAACTTTGGATACTTAAGTTTCTGCAATGACTGCATGTTAGGAAAGAGACATAGCAAATCGGAAAAACTATAATACATAATTGTAGATATTTACTAATATTATTACTACACCTACTACATATTGGGATATGATCTTCAAGAAGGGAGTACTCCTTTAAGGGCAAAAACGCATGCATGGGGAAGGGGAGCTGAGTGTATCGATCCATAGAAAATAGACTTTGAGTCAAACTGAGTCTGAAAGTTGTGACTTGTCGCAAATTTAAGCACTTTGATATTTGACTCTCATAAAGCGCAAGAAAAAACCCCAACAACACATCTTACACTGCTAAAGCATCAGATAGAAGACTAATGATGCTTTGCATATGTGTGTAGGATTCAACTGCAACTATGATATCACATTGATTATCCAAGTTTATCAATAAGTCCGGTGTCACACTTGCGTGTGTGATGCGAGAAACTAGCACGAGTCTCGCACCTCAACACCCGGGACTGCCGCTTGCACTCGGATCGGAGTGTGCGGCTACATGTATTTCTATGCAGCCGCACACTCCGGTCTGAGTGACGGCGGCAGTGCCGGGTGTTGATGCGAGAAACTCGTGCGAGTTTCTCGCATCACACACGCAAGTGTGACACCGGACTAATAACCCAGGTACTGGCCACCACTGCACAAGTTAGGATAATCCTACCTTGTGCAGTGGTGGCCAGTACCTGGGTTTTAGAGATTAGAGGGTCACAGTGGAGTATACAGTAATAATCTTTATTTATATAGCACCAACAAAATCCGCAGCGCTTTACAGTTTAACAGTTTCAAAACACAAGTCAAAAGTAGCAACGTTAACAATACAATAATTAAAGCAAAATAAGATGACCCTGCTCATGAGAGCTTACAATCTATAATGAGGTGGGGGAGATACAAAGTACAGGTGTCTATATACAATGGTGTATTTACAATGATGGTCCAGCCATCTTGAGGGAGTAAGGGAGGGATGGATGGATATAGTGAATGGGCTACACACACACATAGAATAACTTTGATTAGTGAATGTAATAAGCCGCTCTGAACAATAGTGTTTTGAGGGAGCGCCTGAAACCATGCAAATTGTGGATAGTCCTAATTTCTTGGGGTAGAGCATTCCAGAGGATTGGCACAGCACCGGAGTAATCTTGGAGTCGGGAGTGGGAGGTATGGATTAGTGCAGAGGTTAGTCGAAAGTCGTTTGCAGAGCGCAGCAGTCAGTTAGGCCGATAGATAGAAATGAGGGAGGAGATGTAGGGGGTGCTGCACTGTGGAGAGCTTTGTGGGTGAGAACAAGTATTTTGAATTGGATCCTATAATGAATGGGAAGCCAATGTAAGGACTGGCATAGAGCGTACGCGTCCGAGTACCGATTAGTCAGATGGATGACCCTGGCTGCTGCATTCAGTATGGACTGGAGGGGATAGTCGAGTAATGGGGAGGCCAACTAATAGAGCTTTGCAGTAGTCCAGGCGGGAGTGAATCAATGCTACAGTGAGGGTTTTTGTTGTTTCCATGGTGAGAAAAGGGCGGATTCTAGAGATGTTGTATGTGGGAGGTGAAGGAGAGATTGGTGTCAAACATAACACCAAGACAGCGAGCCTGCTGCCGGGGTGTTATTATGGTGCTGCCACGGAGAGGAAAATGTCAAATTTAGGGAGGTTAGTAGACGGCAGGAGCAGAAGAATTTCAGTTTTGGAGAGGTTGAGTTTCAGATAGAGCGGACATGATGTTGTAGACTGCGGACAGACAGTCGGTGGCGTTCTGTAGTACAGCGGGGGTAAGGTCGGGGGATGACGTGTATAGTTGTGTGTCATCAGCATAAAGATGGTACTGAAAGCCAAATCTGCTGATGGGCTGTCCAATTTGAGCCATGTAGAGAGAGAAGAGAAGGGGGCCAAGGACTGTGCCCTGAGGTACCCCGACAGCGAAAGGAAGAGGAGATGTCGTGGAGCCAGAGAACAAAACACTGAAGGAGCGGTCAGAAAAATAGGAAGAGAATCAGGAGAGAGCAGTGTCCTTAATGCCTAGTGACTGGAGCCTA
Source organism: Oophaga sylvatica (assembly GCA_033576555.1). Lineage (NCBI taxonomy): Eukaryota > Metazoa > Chordata > Amphibia > Anura > Dendrobatidae > Oophaga > Oophaga sylvatica. Next base: position 311,388,858 of record JARQOD010000003.1, read on the forward strand.
GAGAGTAGTAGACGGTGGTCAACCATGTCAAAAGCTGCAGAAAGTTCGAGAAGAATGAGCAGAAAGTGGTCACCGTTATGTTTTGCTGTCAGAAGGTCATTGGTCACTTTGATGAGTGCAGTTTCAGTCGAATGTAGGGGGCAGAAGCCAGACTGTGAAGGGTCTAGGAGGGAGTGAGTGGAGAGGTAACGGGTAAGGCGGGAGTAGACTAAGCGCTCCAAAAGTTTAAAGATGAAAGGGAGATTGGAGACTGGTCTGTAGTTGTTTGTGCAGGAAGGGTCGAGAGCGGGTTTCTTTAGTAATGGAGTAATGATGGAGTGTTTAAAGGAGGATGGGAAAATGCCAGAGGAGAGTGAGAGATTAAAGATTGTAGTTAGGTGAGTTGTGATAACTGGAGAGAAAGACTGGAGGAGATGTGAGGGGATGGGGTCGGTAGTGCATGTAGTCGGACGAGAGGAAGAGAGGAGTCTGGAGACTTCTTCTTCTGTGATGGGATCAAATGTGGAAAGTGAGTCAGGGGAAAGGCAGGAAAGGATGGGAGTCACAGCACTTGGTGGTTGAGAGCAGATTTCCTGACGTATATTATCTATTTTTTCTATAAAGTGGGAGGCCAGGTCATCAGCACAAATATCTGTGACAGGGGCTTGTGCTTTTGGCCTGAGAAGGGAATGAAAAGTGTCAAAAAGTTTCTTGGGGTTGTTGGCTAGTGAGGAGATCAGGGTGGTGAAGTAGGTCTGTTTGGCGAGGTGAAGGGCAGAGCTATAAGTTCTTAACATGAATTTAAAGTGAATGAAGTCTTCTGGTGTGTGTTTTTTTCTCCATAGGCATTCAGCACTCCTAGAGCATCGCTGGAGAAGTTGAGTTTGTGATGTGAGCCAGGGCTGTTTTACTGTGTGTTTGGAAGTTCTGAGGGTGAGCAGCGCTATTTGGTCAAGGGTGCTTCTAAGAGTGTCATTGTAGTGATGAACAGCCAGATCAGGACAAGAAAAAGAGGATATTGGGGACAGTGATGAGTGTAGGGAGTCTGAAAGTGTCTGAGGGTTAATGGCTTGTAGATTTCTGAATGTGTGGTAGGTAGGAGTGCGCTGGGGTGGTCGAGAATTTGTGAGCATGATGGAGAGAATGTTGTGGTCAGAGAGTGGAAGCAGTGAGTTATTTAGGTGGGAGATTGAACAGAGCTGGACAAAGACCAGGTCAAGGGTGTTACCGTCCTTGTGTGTCTCAGAGGTTGAAAGCCGTGAGAGGCCTAGAGAAGTGGTTAGTGATAGAAGCTGAGATGCAGATGTGGAAGTATGGCTGTTAATAGGGATGTTGAAGTCTCCAAGGATAAGGGTTGGTAGTTCTGAGGAAATGAAGTGCGGCAACCAGACTGAGAAGTGGTCAAGGAACTGGGTGGGCGAGTCTGGGAGCCGATATATGACCGCTACTCTGATGGAGAGGGGACGGAAGAGCCTGATGGTGTGGACCTCAAAAGAAGGGAATGAGAGTGATGGAATTGGGGGGGGATAACCTGGAAAGTGCATTGTGGGACAGGAGTATGCCGACTCCACCACCATGTCTGTTTGTGGGTCTCGGGGAATGGGAGAACTGTAAGCCACCATAGGAAATGGCAGCAGGTGAGACAGTGTCAGAATCCTAAATCCAAGTTTCAGTGAGGACCAATAGATTAAGAGAGTTGTTCAGAAAGTAGTTGTGCAGGAAGGGAAGCTTGTTACATTCAGACAGTGGATTCCAGAGGGCGCAATTAAAAGATGGTGATGAGGGAGTGCAAGTAATATTTATAAGATTATTATGGTTTCGATATGAGGTAGGGTGGGGGTTGAGGTTGGGGGATGGTGGACCATGGTTGGGGCAGATGTCCCATGAAATCAGTTGGAGTAGGAAGATAAAGAGCAAGTAGTTGTTGGAATTGTAAGTAGGTTTTTTGTGTGATGTGTTTCGGCAAGATGGGCTGAGGTTTTTCAAGAAGGTAAGGAGTGCATGGGAGCTGTACATGGGAGAGGGAAGTATAGAGGGGATGATGTATATGAGAGGTGATGGAGGGGGGATGGGACGGTGAATGTGGATGGCAAGGGAACACAGGAGGAGAGAAATAAAGCACATGGTGAAAAGGGAAAGCAAAGTGTGGGTTCCTGATTCCTGCCCTGATTAACTGCAATGGATAACTGCCGTTTACATGATGCTTAGCTTCTGTGATGCTTTGCTTATGGGATGACTGCGTGCGCCCCTTAGAATGCTACTAAATATATAGCCCACACTACAGGGACAGGAGAGAGGGATTGTGGGAGCTGGTTTGGGATAATTTTGCAGCTGGGGCCAGCACACCAGGGGGTGGTTAGATGATCAAAGGCACTAGACCTGGCTACATTTATATGCTTTAGCACCTTCCACCTGATAAGATCTACAGAGGCTCAGTCAGAGATATAACGCATTAAGTATTAAATACAGTGCAACAAATTCATTATACCAAAGCTTTAGCAGGCACATTAATATATTACAAAATGTAAAGCAGCAGAAGACAGCAAGCAAAATATAAGTGTACCATTAGGATATATTGCAGCAGGAAAGACAGCCAGCAGAGTGGGGATTGTACATCAGCTGCTTGCTAATAATGAATGGAGTGCATACCTGTGTAAAGAGAAATGAATCTATGAAAATCACCATATGCTTTATCTCTGTATATGCACTTTCATAGTTCATAACATCAGTATGTATTAGGTCAAGTGTCGTGTGCTCTTGTCTGACTTTCTTTAGGAAGAATTGCAATATATATCTTTGGATATAAGCAACATGCAATCTCATGGTGATCGGACAAGGCAATTAGATCCTTTGTTAGATTTCGGTTAGCATCTTTATACTTTCTGGATCCTGTGGCCTAAACGCGTAGCCATAGTTCACTGTTCCTTCCTGTTTGATATGGTACAAATGCTCGTCACTTTTGTATTGTTATTACTTTTCTATCCAGATAATACATAACATCTTTGAATGTTACATGAGTCCTTAGTGTCATCATTTCACGTATAGCAGTCCTCTTCTATATCAGTAAATAAAACATTTTACTGATATGGCTATTTTTCCATTTTTCTCAGACAGACTAGGGTCAAGTCCAATTCTTTCTGTATTATTCTTTTCTGTCTGCAAGGAAAAAACTTTATCACTAGTCATATAATCTGGTTAACTATATAACGCATGTCGTACTAGTGATGAAAATGATCACTATTTATAAATTCGGCATGAATATGGCACATTCGGATTTGTGATCGAAAACACGAGCAAAATTTTATAAAATTGGAAAAATTCAGTAATATTTGTAAAAAGTGCAGGAAAATATTTGCGTTGCCATTAAAGTATTTCAGCACTTTTGCAACGATAATGGTGGTGTATCATGAGCTTTGGCACATGTTTGATGAGGGGAGGTGTTTTCAGAGCTCAGAGGCGTGGCATTCTGTAAACAGTATTTTTTCCTAACTTATGTGTGCACTTACGCTAGCCAGTCAGTGCGCTGAACATCCACAATGTCCTGACACAACGCTTGTGTCATTGGCTGCTGAAATCACATTTTTCCATAGGATAGATTTTCCTTTTTTCGGGTCAGTCGGTTTCATGAATCCGATTTTCGCAAAGTCAGGCGTGTGAAATCGCCGACTATCGTGAAAAGTCGGTGTTCGCGAAAAACGAACCCATGCAATCAATGGAATACAAGTCGCAGGTGGGCAGTAAACACACCTATGCCCATTTTCATAGCGGCGGGCGGCTCAGCCAAACAGCGGTGCCGGTGCGGATTGAGCGCGCAGGATTCAAATCCCCTGCCAAAGCCGCGCCGGCACCGTCATTGCTGAGCCGTCGACGGCTCAGCCAATGAGCGGCGCAGGATTCAAATCCCCCATGCGGCACCGCTCACACTGAAGGCTTCAAAACTATGAATTAACACATGTGGAATTATACATTACACTTACAAAAAGTGTGAAACCACGAAATTTCTTATTCTAGGTTCTTCAAAGTAGCCACCTTTTACTTTGGATTACTGCTTGCATCAGAAAAGGTGAACGATGACTCTACATGCCTGGTTCCCACCGTGAAGCATGAGGAGTGGTTTAATAGCCAGTAAAGGCTAGCTGCGGGCTGATATTCATAGCCTGGGAAGCTCCATGGGTATTAACCCCTTCCCAGGCTAGAAATATTGGCTCGAGCTGTCGGCTTTCCACTTAAGGGCTGCTATAAATGCAGTGGGTGTGTAGCGTGTCCGGTCATGTCTACTGGAGGATCATTCAGAAGCAATGTCAACAATCGGTACTACGAGATTCGTCTCTTCATCAATTGCCGAACAAAGGGTGTCATCTATAAAGCAACTTGTCCCTGCAACCTTGAATATGTGGGAAAAACAATAAGGGAATTTAGAAGAAGTATAAGAGAACATCTGTGAGATATAGCCCTAAAGAGAGACACACCTTTAGCAAGGCATATGGTCAGCCATCATGATGGGGAAACAATCAATCTCAAATTTATAGGAATTTATAAAATAGGAGCACCAAAGAAGGGTGGCAATTGGGACAGGAGGATTCTGCAATGCGAAACAAAATGGATTTTCTGTCTAAAAACACAACAACCGTTGGGCCTAAATGAGATGCTTACCTATAATTGTTTTGTGTAGATTCCTAGCTTCCCCTTTGTTTCTTGCCTCCCCTCTACCACTCATTTCTTCTATCTATCCCGTTCCTATGTTATGTAACCTCTTTTTCCCACACTTATATTAGATCTAAATAGGGCCTCCCGAGCCGTCGAGGAGTGGGGGCGCCATTATCGTTTCTTCATTAGGGTGCCAACCTCCACTGATAGGTAGCGCCAACCAGTTTTTTATACGGCATAATAGGCATTTTTGTTCCCCCCTCTTACCTGGTTTCCTTTGTCCTCTCAATCTAATAAACTGTAATTTAGGTTTTTTTTATTCGCCCCCCCCTCCTTTTTTCTTGATTTTTGTTGAGTTACTACCAATGCTATTTTGGGTTCTTTTTTACCCCCCAAAAAACCTGTTTGGGGTTCATTGAGAATGGTTCCTTATTCCTCAATATGACTATAGGGGTATTTTTTCAATAGGAACCTAATAGGAATATATTACAGACACAACTATGGTCACTTATCTTTTTCTTGTTTTATATCAATTGTCTATATCCGTTTATTTGGGAATTGATTTGCCGGTATCTTAAAATTACCCATTCATGCACACGTGACGTTATACTATTAAATTAAGATCTTTTATGTCCACGCGGATGTTTACATATCATTGGCATGTTTCTGTAGTTAAAATTACTGACGTCTTAATGTTATGGCATGGGAGAATACTATTCATAGTATTACAAGTCTAGGCGGTCGTTATGGCAATAATTGTGTATGAGAATAGTGCCTTATAAGACCGCTGGGGGCAAGAATATATAACAAAGCTATGTGGTTGTCATGGCAACTCTTTTGTGCCTCATAATCCTACTGCGGGTAATAATAAAGAACAGACCATGAAGTATGTAAAAAAACTGATGAGAAATATTTTTTATTACTTGCATTCTCTAATATGGACATTATATATATATGCCGCCTAAAGATCTGGTATAATTGATAGTAATTACTGATCTATTGCGTGTTCCTCAAAGAAGGCCCTCTTGTGGCCACTTAACATACATAGATTCTCATTAGCACCGGAAATGAGGTAATCCGCACAAATAATGATGCGACACAAACAAGTGAAGTATTTATCTTTAATATCGGCATAGCTATGGCGCCCCGGATATGACATCACGGATGAGGTCACACAACGCTCAGGACATCTTTAACATTGAAGTCCGGATACAGCATGTGACGTCTGCGCTCCATTGCTGCGTTCCAAGGAGACGGCACATCGGATATGACGTCACTTACTGACCGTCTCGGCGTCCTGTTTAAAAACCCACGTGGTAAATATCTGTGCACCCGCTCTGCAATATGGATGCATGTGACGGATGATTGCACATTATAGCTGACATGAAATGGCATACTCTCCCCTGATGACCTAGCCAGAGAAACGCGTTGGGAGTTGTTTATCTCTATTACACCGCATATGTCCATGTTTTTTTGGGGTAATGTATGGATCTAAAAAGCCTCCCCAATCTGATGAAAACGATTATGGACAATGATGGATGCCCTTGATCAGAGGATGTGGTGAGATTGTTCCTATAATTTTGAAGAAAGGGACATTATTATATTTTACTCTGATTCTTGATATATAGCTATTTGAGTGATGTGAGCACACATTGTTTTCTGTTTCTATATCCTACTTAATGGATATGGCCTCATGATTATTATGGCTACAATTATCTATTGATGAGGAGTTTAATGGACTGTTACCTATTTCTATCACTCTCCTCTCACAAAAAGAGTGGTGATTATATGTGTTTTTATTGCTTATTTTGATATATTTGTGTGAACCGGCTGGTTCTTTTTGAAGTATCGATTAAAGGTTCATTTTTATCCTGCACTTCTACCTTGCTGGCGACATGTATTAACCCCTTCCCAGGCTAGAAATATTGGCCCAAGCCGTCGACTTTCCCCCTCTGGCGCAGAAAATTGCGCGGGAGCCCACACCATTTTTTCCCATTTTTTTAAAATTAATGCTATTGCGTGAAGATTTTGTGTGTGTGCGCGCGTGTGTCTTCAACTATTTATGTACCATTCTATCTTATCTATTATTCTATCTATCTTCTTCTATCTATCTATCTATCTATATCTATCTATCTATCTATTATCTATCTATCTATCTGTTATCTATCTATCTATCTTTATCTATCTATCTATCTATCATATCTATTATCTATCTATCTATTATCGTTATATTTTATCTATTATCTATCTATCTTTCCTCGCATCAAAATATCCGTGTGACATCCGTATGGCGAGATTTTCTCGCCGGTTTGCAAAACCGACATATAATGGATCCAAGTGACAGTTTTATAATCACATAAGAAAGAATAGATATATTCACATAGAATACATATATATATATATATATATATATATATATATATATATACATACATGTCATTGTGACACATATATAGGGTACATACCCATTTGCGAGAAAAACAAAGTTCCGCTTTCTGGATGGAAAAAACGGTCCGATTCTATGCGATTGTCATGCGATTTGTATGCGATTTTAAATCGCACCATCCGTTTTCCATCTATTTTTCATCTGTTTTCCATCCGTTTGCAATGCGATTTTAACATGACGTTTTACATAGAGCAGTTCTCTCTATGTAAAAACTCATGATAAAATCACATTGTAAAAAAAAAAACTGTACACTAAAGCAAACTAGATGGGCATTTCCTGAAGGAAATACATGGTGCTTGAACAGCGCTGCCGGCTTTACAGCAGTGTATCAGGTGTCGACTGTCAGAAAGTAAAGTTAGAATATGAATGTTGTGTATAGCGAAGGCACAACCTGGGATGGGTTGTGTATGAAGCCAATGGGCAGCAAATCCACAGCATTAGGGCCGTTTCACAGGGGCGATTTTTTGGCATGAGAATTGCGACAATTTTCTCGCTGAACATCATGACCCATTGTTATCAATGGGCAGATTCACATGTGGCCATGTGATGTCATGTGGCATGTGATGTCATGTGTCCATGTGATGTCATGAGGCATGTGATGTCATGAGGCATGTGATGTCATGTGTCCATGTGATGTCATGAGGCATGTGATGTTATGTGGCCATGTGATGTCATGTGACCAAGTGATGTCATGTGGCCATGTGATGTCATGTGACCAAGTGATGTCATGTGGCCATGTGATGTCATGTGACCAAGTGATGTCATGTGGCCATGTGATGTCATGTGACCAAGTGATGTCATGTGGCCATGTGATGTCATGTGACCAAGTGATGTCATGTGGCCATGTGATGTCATGTGACCATGTGAATACGGCCATTGAAAATAATGGGTTGTGATTTGTAGAGCTAAAATGTCTGGCAATTCGCGCCAAAGAATCTCCTGTGTGAAACGACCTTATTGCCACAAAACCTGTAGCAAATCTGCTGGAATAAGCGCGGCATAGTTCCCCCATGGAAATTAATAACAGGTGAAATACTGTATTTTAGGGCTATGGGAAAGAAACAATGACATGCCCTATTTTTTGGCTCCCCGCCCTTATATAATACTGTATGGTAAAATTTGCTGTGAGAAAAAATGGCAGCGATTTGTTAACTGCTCCTCTCACACGTGTGAATACACCATTAGGGGCAGATTATGGGGCAGATTTACCTCAGTGGAAATTCCTTCAGAAATTCTGCTTTATGTTATTCACCGAACACAGAAATTAGAAGGTGACTAGCAGATTAAGAAGAGCAGGCCTCACACAGTGACACTGCCTGACAGACTGCTCTATCTGCCCCGACAACCAATCAGAGGGCAGCTTTCATTTTACCTCAGCAGGTTCAAGTATGAAAGCTGACCTCTGGTTGCTGTTATTTTACGGTAGCTGAGGAGTGCAGGTAAAAAAGGAAATACACCAGAGCAGTTGGAATCTATGAGATTGCAGTACCCTGACTAACCACCACAACTAGAGGCAGCCGTGGAGCGTTCCTACGTTGGTCCTAGACGCCTCGTCACAGCCTGAGAAACTAACTACACCTAAAGATAGGAAGAGGAAAGCTATCTGCCCCGTAGCAGAACCCCAAAGATAATAGAAAGCCCCCAAACATGTAATGGCGGTTAGACAAGAGGAAATACTGACACAGAAAGAAAATAGTATGAGCAAACGCTGGGGCCCAAACTATCTAAATAGAAAAGGACAGGAAGGGTACTTACTGCAATCCCAGAAAACCCTGAAAAACACCAACTCTACTAATTTCAAAATCACCTGAGATCACACGACCTCTACCACCTAAATTAGTTCTCTGGTGTAACAAAAACAGCAGCCACTGAAAAAACTGCAAAAAGCAAAAGTATAAAACACAGTGGCTGGACTAAACTGAGAGGGCAAAAGCCCCCGGAGGGGACCCAGAAGGCCCTCACAGAAGTGCAGGACAAAATGCAAAAATATAGCAAAAACACAAAATAAGAAATTGTCTTATCTGATAGCAGGAGATGCAGACACGACACAGCAGGCTACAAGGGAAACTGGAAAGAAGGATTCAGACCAGAACAATTGATCACCGGCAACCCTGATGGGAAAATGATTCCCTTAAATAAGTGTGTAGCCCTGGTGTTAGGCACACGCAGTACCCTGGAGAGTGTGTGGCGAGACAGCAGTTTAATGCTCAATACCCATTCACTCAACATACACTAGACACACCCTTTAGGGTAGTGTAGTTACTTGTTAGGGAGTGGTCAGGGTGTATATTGGTTGAGTGATTTTAGGAGTCAGTTTCCTGTCCTCGGACAGAGGAGACGTGTGGAGTCTAGCTGGAACTAGGAGGGAGGAAGCAGTCCAGCCTGGTTCTTCATCAGTTCGGAGAGTGGAGTCTAGTACAGGTGGTCTAGTTCACCTCAGCCTAGTCAGAGCTGTACCTCACCAGAATACATTGACAAAGAAAGGAGAAGCTTAGTGCAGAATTACTTCAGTCACCTGTCTCAAGGACAGTGAAAGGTTCAGAGACGTGCTCCTGCCTAGTGGATAACTGAGAATCTGTTAACTAACTCTAAAGGAAGAGAAGAAGGGAGTGACTATACGGCTTTTTGCAAGTGTGAGTGTTTATGCTACCAGCGAGGACAAGGCGAAAGGCACAGTGGAAAGATGATTGGAAAAGTGCTTTTGGATTGAAGAAGTCCTGCACATTGTAACCGGTCACTGGGGACCGAAGGATCACTATTAGCTTCAAGCATAGTGGTAAGAAAACCAGGGATTTACCGGACCTTAGGTCGCGGCAAACAGCCCCAAATAGTCAGTACGTAACTGGGGTCAGGGGGAGTGAAGACTTTGAGCCTGATCAGCAAGATAGGAATTCAGCTCTCTCACAGGAAGGCTCCTACCACAAAACTGACTGGGCAGTACAGCTATGGATTAGCTGGAGTTATTGAGGGAACTACGCTTCAGGCTGGTTGTACTCATCGTGTTGAAAGTAAAGGAGGCCCCTAACTTGTCCAGCTGCTGTCTCAAAATACACTCTCCTTGGATCAGCCTCCCTGGGACCTGCCTGAATATCTTACAAGTAAAGGTATGGAAAGACGCTGACCGTGTGAGACTGTGTTATTTATCTGCACCCGACTTCACTAACTTCATAGACTTTGAGGGACCAGTCCCACCTGTAGGGGACCCGACATCTAGCTGCCTCACCATCCCCTCAGAGATCTACAGCAGCGCTGGTACAAATTACCAGAAGACTACAGGTGGCGTCACGAACTGTATATAAATCTATCCCCTGTAAATATACCCCCCAATATACGCCTGACCGCCAGGGCCACAGACCGAGCCACCGCTACCTGTGACAATCCCCATAGACTTCCATGGGCTCGGCTCTGAGTACCCCATTGCCCTGGTAATCCACAATTGTGGTGGCGGGTCGAGACATAAGACCAATCAGTAACACCTGATTCCCAATCCTCACTAGTACCGCTTGTAACCACCAGAGGGAGCCTCTGCTCAGAACTCATCTCAAACCCATTCACAACAGGTTGCTATGAACAACCAAAATGGTTTTACTCTGAGGCAATTTTCATTAATCAGGCCCCTAACATTTGTTATAGAAATCGGGGAACCTTGTCACATACATTTCTTATAGCAGTGCAGGGGTCCCTATTTACTCAATAAAATTGTACAATTAGTGGACTAGTAAGTCCTTAAGGTCCCTGTGCTCTGCCTGGGGCCCTGTGCGCTGCCTGTGGCCCTGTGTGCTGCCTGGGGCCCCGTATGCTTCCTGGGGCCCCTGTGCCCTGCCTGGGGCCCTGTGTGCTGCCTGGGGCCCCTGTGCCCTGCCTGGGGCCCCTTGTGCTGCCTGGGTCCCCAAGCGCTGCCTGGGGCCCTGTGTGCTGCCTGGGGCCCCTGTTCTCTGCCTGGGGCCTGGGTGCTGCCTGGGGCCCCGTGTGCTGCCTGGGGCCCCTGTGCTCTTCCTGGTGCCCTGTGCGCTGCCTGGGGCCCCGTGTGCTGCTTGGGGCCCCGTGCGCCACCTGGGGCCCCTGTGCTCTGCCTGGGGCCCCAAGAGCTGCCTGTGGCCTCGTGTGCTGCCTGGGGCCCTTGTGATCTGCCTGGGGCCCCATGTGCTGCCTTTGCCCCGTGTGCTGCCTGGGCCCCGTGCGCTGCCTGGGGCTGTGCTCTGCCTGAGGACCATGTGTGCTGCCTGGGGCCCCTGTGTGCTTCCATGGGCCCCGTGCACTGCCTGGGGCCCCTGTGCTCTGCCTGGGGTCTCGTGCGCTGCCTGTGGCCCCGTGCGCTGCCTGGGGTCCCATGCGCTGCCTGAGGCCCTGTGCACTGCCTGTGGCCCCTATGCACCACCTGGGGCACCGTGTGCTGCCTGGGGCCTCCTGTGCTGCCTGGGGCCCTTGTGCTGCCTGGGTCCCCAAGCGCTGCCTGGGGCCCTGTGTGCTGCCTGGGGCCCCTGTTCTCTGCCTGGGGCCTGGGTGCTGCCTGGGGCCCCGTGTGCTGCCTGGGGCCCCTGTGCTCTTCCTGGTGCCCTGTGCGCTGCCTGGGGCCCCGTGTGCTGCTTGGGGCCCCGTGCGCCACCTGGGGCCCCTGTGCTCTGCCTGGGGCCCCAAGAGCTGCCTGTGGCCTCGTGTGCTGCCTGGGGCCCTTGTGATCTGCCTGGGGCCCCATGTGCTGCCTTTGCCCCGTGTGCTGCCTGGGCCCCGTGCGCTGCCTGGGGCTGTGCTCTGCCTGAGGCCCCTGTGTGCTGCCTGGGGCCCCTGTGTGCTGCCATGGGCCCCGTGCACTGCCTGGGGCCCCTGTGCTCTGCCTGGGGTCTCGTGCGCTGTCTGTGGCCCCTGTGCATCGCTTTGGGCCCCGTGCGCTGCATGTGGCCCCTGTGCGCCGCCTGGGGCCCCGTGCACTGCCTGTGGCCCCTGTGCATCGCCTGTGGCCCCGTGTGCTGCCTGGGGCCCCGTATGCTTCCTGGGGCCCCTGTGCCCTGCCTGGGGCTCTGTGTGCTGCCTGGGGCCCCTGTGCCCTGCCTGGGGCCCCTTGTGCTGCCTGGGTCCCCAAGCGCTGCCTGGGGCCTGGGTGCTGCCTGGGGCCCCGTGTGCTGCCTGGGGCCCCTGTGCTCTTCCTGGTGCCCTGTGCGCTGCCTGGGGCCCCGTGTGCTGCCTGGGGCCCCGTGCGCCACCTGGGGCCCCTGTGCTCTGCCTGGGGCCCCAAGAGCTGCCTGTGGCCTCGTGTGCTGCCTGGGGCCCTTGTGATCTGCCTGGGGCCCCATGTGCTGCCTTTGCCCCGTGTGCTGCCTGGGCCCCGTGCGCTGCCTGGGGCTGTGCTCTGCCTGAGGCCCCTGTGTGCTGCCTGGGGCCCGTGCGCTGCCTGGGGCTGTGCTCTGCCTGAGGCCCCTGTGTGCTGCCTGGGGCCCCTGTGTGCTGCCATGGGCCCCGTGCACTGCCTGGGGCCCCTGTACTCTGCCTGGGGTCTCGTGCGCTGCCTGTGGCCCCGTGCACTGCCTGGGGTCCCATGCGCTGCCTGAGGCCCCGTGCGCTGCCTGTGGCCCCTATGCACCACCTGGGGTCCCGTGCGCTGCCTGGGGCCCCTGTGCACTGCCTAAGGCCCCGTGTGCTGCCTGTGGCCCCCGTGTGCTGCCTTTGCCCCGTGTGCTGCCTGGGCCCCCTGTGCTCTTCCTGGTGCCCTGTGCGCTGCCTGAGGCCCCTGTGCGCTGCCTGGGGCCCCTGTGTGCTGCCATGGGCCCCGTGTGCTGCCTGGGGCCCCTGTGCTCTGCCTGGGGTCCCGTGCGCTGCCTGTGGCCCCGTGCGCTGCCTGGGATCCCATGAGCTGCCTGAGGCCCCGTGCGCTGCCTGTGGCCCCTATGCACCGCCTGGGGCCCCGTGTGCTGCCTGGGGCCCCAAGTGCTGCCTGTGGCCCCGTGCGCTGCCTGTGGCCCCTGTGCGCCACCTGGGGCCCCGTGTGCTGCCTGAGGCCTCTGTGCTCTGCCTGGGGCCCTTTGCGCTGTCTGTGGCCCCTGTGCATCGCTTTGGGCCCCGTGCGCTGCATGTGGCCCCTGTGCGCCGCCTGGGGCCCCGTGCACTGCCTGTAGCTCCTGTGTGCCGCCTGGGCCCCATGCGCTGCCTGTGGCCCCTGTGCATCGCCTGTGGCCCCGTGTGCTGCCTGGGGCCCCTGTGCACCGCCTTAGGCCCAGTGCACTTCCTGTGGCCCATGTGCGCTGCCTGGGGCCCCTGTGCGCCGCCTGGGGTCCCGTGCACTGCCTTGGGCCCCTGTGCGCTGCCTGGGGCCCCGTGTGCTGCCTGGGGCCCCTGTGCTCTGCCTGGGGCCTTGTGTGCTGCTTGTAGCCCCTGTGCTCTGCCTGGGACCTTGTGTGCTGCCTGGGCCCCTGTGCGCTACCTGGGGCCCCGTGCACTGCCTGGGGCCCTGTGCGCTGCCTGTAGCTCCTGTGTGCCACTTGGGCCCCCTGTGCGCTGCCTGGGGCCCCTGTGCTCTGCCTGGGGCCTTGTGTGCTGACTGGGGCCCTTGTGCACTACCTGGGGCCCCGTGCGCTGCCTGTGGCCCCTGTGCACTGCCTGGGGCCCCGTGCGCTGCCTGGGGCCCTTTTGCGCTACCTGGGGCCCTGTGCACTGCCTGTGGCCCCTGTGCGCTGCTTGGGGCCCCGTGCACTGCCTGGGGCCCCTGTGCGCTGCCTGGGGCCCCTGTGTGCTGCCTGTGGCCCCGTGCACTGCCTGGGGCCCCTGTGCACTGCCTGGGGCCCCGTGTGCCGACTGGGGACCCGTGTGCTGCCTGGGGACCCGTGCGCTGCCTGGTGCCCCTGTGCGCTGCCTGTGGCCCTGTGCGCCACCTGGGGCCCTGTGCGCTGCCTGTAGCTCCTGTGTGCTGCTTGGGGCCCCATGCGCTACCTGGGGCCCCTGTGTGCTGCCTGGGGCCCCGTGTGCTGCCTGGGGCCCCTGTGCGCTGCCTGGGGCCCCGTGTGCTGCCTGGGGCCCCTGTGCTCTGCTTGGGGCCTTGTGTGCTGCCTGGGGCCCCTGTGTACTGCTTGGGGCCCCTGTGTGCTGCCTGTGGCCCCGTGCGCTTCTTGTGGCCCCTGTGCGCCGTCTGGGGTCCTGTGCGCTGCCTGTAGCTCCTGTGTGCTGCCTGGGGCCCCGTGCGCTGCCTGGGGCCCCTGTGTGCTGTCTGGGGCCCCGTGTGCTGCCTGGGGCCTTGTGTGCTGCCTGGGCCCCCTGTGCGCTGCCTGGGACCCCGTGCGCTGCCTGTGGCCCCTATGCTCTGCCTGGGGCCCCGTGCATTGCCTGTGGCCGCTGTGAGCTGCCTGGGGCCCGTGCGCTGCCTGTGGCCCCTGTGAGCTGCCTGGGGCCCCTGTGCTCTGCCTGGGGCCCTGTGCGCTGCCTGTGGCCCCGTGTGCTGCCTGTGGCCCCTGTGAGCTTCCGGGGGCCCCGTGCGCTGTCTGTGGCCCCTGTGAGCTGCTTGGGGCCACTCTGCTCTACCTGGGGCCCTGTGCGCTGCCTGTGGCCCCGTGCGCTGCCTGTGGCCCCTGTGTGCTGCCTGGGGCCCTGCGCTGCTCCTTTAAGACCTTGAATCAGCGATCTGTCAGCTTCTATTATCTGATACGGGTCATGTGTGGAAGCTGCATTTGCATAGCTGGGCAGATAATAATAGCCTAGAGAGGGTGCATTTTTTTGTGCCCCCCTGGCTACTAACCTCTGCCCCCAGCCATCCCAGAAAAGGCACATCTATGATTAAATGCACCTTTTCTGGCACTTAGCCCGTCTATTCCCATTGCGGTGGCTAATGGGTTAATAATGGGTTAAGGCCACCTTGCTATTAGAAGGGGACTTTAAGCCGGGTTAATAATGGAGAGTTGTCAATTAGACAACTATCGATTATTAATCCTATTGTATTAAATGGTTAAAAAAACACACATTAATTAAAAATAATTTTAATGAAATAAATACAGTTTTTGACCATATTTTATTGTACAGGTAATCCATCTGAATCCCTTGTTCTCCTGTAATAAAATTAAAATAATAAAGCAACCTATACATCACCTGTCCGCTGTAGTCCAGTTATTATCAAGTGTCCCACGATGATCTCTGTGTACCGCTCTGCCCCGGAGGGAAAGACGTCACTACAGTTCATTCTCTCACTGGCTATGCTGGGTGAGAAAATTCCCACGCAGCATTGCCATAAAGTAAGAGAATGAACTCAGTGATGCACTGCAGGAGCCATTGTCTCCTGTCAGTGCATCACTGGAAGGCCCTACAGAGCAGTGGCATCACCTGATGTCACTGTTCTATAGGGGAGACCGTCGTGGGACATTCATTATTAATTGGACTGTGTCGGACAGGGAGTATATGGTTGTTTTATTTTTTACGTTTTATTACAGGAGATTGAGGGCGTCGCTTGGATCTGAGCATATAATAGAGATATGAATACCGTGTTGTGTTTTATTTCATTAAAATGAATTATTCTTATGCGTGTGTTGTTTTTTAACCCTTTATTAATATAAGATTAATAATGCATGGGCGTCTTATTGACGCCTCTCTATTATTAACCAAGCTTAATATCACCTTACAATAGCAAGGTGATATTAACCCCTTATTACCCCATATCCCACCTCTACAGGGGAGTGGGAAGAGAGGGGCTAAGTGCCGGAATTTGCGCATCGTACAGATGCGCCAATTCTGGGGCGGCTGGGTGCTGGTATTTTTAGCCAGAGGGGTGCGCCAATATCCATGGCCCCTTCTTAGGCTATGAATATCAGCCCGCAGCTGTCTGCATAGCCTTTCTGGCTATAAAGTACTGGGGGACCCCACGTCATTTTTTTGGGGGTCCCCCTATTTTAATAGCCAGTAAAGGCTAGCTGCAGGCTAATATTCATAGCCTGGGAAGCTCCATGGGTATTAACCCCTTCTCAGGCTAGAAATGTTGGCCCGAGCTGTCAGCTTTCCCCCTCTGGCGCAGAAAATTGTGCGGGAGCCCACGCCATTTTTTTCCCATTTTTTTTTCAATTACCGCTATTGCGTGAAGATTGTGTGTGTGTGTGCGTGCGTGTGTCTTTAACTATTTATGTACCATTCTATCTATCTATTATCTATGTAATATCTATCTGTCATCTATCTATATATCTATCTATTATCTATTATTTATCTATTATCTATCTATCTATCTATTATCTAGCTGTCTATCTATCTATCTATCTATCTATCTATCTATCTATCATCTATCTATTATCTATCTATCTAGCTATCTGTTATCTATTTATTATCTTTCTATTATCTATCTATTTATCTATCTTTATATTATCTATCTATCTATCTATCTATCTATCTATCTATCTATCTATCTATCTATCTATCTATCTATTATCTATTTATTTTCTATCTATCTATCTATCTATCTATCAACTATCTATCTATCTATCTATCTATCTATCTATCTATCTATCTGTCTATCTATCTATTATCTATCTATCTGTCCATGGCCAGAGTCACACACACACATAAAAATCGGACCGTATTATACGACCGTAATACGCAGAAAAGTCTCCTTAACAGTGATCTGTATGTCATCCGTGTGCAATGCGAGGATACGATTTCCTTGCATCCAAATATCCGTGTGTCATCCGTATGGCATCCCTACGGCGAGATTTTCTCGCCGGCTTGCAAAACCGACTTATAATGGATCCAAATGACAGTTTTAAAATCACAAAAGAAAGAATATATATATATATATATACACTGTAACATTTCCAGGGGATATAGCTCTAGGATCGCTGTCTGGGTAGACAGAATGGCACGAAAACAGTTCATTCAGACAGCAGTTCTGGTGAAAACTGGCCGCAACCAGCTTTATTAAAGTCCACAGCAAACAGATAAAAATAAAGCATAAACAGAAAACCTGGGCTTGTCTAGCCACTAATTACACTTAGATAGATTGCCCTGTCTATCCGGGTCCCAGACTCTACCAGTCTGTGCCCAAAACAACACATATGATATATGTTACCAGTATGGAGCTTCACAGATACTCCTCCTTGTGTCTGAAGGCAATTCCAACGTCCAGACTTAAGAGAGATCCACTCCTATTCAGCCGCTGTTCGCACTGATTCTCACTGAGACTACTCCTGTGTCCGGGGTACTTCCTGCACCCAGACTGAGATAGCTCACACTCCTGGAGACGCTTCTTGTGCCGGGACACCTTCCTGTGTCCAGACTGAGCGTGCTTCCCAATCCTGGAGACTGCTTCTTGTGCCGGGACACCTCCCTGTGTCCAGACTAAAGACAGCTCCTAATCCTGGAGACTGCTTCCTTGTGCCGGGACACCTCCCTGTGTCCAGGCTAAAGACAGCTCTCAGATTGTGTTTGCAGACACCTACTTCTGGTCTCCTAATTAACACCTGAGTGATTTCAGGCCTGAGCTGCACGTGTGTGCTGAATGTGAGGTGTAGTGACCTTTCTCTACCACTAGGTTTACAAAGCCACACATTTCCCTTATACCTAGGTGAAATCTACACCCCATTCACCACATATTCCTTCACTGTATCACATATCCCCTCCCTCTTCTCCAGACCGGAGGGCTGGTCATCCAGACCAGAGGGCTGGTCAACAATCCAACAGAGACAGTGAACTCTGGACCAGTCATGGCCCTCATCAGCTTCATCTTCACCACTGTCATTTGCATCGTCACCTGAGTCATAGCCAACATCAGCTTTCTCTTCATCTGAAGCATCCGCACTACCCTGTACCCTCCCAGGCCTATACTCTCTGCGGGCCTCGGGTATCCTGCACGGCTTCATCTTGACCCTAGGGCCGGGCTTAGCTTCAATATAGTGCCTGGCCAGAGAAGTACGACCCGGCACATCAGAACACTTCTGCTGACTCTTCTTCATAAACTCACGTACCTCCTGTCCCTGGTGCACTGACCATGTGTCACCAACTATCACAGAAGGTATAGGGGGTTTTTCACTTTTCTCCAGTTCCCCACTTTCAGGCTCTTCTGGCAAGACATGCCCAGAAGCCCCACCGTCCGTCCCACACTCTACTTCCTCAGTCTCATTTACATCCTGATCTGGAACCTTAGTTAACATGTCATCCACAACATTAACTGCACCATCTGGTCCCTCAAGTATGTGACTATGTGACAACCCCAGCACTATACTTCTATATAGTTCAGGTACTAGGAGCTGACTCACGACCTCTCCCTGGACTTCAGTGTCCCCATACAATAGGCCATTGTCCATGGCAGCATGAGGAAACCTCTCCTCAGAGCCAGGCTCCTGGGAAACCTCATTTATATTTTCGTGGGCCGTTTTAAGAGTGGGGTCTCGCCACTGCTCACTCTCAAAATTGTCACAGGACACAGGCAAGTCAGGGACACTCGGTTCCCGAGAACCACCATCCTCGTCTCCCAACATCACCTGCAAAGGAATTTCATCACTATCACAGTCATCATTATTATCAATATCATTATCATGACTATGATCAGTATCATCATCACTATCATGATCATCATCACTATCATTATCAGCATCAGCATCATTATCATGGTCATCATCATTATCATTATCATTATCATCATCATCATCATTATCATGGTCATCATCATCATCATTATCATTATCATCATCACATAAATTTAACGTCCCACTAGCATTGTGTTCCGCCCCTCGGGACTGCGCACCCTCAGTAGGAGCTTCATCACACTGTCCATCAGAAACATTTCTCCCCCAGAGATCCTTAGATCGGGGAAAGTCATTACCCAATATGACGGGGTGCACCAGGCTCTTCACTACCCCGACTTCATATGAAACCTCCCCGAGTTTAGGGACCAAGTCCACGGCAGTCTCTGGGTAGACTTTGGTGTCTCCATGGATGCACACCACACTCAGGTGCTTATCAGGGATGAAGTCCCTATCAATCAGGCTGTCACATACGGAAGTCACTGGACTCTCTGAGTCTAAGAGGGCCTGTGCTGGGCAGTCATTTACAACTACCGGGAACACCTGTGGTCCAGTCTCTTCGGCTGAGGTGGACACACACACAGGCTCTGCGCAGAGAGAGAGGGACCTGCCAACATCACAGCACATAGGCTCCCCCTCTAGTGAACAGCCGGCTGCAATTTCACGACATCTCCAACACTGTCCACCACAATCACCCTCCCATATGTCCCCTATAGCTGGAACGCTCTTACCGCGAGAGTTCAGCGTCCGGGAACTCTGAAGTGACGACCTCTCAGACGGCTGTACCTCAGGAGGACGTGCTCGGGTGTAGCGGTTCACCATCACCTTTCCAACTCCATAATCAGGCTCGCTGACTGCAGACTCCCAACTGTATCTCCAGTCACAAACTCCCCTGGCACGGGCTGTCACCGTAACACCCAGCCGGGTACGAATCTCCACTTTCAGCTTGGCATAGTCTTGGCTGTCCTGCTCGCTCAGGTCAGCATAGGCCACCTGGGGCACTCCAATCAGATAGGGTGCGACCATCATGGCCCACTCAGATAGGGGCAGATTCTCCTTCTCTGCCAGTTCCTCAAATCTAGTGAGATACACCTCCACATCATCACGAGGTGTCATCTTTTTCAGGGACCGTCTTACTGCCTTCTTTACAGCGGACAAGTCAGGTGCCTTCACAACATTACTCTGGGACGAGGTGCTGAGAGCTGCAATCTGCTCCAACACTCGGTTATTCTCCTGCTGCTGCTGCAGGATTTGCTGCTGGTACTGCTGCATGCACTGCTGGTGCTGCAGCTCCATGGTCCGCTGGGCCTGGACCAGGTACTCAACGAGCCCCTCCATACTGCTGGACTTATCTGTCTCAACCACGGCAGTCTTATGTTGCACAATAACTTGCGCCATTTGTTCAAACAGCGCCTCCATGCTGTCATCCATTCTGTCAGACTTCTCTGTCTTAACAACGGCAGTCTTCACTCAAGACATACACACTCTACAGTCTTTTCCATAGAAAAATTCAG
Organism: Oophaga sylvatica; assembly: GCA_033576555.1. Lineage (NCBI taxonomy): Eukaryota > Metazoa > Chordata > Amphibia > Anura > Dendrobatidae > Oophaga > Oophaga sylvatica. The sequence continues at coordinate 311,408,921 of JARQOD010000003.1, forward strand.
CTCTGCTGTGCAGACACTTTTTTTTTTTTTTTCTCTGCAAACTCTATTAGGACCACTGTCTCTTTAAGACTTCTCCAATAGACGTTTCTCCTTTGCTGCTGCACACTTCACAGTCTTTTCCACAACAAGTTCAGCTTTGCTGTGCAAACACACTTTTTTTTTTTTTTCTTTGCAAAGTCTATTAGGGCTACTGTCTCTTTAAGACTGCTCCAAACAGACGTTTCTGCTGACACACTTTTTTTTTTTTTTTCTCTGTTGCTATTTCAACAGACTTCACCTTTATTGCTGTCTCTAAGCCTCTGTGCTGCATGCACACTCCAGCACTAACTGTATCAGCCACTGCACTGCCCCAGCATTCTCTGCCAATTGTAACATTTCCAGGGGATATAGCTCTAGGATCGCTGTCTGGGTAGACAGAATGGCACGAAAACAGTTCATTCAGACAGCAGTTCTGGTGAAAACTGGCCGCAACCAGCTTTATTAAAGTCCACAGCAAACAGATAAAAATAAAGCATAAACAGAAAACCTGGGCTTGTCTAGCCACTAATTACACTTAGATAGATTGCCCTGTCTATCCGGGTCCCAGACTCTACCAGTCTGTGCCCAAAACAACACATATGATATATGTTACCAGTATGGAGCTTCACAGATACTCCTCCTTGTGTCTGAAGGCAATTCCAACGTCCAGACTTGAGAGAGATCCACTCCTATTCAGCCGCTGTTCGCACTGATTCTCACTGAGACTACTCCTGTGTCCGGGTACTTCCTGCACCCAGACTGAGATAGCTCACACTCCTGGAGACGCTTCTTGTGCCGGGACACCTTCCTGTGTCCAGACTGAGCGTGCTTCCCAATCCTGGAGACTGCTTCTTGTGCCGGGACACCTCCCTGTGTCCAGACTAAAGACAGCTCCTAATCCTGGAGACTGCTTCCTTGTGCCGGGACACCTCCCTGTGTCCAGGCTAAAGACAGCTCTCAGATTGTGTTTGCAGACACCTACTTCTGGTCTCCTAATTAACACCTGAGTGATTTCAGGCCTGAGCTGCACGTGTGTGCTGAATGTGAGGTGTAGTGACCTTTCTCTACCACTAGGTTTACAAAGCCACACATTTCCCTTATACCTAGGTGAAATGTACACCCCATTCACCACATATTCCTTCACTGTCTCACATATCCCCTCCCTCTTCTCCAGACCGGAGGGCTGGTCATCCAGACCAGAGGGCTGGTCAACAATCCAACAGAGACAGTGAACTCTGGACCAGTCATGGCCCTCATCAGCTTCATCTTCACCACTGTCATTTGCATCGTCACCTGAGTCATAGCCAACATCAGCTTTCTCTTCATCTGAAGCATCCGCACTACCCTGTACCCTCCCAGGCCTATACTCTCTGCGGGCCTCGGGTATCCTGCACGGCTTCATCTTGACCCTAGGGCCGGGCTTAGCTTCAATATAGTGCCTGGCCAGAGAAGTACGACCCGGCACATCAGAACACTTCTGCTGACTCTTCTTCATAAACTCACGTACCTCCTGTCCCTGGTGCACTGACCATGTGTCACCAACTATCACAGAAGGTATAGGGGGTTTTTCACTTTTCTCCAGTTCCCCACTTTCAGGCTCTTCTGGCAAGACATGCCCAGAAGCCCCACCGTCCGTCCCACACTCTACTTCCTCAGTCTCATTCACATCCTGATCTGGAACCTTAGTTAACATGTCATCCACAACATTAACTGCACCATCTGGTCCCTCAAGTATGTGACTATGTGACAACCCCAGCACTATACTTCTATATAGTTCAGGTACTAGGAGCTGACTCACGACCTCTCCCTGGACTTCAGTGTCCCCATACAATAGGCCATTGTCCATGGCAGCATGAGGAAACCTCTCCTCAGAGCCAGGCTCCTGGGAAACCTCATTTATATTTTCGTGGGCCGTTTTAAGAGTGGGGTCTCGCCACTGCTCACTCTCAAAATTGTCACAGGACACAGGCAAGTCAGGGACACTCGGTTCCCGAGAACCACCATCCTCGTCTCCCAACATCACCTGCAAAGGAATTTCATCACTATCACAGTCATCATTATTATCAATATCATTATCATGACTATGATCAGTATCATCATCACTATCATGATCATCATCACTATCATTATCAGCATCAGCATCATTATCATGGTCATCATCATTATCATTATCATTATCATCATCATCATCATTATCATGGTCATCATCATCATCATTATCATTATCATCATCACATAAATTTAACGTCCCACTAGCATTGTGTTCCGCCCCTCGGGACTGCGCACCCTCAGTAGGAGCTTCATCACACTGTCCATCAGAAACATTTCTCCCCCAGAGATCCTTAGATCGGGGAAAGTCATTACCCAATATGACGGGGTGCACCAGGCTCTTCACTACCCCGACTTCATATGAAACCTCCCTGAGTTTAGGGACCAAGTCCACGGCAGTCTCTGGGTAGACTTTGGTGTCTCCATGGATGCACACCACACTCAGGTGCTTATCAGGGATGAAGTCCCTATCAATCAGGCTGTCACATACGGAAGTCACTGGACTCTCTGAGTCTAAGAGGGCCTGTGCTGGGCAGTCATTTACAACCACCGGGAACACCTGTGGTCCAGTCTCTTCGGCTGAGGTGGACACACACACAGGCTCTGCGCAGAGAGAGAGGGACCTGCCAACATCACAGCACATAGGCTCCCCCTCTAGTGAACAGCCGGCTGCAATTTCACGACATCTCCAACACTGTCCACCACAATCACCCTTCCATATGTCCCCTATAGCTGGAACGCTCTTACCGCGAGAGTTCAGCGTCCGGGAACTCTGAAGTGATGACCTTTCAGACGGCTGTACCTCAGGAGGACGTGCTCGGGTGTAGCGGTTCACCATCACCTTTCCAACTCCATAATCAGGCTCGCTGACTGCAGACTCCCAACTGTATCTCCAGTCACAAACTCCCCTGGCACGGGCTGTCACCGTAACACCCAGCCGGGTACGAATCTCCGCTTTCAGCTTGGCATAGTCTTGGCTGTCCTGCTCGCTCAGGTCAGCATAGGCCACCTGGGGCACTCCAATCAGATAGGGTGCGACCATCATGGCCCACTCAGATAGGGGCAGATTCTCCTTCTCTGCCAGTTCCTCAAATCTAGTGAGATACACCTCCACATCATCACGAGGTGTCATCTTTTTCAGGGACCGTCTTACTGCCTTCTTTACAGCGGACAAGTCAGGTGCCTTCACAACATTACTCTGGGACGAGGTGCTGAGAGCTGCAATCTGCTCCAACACTCGGTTATTCTCCTGCTGCTGCTGCAGGATTTGCTGCTGGTACTGCTGCATGCACTGCTGTGCTGCAGCTCCATGGTCCGCTGGGCCTGGACCAGGTACTCAACGAGCCCCTCCATACTGCCGGACTTATCTGTCTCAACCACGGCAGTCTTATGTTGCACAATAACTTGCGCCATTTGTTCAAACAGCGCCTCCATGCTGTCATCCATTCTGTCAGACTTCTCTGTCTTAACAACGGCAGTCTTCACTCAAGACATACACACTCTACAGTCTTTTCCATAGAAAAATTCAGCTCTGCTGTGCAGACACTTTTTTTTTTTTTTCTCTGCAAACTCTATTAGGACCACTGTCTCTTTAAGACTTCTCCAATAGACGTTTCTCCTTTGCTGCTGCACACTTCACAGTCTTTTCCACAACAAGTTCAGCTTTGCTGTGCAAACACACTTTTTTTTTTTTTTTTCTTTGCAAAGTCTATTAGGGCTACTGTCTCTTTAAGACTGCTCCAAACAGACGTTTCTGCTGACACACTTTTTTTTTTTTTTTTCTCTGTTGCTATTTCAACAGACTTCACCTTTATTGCTGTCTCTAAGCCTCTGTGCTGCATGCACACTCCAGCACTAACTGTATCAGCCACTGCACTGCCCCAGCATTCTCTGCCAATTGTAACATTTCCAGGGGATATAGCTCTAGGATTGCTGTCTGGGTAGACAGAATGGCACGAAAACAGTTCATTCAGACAGCAGTTCTGGTGAAAACTGGCCGCAACCAGCTTTATTAAAGTCCACAGCAAACAGATAAAAATAAAGCATAAACAGAAAACCTGGGCTTGTCTAGCCACTAATTACACTTAGATAGATTGCCCTGTCTATCCGGGTCCCAGACTCTACCAGTCTGTGCCCAAAACAACACATATGATATATGTTACCAGTATGGAGCTTCACAGATACTCCTCCTTGTGTCTGAAGGCAATTCCAACGTCCAGACTTGAGAGAGATCCACTCCTATTCAGCCGCTGTTCGCACTGATTCTCACTGAGACTACTCCTGTGTCCGGGGTACTTCCTGCACCCAGACTGAGATAGCTCACACTCCTGGAGACGCTTCTTGTGCCGGGACACCTTCCTGTGTCCAGACTGAGCGTGCTTCCCAATCCTGGAGACTGCTTCTTGTGCCGGGACACCTCCCTGTGTCCAGACTAAAGACAGCTCCTAATCCTGGAGACTGCTTCCTTGTGCCGGGACACCTCCCTGTGTCCAGGCTAAAGACAGCTCTCAGATTGTGTTTGCAGACACCTACTTCTGGTCTCCTAATTAACACCTGAGTGATTTCAGGCCTGAGCTGCACGTGTGTGCTGAATGTGAGGTGTAGTGACCTTTCTCTACCACTAGGTTTACAAAGCCACACATTTCCCTTATACCTAGGTGAAATCTACACCCCATTCACCACATATTCCTTCACTGTCTCACAACACATAGAATACATATACAGTACAGACCAAAAGTTTGGACACACCTTCTCATTTAAAGATTTTTCTGTATTTTCATGACTATGAAAATTGTAAATTCACACTGGAAGCATCAAAACTATGAATTAACAGATGTGGAATTATATACTTAACAAAAAAGTGTGTAACAACTGAAATTATGTCTTATATTCTAGGTTCTTCAAAGTAGCCACCTTTTGCTTTGATGACTGCTTTGCACACTCTTGGCATTCTCTTGATGAGCTTCAAGAGGTAGTCACCGGATATGGTTTTCACTTCACAGCTGTGCCCTGTCAGGTTTAATAAGTGTGATTTCTTGCCTTATAAATGGGGTTGTGACCATCAGTTGTGTTGTGCAGAAGTCTGGTGGATACACAGCTGATAGTCCTACTGAATAGACTGTTAGAATTTGTATTATGGCAAGAAAAAAGCAGCTAAGGCTACTTTCACACTTGCGTTTTTTTGCGCTGCGTTTCGAGCGCACATGAAGCGCATTAAAAAAACGCATGCAAAATCTTGTAAACGCTGCAATATTTAGTCGCATCAGCATGCGCATTTCGACAAAAAAACGCAGCGTTTGTCTGCGATTTCATGCGTTTTTTGCATGCGTTTGCGTTTTTTTGGCGCATGCGTTTTCTATTTGTCACATTATCATCTCTGCCTCCATCATCTGTCTCCATCATCTCTGCCTCCATCATCTGTCTCCATCATCTCTGCCTCCATCAGCTGTCTCTATCATCTCTGCCTCCATCATCTGTCTCTATCATCTCTGCCTCCATCAGCTGTCTCCATCATCTCTGTCTCCATCATCTCTGTCTCCATCATCTCTGCCTCCATCATCTCTGCCTCCATCATCTCTGTCTCCATCATCTCTGCCTCCATCATCTCTGGCTCTATTCATCTCTGCCTCCATCAGCTGTCTCCATCATCTCTGGCTCTATCATCTCTGACTCCATCATCTCTGGCTCCATCATCTCTGTCTCCATCATCTCTGCCTCCATCATCTCTGTCTCCATCATCTCTGCCTCCATCATCTCTGTCTCCATCATCTCTGTCTCCATCATCTCTGGCTCTATCATCTCTGGCTCTATCATCTCTGCCTCCATCAGCTGTCTCCATCATCTGTCTCTATCATCTCTGCCTCCATCAGCTGTCTCCATCATCTCTGTCTCCATCATCTCTGTCTCCATCATCTCTGCCTCCATCATCTCTGCCTCCATCATCTCTGTCTCCATCATCTCTGCCTCCATCATCTCTGCCTCTATCATCTCTGGCTCTATCATCTCTGCCTCCATCAGCTGTCTCCATCATCTCTGGCTCTATCATCTCTGACTCCATCATCTCTGGCTCCATCATCTCTGTCTCCATCATCTCTGTCTCCATCATCTCTGCCTCCATCATCTCTGCCTCCATCATCTCTGTCTCCATCATCTCTGGCTCTATCATCTCTGGCTCTATCATCTCTGCCTCCATCAGCTGTCTCCATCATCTCTGGCTCTATCATCTCTGACTCCATTATCTCTGGCTCCATCATCTCTGTCTCTATCATCTCTGGCTCTATCATCTCTACCTCCATCAGCTGTCTCCATCATCTCTGGCTCTATCATCTCTGTCTCCATCATCTCTATCTCCATCATCTCTGTCTCCATCATCTCTGGCTCCATCATCTCTGTCTCCATCATCTCTGGCTCTATCATCTCTGACTCCATCATCTCTGGCTCCATCATCTCTGGCTCCATCATCTCTGTCTCCATCATCTCTGCCTCCATCATCTCTGTCTCCATCATCTCTGCCTCCATCATCTCTGGCTCCATCATCTCTGTCTCCATCATCTCTGGCTCTATCATCTCTGGCTCTATCATCTCTGCCTCCATCAGCTGTCTCCATCATCTCTGGCTCTATCATCTCTGACTCCATCATCTCTGGCTCCATCATCTCTGTCTCTATCATCTCTGGCTCTATCATCTCTGCCTCCATCAGCTGTCTCCATCATCTCTGTCTCCATCATCTCTGTCTCCATCATCTCTGTCTCCATCATCTCTGCCTCCATCATCTCTGTCTCCATCATCTCTGTCTCCATCATCTCTGGCTCTATCATCTCTGCCTCCATCAGCTGTCTCCATCATCTATGTCTCCATCATCTCTGTCTCCATCATCTCTGACTCCATCATCTCTGCCTCCATCATCTCTGTCTCCATCATCTCTGGCTCCATCATCTCTGTCTCCATCATCTCTGGCTCTATCATCTCTGGCTCTATCATCTCTGCCTCCATCAGCTGTCTCCATCATCTATGTCTCCATCATCTCTGTCTCCATCATCTCTGACTCCATCATCTCTGCCTCCATCATCTCTGTCTCCATCATCTCTGGCTCCATCATCTCTGTCTCCATCATCTCTGTCTCCATCATCTCTGGCTCTATCATCTCTGACTCCATCATCTCTGTCTCCATCATCTCTGACTCCATCATCTCTGACTCCATTATTTACAGAAAAATCGCGTGCGTGCAAAAGCGCTGACGAGCGCAAAGCCATGCGCACGCCAGCGCCCCCATAGACTGCAATGTTATTTTTTGCGCATAGCATGCGCACACGTGCGCACGCGTTTTTTTTAAAGCGGTTGGGCGGAAAAAAAAATGCAACATGTAGCGTCTGGCGCGTATGGGCGCACACCGGGAAAATGCGCAGCGCACGACAAACGCACATGAACGCGTGCAAGCGCTAGACCCTGCGCCCGCCATGTTAAAGATAGGGGAACATTGCGCATGCGTCCGATAGCGCAAGATGCGCTGCGCAAAAAAACGCAAGTGTGAAAGTAGCCTAAGTAAAGAAAAACGAGTGTGCCATCATTACTTTCAGAAATGAAGGTCAGTCAGTCCGAAAAATGGGAAAACTTTGGAAGTGTCTCCAAGTGCAGTTGCAAAAACTATCAAGCGCTACAAAGAAACTGGCTCACATGAGGACCGCCCCAGGAAAGGAAGACCAAGAGACCTCTGCTTCTGAGAATAAGTTTATCCGAGTCACCAACCTCAGAAATCGCAGGTTAACAAAAGCTCAGATTAGAGACCAGGTCAATGCCACACAGAGTTCTAGCAGCAGACACATCTCTACAACAACTGTTAAGAGGAGACGTTGTGCAGCAGGCCTTCATGGTAAAATAGCTGCTAGGAAACCACTGCTAAGGACAGGCAACAAGCAGAAGAGACTTGTTTGTGCTAAAGAACACAAGGAATGGACATTACACCAGTGGAAATCTGTGCTTTGGTCTGATGAGCCCAAATTTGAGATCTTTGGTTCCAACCACCGTGTCTTTGTGCGACGCAGAAAAGTTGAACGGATGGACTCTACATGCCTGGTTCCAGTCGTGAAGCATGGAGGAGGAGGTGTGATGGTGTGGGGGTGCTTTGCTGGTGACACTGTTGAGGATTTATTCAAAATTGAAGGCATACTGAACCAGCATGGCTACCACAGCATCTTGCAGCGGCATGCTATTCCATCCGGTTTGCGTTTAGTTGGACCATCATTTATTTTTCAACAGGACAATGACCCCAAACACACCTCCATGCTGTGTAAGGGCTACTTGACCAAGAAGGAGAGTGATGGGGTGCTACGCCAGATGACCTGGCCTCCACAGTCACCAGACCTGAACGCAATCGAGATGGTTTGGGTGAGTTGGACCGCAGAGTGAAAGCAAAAGGGCCAACAAGTGCCAAGCATCTCTGTGAACTCCTTAAAGACAGTTGGAAGACCATTTCCGGTGACTACCTCTTGAAGCTCATCAAGAGAATGCCAAGCGTGTGCAAAGTAGTAATCATAGCAAAAGGTGGCACTTTGAAGAACCTAGAATATAAGACATATTTTCAGTTTTTTCACACTTTTTTTGCCAAGTATATAATTCTACATGTGTTAATTTATAGTTTTGATGCCTTCAGTGTGAATGGACAATTTTCATAGTCATGAAAATACAGAAATATATATATGTCATTGTGACACATATATAGGGTACATACCCATTTTTGAGAAAAAAAACGGTCCGTTTTCTGGATGGAAAAAATTGTCCGATTCTATGCAATTGTCATGCAATTTGTATGCGATTTTTCATCGCACCATCCGTTTTACATTCGTTTTACATCCGCATGCAATGCGCTTTTAACATGAAGTTTTACATAGAGCAGTTCTCTCCAATGTCTACATGTAAAAAATCATGTTAAAATAACATTGTAAAAAAACCTACACAAAAAGCAAATAATTTTATATATATATATATATATATATATATATATATATATATATATATATGTCATACACTTCTACATAGCAGAATAGCCGCTAATTCAATTGCCGGCTTTCGTTACAGAATCCAACATGAAATGACACATGGTTTACATACAGTAAGACATTTCATTTCATGTAGTTTGATATATAGTTTTAATTAACAATTACATGAGTGCATGTGTGCAAAATTTCATAAATGTATGTGTTAGGGCTCGATTTCCCGCTGCTGCACAAGGGGAGTCTCGAACCCATCCTGCTGCGGTCTCCCATTCATCTCCAGCTGCAGTGGAGCCTGCTCAGCAGAGGCGTCGGTCCAGGCGTCTTGCCCACTCCACTACTGGGCAGTGACTTGTTGGTGCCTTTCCTGGATCTGCTATTATAGTCAATGCTGGAGCAGACGTCTTTGGGACAAAGTACTGCATTTTCCCTTCTGAGCATGCCCAGAGTGAGATCTCTCATTGGAGATAAGGGGTCACATGCTCAGGTAATGCAGCAGTTCCTATTGGCCCACCAGGAAGGCCCTGTTACTACGAGTCTTCTGGAACAGGTTTCTCATTGGTCCTTGTTCCTGGAAGGTCCTGTAGCTGTTGCTATAAAAGGGTAGCATGGCTGGGCCGCCATGCGCTAATATCAACCATTGTATGCTATGCGCCAGTGTGGTCATGCGTGTGTGGTTAGGGACCCGGCTGAAATAAGCCACTTAATCGGTGAGGAGTTTGGTGTGCTAGCTGGTCAGGGTCGGTGTCCTAGATGCCCTAGATTACATAACCGGTGAGGAGTTTGATTGCCGTATTCAGGGTCTGGCGTTCAGACGCCATAGATTGCAGGTGACTCCCGCGAGGACATTAGCGCATGACCACGTATTATGCTCGCTTAGCAATTATCCGTGTACCTGAGAGCCTGACAGGACACGGTACTTTTTCTCAGCGGCTCTGTGACGTAACAGGGTTCGCTTTTGACGCTAGACAGCGCCCTAGCGTTTTACTTTGCGGCTCACTGAAGTTAAGTGAGTTCGCACCTATCGCCATATAGCGCTGTGGCATCCCGTTAGCGGCTCTGGGATTAACAGAGTTCGCACTTACTGCCACAACGCGCTACGGCATTTATTTTTGAGACTCTGCGGGATAACAGAGTTTGCTACTTTCGCCATCTTATTAGCAGCGGGCTTCGCCTGCACGGTGGACCCCGGGCTGCGAACGCACCTCTCTATTATATCTATTAGGTGCGTTCCGCAGACCCTACCATAATATTAGCGCCAGGGTCTGGCTAGTAAAATGGCGGATGACCAGCGTCTAAGGCAGTATATCCAGCAGCTGGAGGGAAGGTTGGCGGCTCTTGAGCGCACAACCTCAGCTGTGGATATTACCGCAGTCGGTGTTCAGGCTGCTAGCGTGGCTGCAGCCAGTTTGTCCTCTGCTACCTCTGTCCCTACATTATCCCACCTCCCGCTTCCTGACAAGTTTGCCGGTGACAGCAAGCAATGTCGGGGATTCGTGAGTCAGTGCTCTATACAGCTCGAGCTTTGGCTGCACGTTTCTCCACGGATCGGGCACAAGTGGGTTTTGTACTGTCTCTACTCTCGGGCAGAGCGTTGGAGTGGGCAACACCGCTGTGGGAGCGTGACGATCGTGTGGTGCGGAGTGCTCCTCGGTTTTTGGAGGCTCTGAAAAAGGTCTTTTTAGGACCTCAGGTCACGCACGATACGGCACTCCAACTGCTGACAATGTCACAGGGCTTGTCCATGGTCAGCCAGTTCTCAGTCCAATTTCGGACTTTGGCCTCTGAATTAGAGTGGCCAGATAAAGTTCTTATTCCAGTGTTCTGGAGAGGACTGGCAGACCATGTAAAGGACGCTTTGGCTACCAGGGAGATTTCTGCCACACTGGAGAAACTCATTTCTATATCTACCCGCATCGACCTCCGTTTTCACGAGCGGAGGTTAGAGCGGACCCAGTGTAGGCAGAGGTTTCGGCTGGCACCCACCTTTGCCAAACCTCTGGAATTTCCCGTTCGGGCGTCTGACTCCCCAGAGACCGTGGAGAATACTCGAGTGGGATCTAAGTCTCGGACCACTCGAGTATCCGTGGTCTGTAGAGTGTGTCAGCAGTCAGGACATTATGCCAACCGATGTCCCCAGCGAATAAGTAAACGGTCATGTTCCGTGACCATGGGTGCAGGGTCATTAGACGTGAGGGATTTTGCTCCGAAGATGCTCCTTAAAGGGTTAATCTCTCTAGGTTCATCCACCCTTCCCGCCAAGCTTTGTGTGGACTCTGGGGCAGAGGGTAATTTTATGTCCTCCTCCTTTGCCTCTCGCCATTCCATACCGCTGGTGACGCTCGCCGAGCCAATATCGGTGAGAGTGTTGAATGGAGCAATCCTGCCCTCACAAATCACCCACCAGACTGTCACTCTACCTCTGTCTATGTGTAATACTATTGTAGGAACTCGAGGATTCTGATAGCGTGGGGCAATGAACAATCAGAGACGGGTTTCTTTGAATGCAAATAATGTATTTGTGAAACAGCAAAACACCCAAAAACAATATTCAAACAACCCGTAGTGACATGCAATGAGTCCATATATATATACACAAGTCCAGTTATATGAATCCGGATATATAAGTCCTTGAACCTCTATAGCGAGGGTGGTAAAGTTCTTACGACGGAGTCCTCACACAAATGTGACCACAAGGTAAGTCTGATGCACAGGTAACGTGGCTGGATTTACACACTGCTGGTGTGTGAAGAGTCAGATCCAGGTATGCAGAAAACACAGGGAGGTCCAGGAACAAGTTAATCTCAGTTGTGGCTTAATTCAGTGAAGTCCAACAACAAGTTCATATGTCAGTAAGGTTCCAGTAACAGTTCCAACAGCTCTCACCAGAGGTAATGCACGAAGGGTTAAACAGCAACAGTTCAGAAACACAGTTCTTATCAGATGGAGTGAACCAAGGGTTAAATTCCCAAGTCAACAGTTTAGTGATAACACAGTATGTGCAACTTACATATGCAGAGAATGTCCAGAGCCATGGGTAGAAACTGCTGTGGCTGAGAAACACCTGAAGATAAGGTTATGCACTTTCCTGGTAAATACACAAAAGATCTGTGAGGAACAAAGCAGCTGGGTTGCAGGGAAACGGAAGCAGAATATTCCAGCAGTGAAGCCAGCACCTGAGCCGGGTTTTAAACAAACGAACAGGAAGTAGGGCACAGAAAACAGCAAACTCCATTTTAACAAAGGGCAAAATCATTGACAAAGTTACCTAGAAAACCCGGAATACTGACACTATGTCTCCTTCACATCAGGAGAATATATCCCTTTTTGTCCTTCCTGAGGGAATAGATGAGGTTTTGTTGGGATTACCCTGGCTTCGCCACCACTCTCCCCATATTGAGTGGTCCTCTGGGAGAATACTGGGTTGGGGTGATCATTGCAGAGACAAATGTCTCAGAGAGGACGTTCAGGTTTCCACAACGGAGATACCCATAGATCTTGATTCCCTTCCCAAGGTTTATCGGTCATACGCAGACGTATTCTCCAAAAAGGCAGCGGAGACTCTGCCGCCTCATCGCCCTTATGACTGTCCTATAGACCTCTTGCCTGGAACGGAGCCCCCTCGGGGAAGAGTGTATCCTCTCTCTCTTCCTGAGACGGAGGCCATGTCACAATACATCCAGGAAAATCTGGCCAGAGGGTTTATTAGGAAGTCAGTGTCACCAGCAGGGGCAGGATTTTTCTTTGTGCAGAAGAAGAATGGAGAATTACGACCGTGTATAGACTATAGGGGTCTTAACGCCATTACCGTTAAGAACAAATATCCTTTGCCCCTAATATCTGAGCTCTTTGATAGGCTCCGGGGAGCAAGGGTATTTACTAAGCTGGATCTTCGTGGTGCCTATAACCTGATCCGCATCCGTGAGGGGGACGAATGGAAGACGGCGTTCAATACCAGAGATTGACATTACGAATATCTTGTGATGCCCTTCGGGCTCTGTAATGCTCCAACCGTCTTCCAAGATTTCGTAAATGACATCTTCCGGGACATGCTTGCCACCTCTGTGGTAGTCTATCTGGATGACATTCTCATCTTTTCTCCAGATATGGACACCCACCGGAGAGATGTTTGCAGGGTCTTCGACCTCTTGCGGGCAAATTCCTTATATGCGAAGTTGGAGAAGTGTGTGTTTGAGCAGGAGTCTTTGCCATTCCTGGGCTATATCATCTCCACTCAGGGATTGGCTATGGATCCTGCCAAACTACAGGCTGTAATGGATTGGCAAGAACCCCACTCTCTTAAAGCGGTGCAGCGCTTTATGGGGTTCATTAATTACTATCGCCAATTCATTCCCCACTTCTCTACTTTGGTTGCTCCCTTGGTAGCCCTCACCAAGAAAGGAGCCAATCCCAAATTGTGGTCAGAGGAGGTTTCCAAGGCCTTTACTTCAATCAAGTCCCATTTTGCTAGCGCTCCTATCCTACATCGTCCCGAGGTTGATAAGCCTTTTATATTGGAGGTAGATGCCTCGTCCGTTGGTGCTGGAGCAGTCCTTTTTCAAAAGGATGCTCAAGGCCGTAAACATCCTTGCTTCTTCTTCTCCAAGACCTTCACACCTGCGGAGAGGAATTATTCCATTGGGGATAGGGAGTTGCCAGCCATGAAGTTGGCCTTTTCTGAGTGGAGACATCTCCTGGAGGGGGCTCCTTTCCCTTCCAAGTGTTCACTAACCACAAAAATTTGGTCTATTTACAGACCGCCCAGCGGCTAAATTCCCATCAGGCCAGATGGTCCCTGTTCTTCTCCCGATTCCATTTCACCCTCCATTTTCTCTCAGGGGAGAAGAACATTCGTGCTGATGCTCTGTCTCGCTCCGTGGTGTCCTCTGAGGAGGTGGAGGAGGAGCCTCGGCTGATTGTCCCCACAGAGAGCCTAAGAACTGTGGCCCCGGTTTTGCTTGAGTCTGTGCCTCCGGGCAAGACTTTTGTGCCCATCAATTTGCGACCGGAGGTTCTCTCTTGGGCACACTCGTCCAGGGTGGGTGGACATTTTGGGGCAAAGAGGACATCTGAGTTGCTGGCGAGGACATACTGGTGGCCACATATGGTCCGTGACATCAGGGAATACGTTCAGGCATGCGTCTCCTGCGCCCAAGAATAAGTCCCCTCGACAACGGCCAGCTGGGTTACTCTTTCCTTTACCGGTGGCAGACAGGACCTGGGAGATGGTCGGGATGGATTTTGTGGTTGGCTTACCCAAGTCTCGGGGCTGCACCATCATCTGGGTGATAACCGACCACTTCTCCAAAATGGTGCACTTGGTGCCGTTACCACGGTTACTGTCTGCACGGGCCTTGGCAGCATTATTCATTAGGCATATTTTCTGCCTACACGGTATGCCAGACAAAATTGTTAGTGATCGAGGTCCCCAGTTTGCGTCTCGGTTCTGGAGAGAGCTGTGTCGTTTACTCAGCATTGAGTTGAATCTCTCCTCTGCATACCATCCCGAGACGAATGGGTTGGTAGAGAGGGCCAACCAGACCTTGGTCACATACTTGCGACATTTTGTCTCTGCCAGGCAGGATGACTGGGCATCCTTGCTACCGTGGGCTGAGTTTGCTCTAAATAATGCTGTGGCTGACTCCACCGGACAGACCCCATTCCTCCTGAACTACGGTCAGCATCCGCGGGTACCAGTGCCTATGCCCGTGTCTTCCGCCGATTCCAGGGTGGCAGAATGGGCTGTGGAGGCACGGGACATTTGGGACCGCACTCAGGATGCCATTCAGGCCTCCAAAGAGAGGATGAGGTCTTCTGCCGATGCCCATCGGCACCCCGCTCCTACGTTTGCTCCGGGTGACCTAGTGTGGCTTTCTGCCCGAAACATCAGGCTACGGGTAGAGTCCACCAAGTTGGCACCTCGCTTTTTGGGCCCCTTTAAAGTTCTTGAGCAGGTGAACCCGGTAGTTTACCGCCTAGCCCTTCTGCCTCGCCTTGGTATCACTGACACCTTTCACGTGTCCCTCTTGAAACCCGTGGCCATTTCCCGGTTTTCCGAGTCATCTGCTGGGACGTCGGGTTCATCTACCGACGATCATGAGGTGAACGCCATTGTTGGGTGCAAGGTGGTACGAGGCAAAAAATTTTATTTGGTGGATTGGAGGGGTTATGGGCCTGAGGATAGATCCTGGGAGCCTGTTCACCTCCGCAGCTCATCGCTGCCTTTGAGCGCAGCGAGGCCCAGAGAAGGGGGGGCCATGTTAGGGTTCGATTTCCCGCTGCTGCACAAGGGGAGTCTCGAACCCATCCCGCTGCGGTCTCCCATTCATCTCCGGCCACAGTGGAGCCTGCTCAGCAGAGGCGTCGGTCCAGGCGTCTTGCCCACTCCACTACTGGGCAGTGACTTGTTGCTGCCTTTCCTGGATCTGCTATTATAGTCAATGCTGGAGCAGACGTCTTTGGGACAAAGTACTGCATTTTCCCTTCTGAGCATGCCCAGAGTGAGATCTCTCATTGGAGATCAGGGGTCACATGCTCAGGTAATGCAGCAGTTCCTATTGGCCCGCCAGGAAGGCCCTGTTACTACGAGTCTTCTGGAACAGGTTTCTCATTGGTCCTTGTTCCTGGAAGGTCCTGTAGCTGTTGCTATAAAAGGGTAGCATGGCTGGGCCGCCATGCGCTAATATCAACCATTGTATGCTATGCGCCAGTGTGATCTCGGCCTTTTGGCTGCGATCGTGTGTCGCGTCAGAGGGTGCGAGTTTTCCTGGAGTGATCCAGGGGCTTTGCTGGCAGCGTGCTGCTGATTTTCTACTGCGGTATCCGTACGGCAGTCTGGACTGAGGATGTTCATTAAGAATACGATCCGTGTGGTGGTGGAAGGTGGTGAGAAAAACAACCTGGTGTACGTCGTTCGTGACCTGTTGGAGGGAAAGGCTGGAGCCCATCGTCAGGATATCTACAGCGTCAATGAATTCCGGAGTCAAGGTACATATGATGTAACCTTTGTGAATGAGGGATGCTGTTTGACCGTCTTTGAATGGCTCAGAAGTAATGAAGGTGATCCATGCCTGGAGGGAGTGCGGGTGGAGCCCCTGTTTGGGCTCATGGAAAAAGTGGTGACTGTGACTGTGTACAACCCCTATACAGAAGTAGCACTACTGGAGCAGTTCCTGGAGCGGTACTGTGAATACGTGAAGGGAGGGGAGAAGCAGAAAATGTCTTGGGCATTTTCAACTGCAAGTATGTGTTTCGGGTGAAATTGAAGAAGGACCCAGGTTGTTTGGGAGGTTTCACCCACCCACCAGCGAACTTTTCAGTGGCGGGTCATAGGGGCTTCCTGTCATACCCAGGGCAGCCACTATACTGCAGGAGGTGCTTTCAGTTCGGGCACCTGCTAAACATGTGTAGCAAGGAGTTGGTTTGCCGTAATTGCAAGCAAGAGGGTCATGTGGCGGCTAGGTGTCCGATGCCTCGTGAATGTGACAGGTGTGGCAGTTCAGAGCACCTGTATAGAGACTGCCCGTTTGGTGTGCCGAGGAGGTCAACTAGAGAGGAGGAGGAAAGAAAGAGACGTGAGGAGGAGCGGAGGCGGGAGGAAGAAAGGAAGAGAGAGGAGGAGGTTAAGAGGCGGGAGTAGGAGAAGAAGCGGAGGGAAGGCGAAGTCGCCGCGCTGCAAAGCGTTGTGAGGGCGCCACCCACTCCTGCTGAGAGACGGAGGGAGAAGCGGCAGGAGGACAAGGAGGCTGAGAGAAGGAAGGAGAAGCAACAGGAGGAAAAGGAGGACAAGGAATTTTGGAAGGCCATAAGGCGAGAGGAGCGTTCATGGCCTAAAAAAGAAGTAAAAAAAGAAGTCCCAGTTGCTGAATCATGGTCAGAATGCCTGATGGATTTCGATATATCTGTGGCAGAGGAGGAGGCTGAAGTTTTAGTTCATGAGTCTGATCCGAGAAATATTGGTGCCTTCTCCTCGGAAGAGGACTCAGGAGGGTTAAAGTGTCACAGGGAGGGTGGTGGGGAAAACAGAGACATTGAGGTGGTGGAAGAAGGAATGGCCCAGAGGAAGACTGGGCAGAAAAAGGCACGGGTGGAGGAGTATATGGAGGCCAGCGGCTCGGAAGGCTGCTCGGCACAAATGGTGGAGGAGGACACTGGCGGTACTGGTTAAGTACGTTTTACTTTTCCAGTAGCCAGGTAGGGTTTTTTGTGTACATAGCTTTGCTCTTTAAGCAATGGCTATCTGTTTTTTTGTGTGTTTTATGTAATGTGTGTCAAGTTATATCTGTAGGTTGTTTTTGTATTTTTTTTCCTTTTTTGACTTTTTGGACAAGTGTTTTTTTGTTAAGCTTTTTGGTTTGTGTTTAGTATGGGTGTTAGAATTATATCTCAAAATGTGAGGGTTTTTAAAAATAAGTTGCGGCGTGCGGCCATTTTTGAGTTTTTTGCAGCGCAAAATGCGGAAATTTTTTGTTTACAGGAGTGTGGGATTGTGGATGGTGTGAAGGGGAGTGAATGGCCTCATGGTGCGTCTGTGTGGTCAGGGAGTGCATGTAATAGAAATGACGGTGTTGGTTTTTTGGTGAAGGGGCGTAATGTGAGTTTGTGTGACTATATGGTGATTGAGGTTGGGAGATGCGTGTTAGCAAATTTTGAGTTTAGAAATATTCGTTTTAGTGTTATTAATGTGTATGCTCCTGTGAAAAAACAGGAGCGTAAAGTTTTATTTGAAAAAATTAAGTTTTTTATTCCAGGTAGAGTGCCTGTTGTGATTGTGGGTGATATGAATGTTGATGTGGGAAAGGTGAATGTGGATGTGTCAAGGAAAGAGTTAATGGACATGGTGAGTGATTTTGGTTTGAGGGATATGCAGAGGGAGTGTAAAGTAACTCCATTGTTAAATACATTTTTTTCTGAGAGTGGGAGGGTGGCGTCTAGACTGGACTATTGTTTTGTTTCAAAAAACCTGATTGCTGTTAGTTATGCACAGGAGAGTGTGCCGTTTTCAGATCATGTGTGTATGAAGTGTGAAGTGGATGTGCATACTGAGGAGGTAACTGGGAAAGGTATATGGAAGCTGAATGTGAGTTTACTGGATGGGGTGGAGGTGAGAGAGGAGTATGAGAGACATTATAAAGAGTGGTGTGAGAGCAGAAGTGAATTCAGTAATGTGTGTGAATGGTGGGATTGGGTTAAATGGAAAACCAAGGTTTTTTTTTAAAAATCTTGGTTACAAGTGTGCAGCTGCTAAGAGAGAAAGGTTTGCTGGGTTGAATGCAAGATTGAGTGTGTTATATAAGCTAAGAGAGGGCGGGATGGATGTGAGTGAAGATTTGTTGAGAGTGAAAAAAGAAGTGAACGAGTTTTTGAGAGAGAGAGGGAGGAGTATTGTGTATAGGGCTAAAATAGAGAACTTGGAAAAGAATGAGAAGTGTTTGCGGTTTTTTTTCAAGAAAGTTTTTGGAAAAAGACAGAGCATGAGTGTTTTGAATGGAGTGGATGGAAATGAAGTGAGTGGTGCGGACTTATGTGAGGAAGTGGCAAAGTTTTATGATGATTTGTATGCAGTGAAATGGAGGGATGAAGGTTTGGAGAGTGATGTGCTGAGTGTTTTGGAAAATAGATTGAATGGGACAGAAAGGGAGAGTTTGATGGGGGAGGTGACGAGTGAAGAAATATGGAAGGTGGTGTGTAGCATGGCGCTGAATAAAACGCCGGGGGATGATGGTCTCCCGGTGGAATTCTATCGTGTGATGTGGGATGTGATTGGAAAGGATTTTGTTGATGTATGTAAGTATATGTGGGCGAATGCAGAGGTGGTGAATGGCATGCGTGCAGGAGTGGTTGTGCTGTTGCCAAAAAAAGGTGATTTGAAAAATCTAAAAAACTGGAGGCCGATCACGTTGCTTAATTGTGATTATAAAATCTATGCGAAGCTTTTAGCAAATAGGATGCGTGATGTGGTTGGGAGTGTGGTGGGTGAGGAGCAGTGTTGTTCGGTGCCTGGAAGGCGGTTACATGAGGGTGTGTGTATGCTGAGAGATTGTTTGTGGGACTGTTTGAACCGTAAGAAGGGGGTGTATGTGTTGAGTTTGGATTTTGAGAAGGCGTATGATAGGTTGGCGCATGGTTTTCTGTTTAGAGTGTTGGTGAAGATGGGTTTTCCGGCTGAGTTTGTTGAGAGAGTGAGAAGTTTGTATAAAAATATTTATAGTTGTGTTTTGTTGAATGGGAATGTAGGTAGGAGAGTGAATGTGTTTTCCGGTGTACGGCAGGGGTGCCCATTGTCCCCTGTTGTGTTCATTTGCGCGATTGAGCCGTTGTTGTGTATGTTGAGGAAAGATAAGGTGATTCGGGGTGTGCAAGTGCCGGGGGCGGGGGGGAGGGAGTGGAAGGTGAATGGTTACATGGATGATGTGTGTGTTTTGTGTGATTCAGAGTGTTCGGTGAGTCGTGTGAAGTTGTTGGTATCCGTTTTTTGTGTAGCGTCTGCGTTTAAAGTGAATTGGGAGAAGACTGAATGTAAGATTTTTGGTGGGAGGACTCTGAGCAATGATATTGGGGTGAATGTGGTGAGTGGACCGATAAAGGTGCTGGGTGTGAAATTTTCAGAGAAGTTGGATGGAGAGGAAAGTTGGGTGGATGTGAGAGAGAGAGTGGAGCGCAAGTTAAATTTTTGGAAGATGAGAGATTTGACGTTTTTTGGTAAAATTTTAGTTATTAAGAGTGTGGTGTTACCAATTTTTTTGCATGTTGCGGTGGTTTTTCCACCAGGTTATATGTGTGTTAGAAGATTAAATAGGGTTTTGTTTGTATTTTTTTGGCGTTCAAGTATGGAGCGTGCAAGGAGAGAGGTTGTGATGAAGAGAATGGATAAGGGGGGCTGGGATTCCCAAATTTGAATGTATTTTTTGGCTGAATATTATGGTGTTTGTATTGGGTGTGATTAGGATGGATGGGAAGTGTGCATGTATGTGCAGGTATTTGTTTGGAAGTTTTCTGTTCCGTTTGAAGTGGCGGGAAAGGGATCTAAGGTGCCCAGTGGCTTTTGAGGTACCTGTGTGGTATGTGTGGGTTTACAAATTTTTGGTGAAGTATGAACTGTGTGATGTGGATGTGAGGTTGTTAGAGAAGAAGAAAGCGGTATATAGGATGATTGAGTGTAGAGAGATGGAATGTGGTATCTATATGGTGAGAGGAAGTGATGTGCAGAAGGTATGGAAGAAGGTACGTATGGATGGTATGACAAATAGACAGAGCGAGATTGTGTGGCAGTCATTGCATGAGGTGTTACCGGTGAGAGACTTCCAGAGAAACCGGGGTTTAGTGAGGAGTGAGATGTGTCCGAGGAGGGGATGTGGTGGGAGAGAGAGTGTGGTGCATTTGTTTTGGAATTGTCAGTATGCTAGAAATGTGATTTCAGGTTTGGGCCGTTGTGTAAGGAGTTGTGTGATGTGAATTATTTGACGTTTGAGTTATTTATGTTTGGGTTGGGTATGTGTGGAGAAAAGGAGAGAGTGTTGTGGTTGATGCTTGCATGTATAAAAGAGGTGTTGTGGGATGTGAGGAACGTGTATGTGTTTAAGAGGAAGGAGACTGAGGTTAAAAATTGTTTAAAAATTGTTTTGGGAAAATTGTATTTTTGTTTTGTGTGTGATAAGAGAAAGAGGGGGAGGAGGACGCAGAGGGAATTTGGAAAGTTAAAAAGTGGAAACATCTTGTTAATGTGTCTTAGTTTTGTGTTTTTTTTGCTTGTAAATAAAGTTGGTTTTCCGATGATGATGGGAACAGCTGCTGCATTATGTAAGTGTACACGCTGTTTGGGAGTCGAGTTCCTTATAGTTTTGGTTATCTGACTGTGGAACTTCCCATCTGAGGGAAAAAAAAAAAAAGGTCATGCGTGTGTGTGGTTAGGGACCCGGCTGAAATAAGCCACTAGAATACCGACTTAATCGGTGAGGAGTTTGGTGTGCTAGCTGGTCATGGTCGGTGTCCTAGATGCCCTAGATTACCGGCATAACCGGTGAGGAGTTTGATTGCCGTATTCAGGGTCTGGCGTTCAGACGCCATAGATTGCGGGTGACTCCCACGAGGACATTAGCGCATGACCACGTATTATGCTCGCTTAGCAATTATCCGTGTACCTGAGAGCCTGACAGGACACGGTACTTTTTCTCAGCGGCTCTGTGACGTAACAGGGTTCGCTTTTGACGCTAGACAGCGCCCTAGCGTTTTACTTTGCGGCTCACTGAAGTTAAGTGAGTTCGCACCTATCGCCATATAGCGCTGTGGCATCCCGTTAGCGGCTCTGGGATTAACAGAGTTCGCACTTACTGCCACAACGCGCTACGGCGTTTATTTTTGCGACTCTGCGGGATAACAGAGTTCGCTACTTTCGCCATCTTATTAGCAGCGGGCTTCGCCTGCACGGTGAACCCCGGGCTGCGAACGCACCTCTCTATTATATCTATTAGGTGCGTTCCGCAGACCCTAACAGTACGTGTAAATTAAGGATACATACCTATTTCTGAGAAAAAAAACGGTCCGTTTTCTGGATGGAAAAAATGGTCCGATTCTATACAATTGTCATGCGATTGTCATGCGATTTGTATACGATTTTTCATCGCACCATCCATTTTCCATCCATTTTCCATCCGCATGCAATGCGCTTTTAACATGAGGTTTTACATAGAGCAGTTCTCTCCAATGTCTGCATGTAAAAAATCATGTTAAAATAACATTGTAAAAAAAATACACAAAAACAAATAATTATATATGTATATATATATATATATATATATATATATATATATATATTGGTCTACACTTCTACATAGCAGAATAGTCGCTAATTCAATTGCTGGCTTTCATTACAGAATCCGACATGAAATGACACATGGTTTACATACAGTAAAACATTTCATTTAATGTAGTTTGATATTAATAGTTTGTTTTAATTAACAATTACATGAGTGCATGTGTGCAACATTTCATACATGTAGGTGGTAATTAAGGCCGGCGTCACACTCACCGTAGAAAAATACGGACCGTATTGTACGAGCGTAATATGCCAAAATGTTGCCGACACAACAATCCGTATTTCATCCGTTGTCAGGGTGAGGCTGCATATTTTGCGAATGTAAGCATCCGTATGCAATCCGTATGGCATCCGTACAGCGTATTTTTCTCGCGTGCCTTGCAAAATGGACATTTAACGGTTTTTAGGCCTGAAACTCATTCAAATCATCAGCAAGGCTATTTATTGGCTCTGCATCAGCTTGCAAACACAAATCTTGCCATTTTTGTGGTGTGCTTGTGTTGGAGTACTGCTGCTTGCTTGCCAACATGTCTGACACTGATTGAGTGTTGTACAACTGGGTTTTGTCCCGCTGCTTTGGGCAGCCTTACCCAGTGATCGTTGATCTGCGGAGGAGGAGGCGAATGTGGGTGCATCCGCATTTGAGGCAACGCCTCACTAAAGGCCATTTTCACTGCCTTCATGCATCTCTGCGGACTCATCCTGACAAGTTTTTTCTGTTTTGTCGGATGACCATTCCCACATTTGATGTTTTGTTGGAGATCGTGCACCCTGGGATCACCTACCAGGATACCAGGATGCGCAAAGCTATCTCTACAGAGGAGAGACTTCTCCTTACGCTACGGTATGTATTCCTCACCTACATACTGTTTGTTGATGATGTGTTTTCCCACAAGTTTCCCTTTACCCTAATGTTTGTTGCTGAAATATCCTCATAATATATCCCATATATCACATCGAAGTAGCAGAACAATTATGTGTAGGTAAAAATGACAGAAACCTTTGCCTTGTGGTCAATTGAACTTACTATTGTTTGTAAATCAAATGATGTAACGGTTATGTATAGTGCATTTGTGAAACCTTTGTGCATTTGTAATGATTGTTCTCTCTACATTTGGTTACTTGTAGGTTCCTAACTACTGGCATATCCTATGCCGCACTCCATCTGGAGTTTTTGATTGGGAGGTCCACCGTATCTGGCATTGTGCGTGATACCTGCTCACAACTCTTGGACAGACTTCATCAACTGGTGATGCCTGAGCCAAAGATGGAAGACTATAAGAGGATTGCCAGGGATTTAAGGAGTAATGCCAGTTCCCAAATTGTATAAGAGCTGATGGGAAGCACATCTGTGTGCGTAAGCCGCCGAACTCAGGGTCCCAATTCTATAATTATAAACAATATTTTTCTGTGGTGCTGTTGGCTCTGGTTGACAGTAACTACAGGTTTATAATTGTAGATATTGGGGCCTATGGAAGAACTGGAGACTCTAGAGTCTTCAATTCTTCCATTATGGGTCGGCGGCTTCGCAATAACGAGTTGCACATACCACCAGCACGCCATCTTCCTGGCTCCAATCTAGAACCTGTCCCATATGTTGTAGTTGGTGATGAGGCCTTCCAGCTATCAAGGAATGTGATGAGGCCATATCCATGACGATACCTTGACCACCGTCTCGGATCTTCAACTTGCGGCTATCACGGGCCAGGCGCCTGGTGGAGTGTGCCTTTGGCATTCTGTGTGCAAAATGGCGGGTTCTCCAGTCTGCTATTCAGCTGAGTGATGCCAACATCAATGAGGTCATCAAAGCATGTGTTGTTCTACATAATTTCACCAGTATGCATGATTGTGGCCCATCTGATGTTGGTGAAAGTGTGGTGACCAATGGGGATATGCCTACGCCCCATGTCATCCCTTTCGTCGCCCACTCTCAGGACTGAAAACCCGTGATATCTTTACCCAATATTTTGTGTCACCTGAAGGTACTACAACATGGCAAGATGATGCATTATCTATGCTGTAATGTTTTTGTGTGTCTATCTAAAGAAAGTATTTTTTTTACACATAGCCTCTGTCTGGTGTTAATGGTCATAACAGATGTGTTGGTGGTTGAGTATAAACAACTTGTGAAAAACGACTCCAAACTTTTTATAAAAATAGATATTTATATGTGCAAACTGCCACTTGAGGTAGTGACTACCATATTCGCTTCATATGGTATACGTATTTACAGCACAATAGTGTAAGTGTGCATTCTTACACAAGTACCAAAATAAGGCATGCCAAAGTTACAAATGTTTCTATACATAATAGTATGTAAAGACAAATAGCAATAGTCAATATGGGTAGTGCTGATCATATGTGACCCATACTGTATGTCGGATTGGTCACATTAGACAAGTGCAAAGATGCATTTGAGAACTGTGAGTGAAATTAAATTTTAAAAAATAACAAACATTGCAGTAAATAAGAGTATGTAAAGAAAATAACAAACGTTCACTATGTCTAGTGAAGACCATATGTTACCCATATGTTTGGTTCACAAGATTAGACTACTGCAAATATGCAATAGACAATATGGAGTAAAAGTAAAAATAAAAAAATAACAAACTTTTCCATAAATAATAATAAATAAGCAAAATAACAAACTTTCACTATCACTAGTGAGCACCATATCTGCCCCATATGGTTGGGTTCTAAGACTAGACTAATGCAATGATGCATTAGCCAACAATGTTTAAAATGGATGGGGAAAAAATAACAAACATTGGTATAAATTATAAGATATAAAGAAACCAAAAATTTTCACCTAGCCCATATCCCACCAGCTAAGTACCATATGCTCTTTGTAGGCATTCAGATGAGTGCAAATATGCTTTACACAACATGGTGTCAAAATAAATATAAAAAAATAACAAACTGCTTTATAAATCATAATATATAAGTGAAATAAAAAATCACAGCTGGTGGTATGTGGGTGGTGGGGTTAGCGGATTCCCAGCATCTCTGTGTGGTTGACTTGGATGACCACCTTGACCATCACCTTGTTGGAGTGAATTTTCTGGGCCCTGAGCTAACATCTGCCCATGGTCAGGTTGGTGTGTGGGCACATTGCCATACAGATAAGGGAGATTATATTCCTATGTAAGATGATACCCACGAGAATCATACCCCCCAATATGACCATGTTGAGCACATCCAGGTTGGGATCTGTACAAGTGGCCATATTGGGAAGTTGGATTATAGCCAGCCATTTGACCCTGTTGTTGCCAAGGTTGGTTCGGTGGGAGAATGGGTTGAGGTGTAGGCGCCCGTGCAGAAGGATCATCAGATCCTAATTGAGCATGCACATTTTGGTGGGGAGCAAGGCGCAGAAGGTTATGGGGTGTGAGGCTGCCACCTCTCAAGGAATTCAAACACCTCATATGGTGTATTGGGGGGTGTGCATGCATCAATTTGGATGTGCATTGATCCTCGCACACGGAGCTTGAGCTCACGGGGTAGGGGACGAAGGTAGTGGGCAAGGCTACGGGCATAGGCCTCCTCACCCACCTTCACAGCTGCCCTTGAAAGGTAATTGAGTACCCCAGTGTCCACATGCCTATGTGTGTCTGACCCAGTTATGTCTCGCAGTCTTTTCCCATGGCGGAATCTGCAACAGGCTGGGAGGAGGCCCCCAGAGGTACAGTGGGGCTGCTGCTGTTTCCTGCTTCATCCCCAATGGCGAATGCTGCTACAGCTGGTGCCTCTGGTAAAGGAAGAGGAGGAGGGGGTTGCTGTGGTCCTTGTGATTGTGAACCTTGAGGGATGCTGATGGGAGGTTCAGACAATGGGCCAGCCACCTCTTCACCTTCCCCAACCGGGTCAATAATGGCCTCTGAGTCGGAGCCTGTCTCCCTCTCAGTGAGGTTGGATTGGGTTCTGTTGGGAAATAAAAGGGGATTAGAACATGTAGGAGAGGTGAGCCTAAACTGCATATGTGTTATGTGGTGTGATGTATGTACTTACGGTCTGAGATCCAGAATAGGTGCAAGAAAACCCAGCCTGTAAAAGTAAACGTATTTTCGTTTTGTGGGTGCTGCTGAGCCGCCGGTATTGGTCCCGGATGCTTCTCCATCTTCTCATAACATCATCCACTGCAATGGCACATATAATGTAAATAATTAGCTAGCTGCACAAAGCCAAATTCTTCTACATACACGTAATATAGTCATGGGAGCCTAGTAGGATGTGACTATACTAACATTTTTGCGCCAGAATAAAAAACAAAAACTTTTTTTGCCCAAATTCTATGCTAGAAAGATGCTCTGACCGTTAAGAAGTTTGGAAAAAAATCAAGTAACTTACTGATTCGCTGCTGATCCTCGTGTGGGCTGTCGCCAAAGTGGGGAAACATCTGCCCACAGATGCGCCTCCATGCGCCTCTTTCCTTGCGCGGTCAGCATAATGTGCATCACTTTGGTCCCAAATTTCGGGCCTCTCCTGCACCAACACAATGAGCACTTCGACATTGATGAGGGTGGACATCATGGCCGACTCCGTGGAGGCGTTCTTCCGGGATGTCTGGAGCTCTTTTTGAGCTAATTTGCATGTGTCAGCTTCCTCCTGCGTGTGTTGCACCATTTCCTGTGAGCTGTAGAAGTCTTGCGTATTTCTCGCAAGTCACACATGTGGGTCCGTGTGTAATCCGTTGTTTTCCAGCACCCATAGACTTTCATTGGCGTACAACGGGCGTAATACGCGTACAATCGCAGCATGCTGCGGGTGTCTCGTGCCATAAGATACAGCCGAGAAAAATATGCATGATCAGAGCTGCCCCATAGAGAAATATTGTTTTTTGTGTTTTCACGCTTCTCACTCGTCCGTATTCCTCCTTAGTGTGACGCCCGCCTAAATGTGTAAATTCGTTAAAAAAAAATGCGTGGGCTCCGCGGTATTTTCGCCACCAGACAGGGAAAGCCAGTGAGTGAGGGCAGATAATATTAGCCTAGGGAGCGTGCATTTTTTGTGCCCCCCCTGGCTACTAACATCTGCCCCCAGCCACCCCAGAAAAGGCATATCTATTATTAGATGCATCTTTTCTGGCACTTAGCCCATCTGTTCCCATTGCCCTGTAGCAGTGGCTAATGGGTTAATAATGGGTTAATGCCACCTTGCTATTGAAAGGTGACAATAAGTCAAGTTAATAATATAGAGTTATCAATTAGACAACTATGCATTATTAATCCTATAGTATTAATGATTAAAAAACACACACACATTAATTAAAAATGATTTTAATGAAATAAATACACATAGTTTTTGACCATATTTTATTTTACTGGTATTTCTTCCAAATTCCTTGTTCTCCTGTAATAAAAATAACATAATAAAACAACCATATTCTTACCTCTCCGGTGCTCAGTCATGTCCCACGCTGCAATCCATCTGAAAGGGTTAACATGTTTACAGCGGGGACCCCAGCTAATGCTGCAGCCTCGCTGTAAACCCTCGAATGAATGAGCTCATCTCCCCGACTGACAGGAGATGAGCTGATTAGTGTTGGAAGCTTGAGTGATTGTTTCCCACACTATTCAGTTCACTTCAGGTCAGCTGGGGATTCCCTCTGACATCACTGAGGCTGTGCGGAGTCCCCGGCTGACCTGAAGTGAACTGATTAGCGTAGGAAACAATCAATTAAGCTTCCCAGCTAATCATCTCTTCTCCTGTGAGCCGCAGAGAGGAACTCATTCATTTGGGGGTTTACTGCGAGGCTACCAGCATTAAGCAGCGGTCCTCGCTGTAAACATGTTAACTCTTTCAGATGGATCACAGCGGGGGACCTGAGTGAATGCCGGAGAGGTAAGAATATGGTTGCTTTATTATTTTTATTTTATTACAGGAGAGCAAGGGATTCGAAGGATTACCTGTACAGTAAAATATGGTCAAAAACTATGTATTTATTTCATTAAAATTCTTTTAAATTAATGTGTGTGTTTTTTTAAAACATTTAATACAATAGGATTAATAATCGATAGTTGTCTAATTGACAACTCTCCATTATTAACCCGGCTTAAAGTTCCCTTCCAATAGCAAAGTGGCCTTAACCCATTATTAACCCATTAGCCACCGCTACAGGGCAATGGGAATAGACAGGCTAAGAGCCAGAAAAGGCGCATCTAATCATAGATGCGCCTTTTCTGGGGTGGCTGGGGGCAGATGTTAGTAGCCAGTGGGGGCACAAAAAATGTACCCTCCCTGGGCTATTATTATCTGCCCTCACTCACTAGCTTTCCCTGTCTGATGGCGAAAATACCGCGGGAGCCCATGCATTTTTTTTCAACGAATTTACACATTTAATTAACACCTACATGCATGAAATTTTGCACACATACACTCATGTAATTGTTAATCAAAACCATATATCAAACTACATGAAATGAAATGGTTTACTGTATGTAAACCATGTGTCATTTCATGTTGGATTCTGTAATGATTTTATAGAACCCGGCAATTGAATTAGCGGCTAATATACCATATAATGACATGAAATGCCCACTATTAATTACCCACCAGGGATGTATATACCACAGCATATAATATAATATAAAATGGTGGAAGACAATGCACTATCACAACTACCGAATGGTATAAAATGCAATATTTTATTAGAAAATGTATTTAACAAGGTACAACCTAATGAACTGTACTGAAAGGTACTAGATACACACAAGGGACGTTCAATTCCATAGGATACATCTCATTCTGCCGCAATAATGAATTCAGCCTAAATTAGCATAGCTATTAGAGTTGAGCGATACTTTCCGATATCCAAAAGTATCGGATCGGAATGGTATCGAGGATACACAAGAAATATCGGCGATACCCGATACCGATACCGGAAATCCAATGTAAGTCTATGGGAAAAAATATCGGAATTAAAAAAAGCCCATTCTTGCCTTGTTGGTTAATTGTACATGAAGGAAAACAACAAAGAGTAATGTAGAATGTATTGGGGGAGGTTGAGGAGACATTAAAGGCATAGATATTTAACCCAATCAAATGGAATAGCATTAATATTTTTTTTTGTAAAGATGTTCAGATTGATGAACAAATTGACAATGTTGTTAACCTTTTTTCTATTTTGGCAAATATGTATGTTTCACAACTTCCATGCTCTTCACCTTTTTAACTTTTGACACACTTTCTCCTTCATAATTTTCAGCAGCATCATCTTTTTCATCAAATTATTCTTCATCTTCACCTTCTTTATCTTCTTCTTAAACTTCTTGCTATTCATCTTTTTGTTAACATTACTCATATTGTTCTTATTCAACTATTATTCTTCTTCATATTCTACTTCATCTTCATCTTCTTCATCATATTCTTATTTTTGACAGAGATTCCTGTACTTGTAATCTGTAAAAGTATGAATTTTTCAGTCCTTGCGTTCTTGCTGTCACAAAAGTTTTAAATTACAACAGTATTTGTCCGTGTTGAGTTTAGCCTGCAGCAGCAGGTATTTTCCAGGGGCACCACGAGGAGGAACGGACTCACCCCCATACACTGCTTAGTCTTGTTCTGCTTATAATTTAGAGCATATATTTTGCTCTTCATTTTGGTCTTATACTTCATGTTGTTATGCTTTTTCATCTTCTGCTTATTGTTCTTCTGTCTCTTGTTCTGTATCTTGTAGTTTGTCTTAACCTTCTTTGTCCTGTTGGTGATCTTCTTCTGGGTAATCTTTTATTTCTTCTTTGTGATGGTGTTCAGGCTAGTTGGCTTCATGCTCGTCGTCCTTGTGGTCGTCATCTTCTTCGGGGTGGTCATCAGGGTCGTCGTCTTCATTGTTGGAGATCCAGAGTGATTACCCAAAAAAACATTTAAAAAATCTTCAATTTGTAAATGTAGCTGAAGGTACAAGAAGGCTGACTAACTTCCGAGAACCAGCTGACGTTACTGGAACCCGGACGGGTATCAGATGGTACAAGAGACAATGGAAGTAACGAGGACCAGCTGACTGTGCTGGAACCCGGAGGGGCAGCAGAAGGAAAAGAGCCAATGGCACAACCGAGGACCAGCTGACGTTACTGGGACACGGTTACTAAGCAGGTGGTACCTGTGCTCCAAAGCACTACCAAGGACCAGCAGACGTTGCTGGAACTCGGATACCGAGATGGAGGCACCTAGGCCAAAGGCACTGCGGAGAACCAGTTGACGGTACTGGAACCCGGACGGGTAGCAGAAGGCACCCATGAAAATGTAATTTGACAGGCCGCAAGCCGTCCGCAGTTACCGAATCACACAGTCCTAAAGTCGGTGCTTGTCCTATTGTCACAACGGAAACAGTCTTTATTTACTTATCACACAGCACACATAGGAATCACCTAAACTGCAGGCACCATACAGTCGGCTAACCCGAAAGCAACACGACAGGACAACTTATTGTAGGCTAATTGACGTTGACACTGCCAGGAAACAGCTGTCGTGCTGTAACCAGGCTAGGCAGGAGTCAGTACCCCTGCCAATTACTTCCGAGCAACAACTGTCGGTGTTGGAGCCCAGGGATGAGAAGAGAACAGGGTGGAGGCAGCAGGACTTTTTGCCGTACACACAGCAGGGGAACAGCTGACATTACTGAACCCCAGTAACACAGGAGCAAGTGTTGACTGTGCTAACAGCACTTCCGAGCAACAACTGGCGGTGTTGGAGCACAGGGTCAAGGAGGGTGTAGGCAGAGGCCTAGTATGACAACTTCATGGACACAGGATAAAAATAGATGGAAGCAGGCTAAGGCTGACTTTGACCTATGGGTAGATCGACGCGAGAGAACCAGTAATTTGAATTATAGAGCCGATCTATATCGTTATGGTAGCAAATCAGGGATACTATTAGCACGACTAGCGAAAGCAAATCACATTCCTCAACATATTACAGCGTTAATGAGTAAACATGGGATCATGATGAACGATCATGGTGATATTGAGGAAAGCCTTATATTTTAACATGATCGGAGAAATGAATGTAAAGGTGGCGAGAATTTGAAAAAATACACGCCACAGAAGGGTGACAAGTGAAATAGTTTAATCAGGATCACAGCAAAGTTAGAGAAAGAAGATGACGGGAGGAATCCTACAAGTTAGGGGTTTCCTTACAATTATTAACGAGTTTCGGTTTTTTGTTCTCTTGTTATTTTGACTTTTAGAATGTTTATTTTATGACCATATCGGCTGCGACCGAGATGTGTAACGCCTTATGTGGCCTTTTTGTTTTTGAAAATCCAAATAAAAAGGAACTTTAAAAAAAAAAAAAAAAAATTCCCTCTTCAACAATCTACAAGACAAACAAGCATCATGGGTGACGCTGCCTTTATTGAGGTACAGTATTAGATCGACATTGTCCATGAGTAACTATGCACTGTGATAGCTATATAGCATTATTAATTTAAATCTGTTGTGGTTGTTTCAACAGCACTTGCAGGTCTAACTACCTATTGTTTGTATGCATGATGCACTTTCTAGGTGTAATTATTTATTATTGCGCATTATTACCAGGTTTACATGATGGCCATTTCATATATGGTGTGTGAAGTTACAGTTGTCCTCAGTCTGTGTATTTTATTATGTCTGTCATTAATAAAACTCGTGAGGATGATGATGATGATGATGTTTATGATTCGTACATCAATTGACTGCATTATCTTACAGGTACAGATAACGTTCCTTAAGAAGCATTAATTGATAATTATGAAATGTATTTTTATGCATTAATTTAAAAAAGTAAACACTATGTTTTATTTTTTGTTACCATTTCTACTAGCCATGTGCAGATATGCGCTGTGATGACAAATTAATATTTGTCCATATTTCTTATTAAAATTTTTCATTTTAGCCCTTGAAAACTTCAATCTTTCCTGTTTTAAGCATAACAATCAGGGTGACGGCTCTTCCCTATTTGGAGCATGTTCGACATGGGTTTTTCTGTGCATGTGTAGGGAACAGGAGACTTCTTGCCGCTGTGGTACACCAAAGGGGATCTTGCTGGATGTGAGATATATTTCTTCTAGCAGACTGAAGTTTGCTCAGGATTTTCCATGATCACAAGGACCTGTGATAAGGTCATAGTCACGTGATCTGGTCATCTGATTTGTACCTCACCTGAGGGTGTGGAGTAGGCCTATAAAACAAGGAGCTGTTGTAGTTGGTGTGTGGAAGGAAGGAGTTTGGCTGGAGTCAGCCTGGAAGATTGTTTTGTTACTGTGTGCCAGTGTGCACCAGGAAGCGAGTACCAAACCACCCAGAATGGGACCTGGCGGTCTCTGCTGACCTGCAGCCGCTTAGTTAAGCCCGTCCCAAGCAAGGGTGAGTCTGGCACCAGTGGTTCTCCAAACTGGGGTGATTTATGTTCTGTTTTTATTTTGTTATCTGGACTTTTTGTTGAACTCATGATTAAAACCACTGAAATTTGAAGTAAAAGGCGGTGTGTTTGCCTCATTACTGCGGCCCAGCCCTGCCTACCAGAGCGGATCCCTACAATTGGTGGCTTGAATGCGGGCAACGCAGTGAGGTCAGGCTGTTTTTTCCTGCATGACAGTAAATGTCCTAGGTAAATAAAGTGATGCAAAACCCGGTGGATAACTGTCCCAAGATGGAGAACACATGCTGGAGGAGGCCATGCGGCAGCAACAGCAGGCTATGCAGCAGCAGCAGGCTATACAGCAGCAGGCTATGGAGCAGCAGCAGGCTATACAGCAGCAGGCTATGGAGCAGCAGCAGGCTATACAGCAGCAGGCTATGGAGCAGCAGCAGATATTTAATCGACAGCAACAGGAAACCAATAGTCTAGTGATGCAGCACATCACAGCGCCGCAGACAGCAGGAGCTGCCCGGAGATGGCAGGATGTCCGGAAAGCGGTGCGTACAGCGATCCGAAAGATGGAGCAATCAGATGACGTCGAGGTGTACCTGGAGATGTTTGAAGGCGTGGCTAAAAGGGAGAGACTGCCCCGGTACCAGTGGGCCGAGATCCTGGCTCCGTTTTTTTAATTCAGGACCCGCAAAAGCCTCTAGGGACCTACCCCCCGAGCAACAGGAGGACTATGAGAGCGTCAAGGGTGAGATACTTGCACGTCTTGGGGTAAATGTTTTGGTCCGGGCACAGCGGGTACACCAGTGGAACTTTTCCCCTTCCGAGCCAGCTCGGTCACAGTATTATGACTTGATACACCTGATAGAAAAGTGGTTGCAGCCGGAGGTGTTGTCACCCCGCGCTATGCTGGATCGTATAGTGACTGATAAATTCTTGAGAAATTTGCCACACACCCTTCAAACATGGCTTGGACAGGCAGCCCCTACTGATGGTCTCCAAATGGTAGACCTCATTGAAAGTTATGGGGCTACCAAGGAGATACAGGGAGAGACTACCGGAAGGTACCAAGTAAATTCCACAAATCTTCACCCACAGCTCGTCGAGCAGAGACTCGGAGGGCCACCCAGGACGGGTCGGGGAACGAAAGGGGCCCCATAATCTGTTGGCGGTGCCAACAACCAGGACATGTGAGAGCTGTTTGCCCCCACCTGACAGAGCCCATGGACAATAACTTTGGCTACTATCAGTCTCACTATGCAGAACACATGTGTGCAGTGGTCAAACCAGAGGGACCCAATATGAACCATTTGTGTAAAGTGAAGGTGGAGGGTAACCCTGCTGTGGCTCTAGTGGACTCAGGGAGTCTCGTGAGTGACCCTAATATGAGCCAGCCACGTCCAAATCAGCGAGTATACTGCTGAGAAAATGGGTGTGTTGTGTATACATGGTGACTTAAAACATTATCCTACCACCCTGGTGATGATAAACACGTCAGCGGGGAGGAGGTGACACGAGGTGGGGGTGGTGGTTAATTAGCATTAATAATGGGGAGAGATTTTCCGTTATTTTCTGTGCTTTGGCCTGTAATTACCCCTCCCACAGAACAGTCGTCGGCACCAGTGGCAAACAGGTTGCATTCTCCAGAAATCGGGCATGAACCTGGTGGCCCAGAGGAAGATGTACTGGCGGTAGGAGTACCTTTGCCTTCGGTGGAGGAGGAAATCCCCTCTCCTATAGAAGTGTTAGGTGGGGAGATGGAAGATTTGCCACCCGGACCAGAATTGTCATTCTTAAATGTGGCAGGTGACAATTTTGGTACGGCGCAACTACGGGACCCTACGTTGACTCGAGCCCAGGAAAATGTACTGGTTGTCAATGGGGAACCCCAACACCCCAGGGCAGCTAAAGTATTTCCCCGATTTGAGCTGAACCAAGATTTGCTGTATGGGGTTGAAAAAATACATGGGGAAATTGTCGAGCAATTGCTGGTACCGCAGTCATATCGGAGGTTGGTAATGGACTTAGCGCATGCGCATGTACTAGGGGGACATTTGGGACCAAAGAAAACCCTAGACAGAATTCTACAACGGTTTTACTGGCTCTTGGTCTATGAAGAAGTTAAACGGTATTGTTACTCTTGTCCCGTGTGCTAGGTAACCAGTCCGCAGCCTCATTTTCAGAGTCCCTTGGTGCCATTACTAATTATAGAGGTACCGTTTGAGAGAATAGCCTATGGATCTGGTGTGGACGGTTAATAAATCAGCAAGGGGTCATCAACACATCCTCGTAGTTCTAGATTACGCTACCAGGTATCCTGAGGCTATTCCCCTGCGACACACCTCGGCAAAACTGATCGCAAAAGAACTCATGGGTATGTTCTCTCGGGTGGGAATCCCTCAAGAAATCTTAACAGATCAGGTGACCCCCTTTATGTCAAAAATCATGAAGGAACTCTGCCACGTGTTAAACAGTTGCGCACATCGATCTATCATCCCCAAACAGACGGTTTAGTAGAAAGGTTCAATAAAACCCTGAAGAATATGTTGAAAAAAAAAGTCTCTAAAGATGTTAAGGACTGGGATCTCTTGTTGCCATACCAGATGTTTGCAGTGCGGGAGGTGCCCCAGGCATCTACGGGGTTCTCGCCCTTTGAACTATTATATGGCAGACATCCCCGTGGCTTACTCGATATAGCTAAAGAGGCCAGGGAAAACTATACAACTCCCACAAAAGTGTGATAGAACATGTGGCCAAAATGCAAGAGAGAATGGAGACAGTCCTACCATTAGTCCGAGAACATATGGAATCAGCACAAAGGTCACAGAGGCAGGTCTATAACCGGGAGGCACGGGTAAGGTCCTTTAACCCTGGGGATCGGGTGTTGGTACTTGTGCCTACAGTGGATAGTAAGTTCCTTGCAAAGTGGCAGGGACCCTACGACATTATAGAGAAGGTGGGACCAGTAAACTATAAAGTACACCAACCAGGGCGGAGAAAGCCAGAACACGTATACCATGTGAATCTGCTCAAACCATGGAAAGACAGAGACCCGCTTGGTGAGGATTGTCCACGGCCTGCATTTCCAGTACAGATGGCTTCCTTGCCTCAGGAGAAGGCAAGAGAAGTCCTCTCCGCCGTCAAAATATCAGACACTTTGTCGCACAGACAAGTTCAGGAAGTCCGAGAGTTTGTTAGCCGAAATACAGATGTTTTTTCGGAACTTCCTGGTCGTACCTCCCTAATATTATTATTATTATTATTATTATTATAGATTTTTATAGTGCCATTTATTCCATGGCGCTTTACATGTGAAGAGGGGCAAATATAGACAAGTACAGTAAACATGAGCAATACAAGGCACACACAAGTACAGAAGGAGAGAGGACCCTGCCCGCGAGGGTTCACAATCTACAGGGATGGGTGAGGATACACTAGGAGAGGGAAGAGCTGATCGTGCGGTGGTTCAAGTAGACTGATGATCACTGCAGGTTGTAGGCTTGTCGGAAGAGGTGGGTCTTCAGGTTCTTTTTGAAGGTTTCCATGGCAGGCGCGAGTCTGATGTGTTGGGGTAGAGAGTTCCAGAGTATGGGAGAGGCTCGGGAGAAGCTTTGTATGCGGTTGTGGGAAGAAGAGATAAGAGGGGAGTAGAGGAGGAGATCTTGAGAGGATCGAAGGTTGCGTGTGGGTATGTACCGGGAGACCATGTCACAGATGTATGGAGGAGACAGATTGTGGATGGCTTTGTAGGTCATGGTTAGGGTTTTGAACTGGAGCCTCTGAACGATAGGAAGCCAATGAAGGGCTTGGCAGACAGGAGAGGCTGGGGAATAGCGGGGAGACAAGTGTATTAGTCGTGCAGCAGAGTGCAGGATGGATTGGAGTGGTGCCAGAGTGCTAGAGGGAAGGCCAGAGAGTAGGAGGTTGCAGTAGTCGAGGCGGGAGATGATGAGGGCATGCACTAGTGTTTTTGTACTTTCATGGTCAAGGAATGCACGGATCCGGGAAATATTTTTGAGTTTGAGACGGCAGGAGGAGGCTAGGGTTTGGACATGTGGCTTGAAAGAGAAGGCAGAGTCGAGGATCACTCCGAGGCACCGAGCGTGCAGGACTGGGGAAAGTGAGCAGCCATTGATGTTAATGGACAGGTCTTGTGGGGGGGTAGAGTGAGATGGGGGAAAGATGATGAATTCTGTTTTGTCCATGTTCAGTTTTAGAAAGCGAGCAGAGAAGAAAGCAGAAATAGCAGACAGACATTGTGGGATTTTGGTCAGTAAGGAGGTGAGGTCAGGTCCAGATAGGTAGATCTGCGTGTCATCGGCGTAGAGATGATACTGAAGACCATGGGATTCTATGAGCTGTCCCAGGCCGAGGGTGTAGATGGAGAAGAGTAGGGGTCCAAGAACTGAACCTTGGGGAACACCGACAGACAGGGGGCGAGGTGAGGAGGTGGTGTGGGAGAGGGAGACACTGAATGTTCGGTTTGTTAGATATGATGAGATCCAGGATAGGGCCAAGCCTGTGATGCCAAGTGATGAGAGAATCTGTAACAGGAGGGAATGGTCCACAGTGTCGAAGGCAGAAAACAGGTCCAGGAGAAGGAGGACAGAGTAGTGACGCTTGCTCTTGGCGGTTAGTAGGTCGTTGGTGACTTTAGTTAGGGCAGTTTCAGTTGAGTGATGCAGTCAGAAGCCTGATTGTAAGCGGTCAAAGAGGGAGCAGGAGGAGAGGTGGGAGGACAGTTCAAGATGGACATGCTGTTCCAGTAGTTTTGAGGCATAAGGGAGAAGAGATATCGGGCGATAGTTAGACACAGAGGATGGGTCAAGGGAGGTCTTTTTGAGAATGGGTGTGATCGAGGCATGTTTGAAGGATGAGGGGAAGACACCATTTGTAAGTGAGAGGTTGAAGAGGTGTGTTAGAGTAGGGGTGAAGATGGTGGCGAGGCTAGGGATGAGGTGGGATGGCAGCGGGTCAAGCATGCAAGTGGTGAGGTGTGATCTTTATAGGAGGGTGGAGAGCTGATCTTCTGTCATGGTGGAGAAGTTGGCTTTGGAGGAAGAGAGTTGAGCAGCTAAGAGGGGCAATGGGGGCTGTGGGCCAAAGCTTTCTCTGATCGTATCGATCTTCTGCTTAAAGAAAGAGGCAAAGTCTTCAACAGAAATGAGAGAAGGGAGAGGTGCTGGGGGACAGAGTAGAGAATTGAAAGTGTTGAAGAGCTGTTTAGGGTTGTGAGACAGGGAGGATATGAGAGATGAGAAGTAAGTTTGCTTTGCAGCAGTGAACGTGGACTTGAAGCTGGTGAGGGACTGCTTGTATGCGGTTAGGTGCTCGGCAGAGCGGGATTTTTTCCATCTCCGCTCAGCAACCCTGGAAGCCCGTCTCAGTTCTTTGGTGAGGCTGGTCAGCCAGGGCTGCCTGTTGATTGTACAAGTTTTGCTATGTGTGAGGGGGGCAGCCGAGTCAAGTGCTGCTGTTATTGCAGTGTTATAAAAGGTGGCAGCAGAATCTGTGTCGTGAAGTGAAGATATGTCTGTAAGAGGGAGGAGGGACTCAGAGAGCATTGGTAAATTGAGGTGTTTGAGATTTCTGCGAGGGTGAGTGAGTTTGTGGAGTGGGGGTTGTGCACTAGAAGAGGAGAGAGAAGAGAATGTCAGTAGGTTGTGGTCAGACAGGGGAAGGGGTGAGTTAGTTAGATTAGTAAGGTAACAGAGGCGGGTGAAGATAAGGTCGAGCGTGTGACCATCTTTGTGAGTGGCCGCAGAGGACCATTGAGTGAGGCCAAAGGAGGCAGTGAGCGATAAAAGTTTAGAGGCCGCTGGGGTGGAAGCATCAATGGGGTTGTTGAAGTCACCATGATGATAGTGGGGATGTCAGCAGAGAGGAAATGAAGCAGCCAGGTGGTGAAGTGGTCGAGAAAGGTGGAGATGGCAAGTTCTGGGGGGCGGTAGATGACAGCCAGCTGGAGATTGGAGGGGGAGTAGATGCGGACGGAGTGCACCTCAAATGAGGGAGTAGTAGCGGAGGGGGGTAGTGGAATTGGGGCAAAGGAGCAGGTATCAGATAGGAGCAAACCAACTCCTCCACCACGTTTGTTGCTGGGGCGGGGGGTGTGAGATAGGTGGAATCCGCCATAAGAAAGTGCAGCTGGAGAGGCTGAGTCCGAGGGGGTGAGCCAGGTTTCGGTGATGCCAAGGAAGGAGAGTTTATTGGTGATGAAGAGGTCGTGGATAAATGACAGTTTATTGCAGACAGAGCGTGCGTTCCATAGTGCTCCAGGTAGGGGGACCGGGGAGTGGGGGCTGGGTGAATGGGTATGAGGTTATCATGGTTGCGAGGACGTGTAGAGGATCGTGGCAGGGTGATAGAAGTGAGTGTGGGGATGTGTTGAGGAGGGCCAGGATTTGGGGATATATCACCAGCAGTGAGGAGTAACAGACAGAGCGTTAAAAGGTGGGAACAGGATAAGACATGGTGTGGCCGTGTGTTTCTGGAGAAAAAGGATTGTACGTGGAGGAACAGTTCTGAGGAGAAGGTGAGATGTCTGGGGAGAATGGAGGGGAAAATGACTACTTCCTTACTAGGTGGGGGGATTACAGGGAATAGGAAGAAAGTAAGTAGTATCGGGGTGAAAGTGAAAAGAAAAGGAAACATGGTAGTGGTTATATATTCTGTCAACTTACAGTCAAATTCCAGTCCAATTCTAGTCTAATTCATAGTATAGTAATTAGAAATCTGTAATTTGAAAGATGGAAGTTGAAATAGTAAGCCTGTGCAGACTACGTCTGTGCAGACGCATGGCTCTGAATATATCTGGGAGTGAGGTGGATCAGCTGTGAGGGGGGATGTGGGCGTGATTACCCAGACCACATGGTCACAGATAAGCAAAGCTAATAAAAGAGGGGGAAGGGACTGGCAGCTCAGGTATGCATGGGAGACACAAGGGGAATGAATGCCATTGTGAATACAGGAGGATGGGTAAGTAAAATGCCAGGGATACTATATGCACTTCTTAAACAGTCAAAAACAGAGAAAAAGCTGCATAGATGATTGCGTACCATGCAAAATTAATGCAGTTCACAAAACACAGTCACAGCAATTTGGCAAAGTTGGGGAAATTTGGTTCATACCATGCAAAATTAATGCAGTTCACAAAACACAGTCACAGCAATTTGGCAAAGTTGGGGAAATTTGGTTCATACCATGCAAAATTAATGCAGTTCACAAAACACAGTCACAGCAATTTGGCAAAGTTGGGGAAATTTGGTTCATACCATGCAAAATTAATGCAGTTCACAAAACACAGTCACAGCAATTTGGCAAAGTTGGGGAAATTTGGTTCATACCATGCAAAATTAATGCAGTTCACAAAACACAGTCACAGCAATTTGGCAAAGTTGGGGAAATTTGGTTCATACCATGCAAAATTAATGCAGTTCACAAAACACAGTCACAGCAATTTGGCAAAGTTGGGGAAATTTGGTTCATACCATGCAAAATTAATGCAGTTCACAAAACACAGTCACAGCAATTTGGCAAAGTTGGGGAAATTTGGTTCATACCATGCAAAATTAATGCAGTTCACAAAACACAGTCACAGCAATTTGGCAAAGTTGGGGAAATTTGGTTCATACCTGTAGGAAGAGGAGAAACAGCTTGATTAGAGTGGTACAGATGATATTGCAGGAGCGATGAGTGGCCAAATGCATTCTAGAATTCTAGTCTAATTCATAGTATAGTAATTAGAAATCTGTAATTTGAAAGATGGAATTTGAAATAGTAAGCCTGTGCAGACTACGTCTGTGCAGACGCATGGCTCTGAATACAACATGACATTGTCACTGAGCCGCAGGGCAAAGTACGATTAAAGCCATATCGGGTGCCTGAGGCCCGGCGACAAGCCATCAAGGAAGAGGTCAAGAAGATGCTGCAGTTAGGGGTCATTGAAGAGTCCCAGAGTGAGTGGGCCAGCCCAATAGTCCTAATACCAAAGCCAGATGGGACACTAAGGTTCTGTAATGACTTCAGAAAACTGAATGAAATTTCTAACTTTGACGCCTACCCCATGCCCCGGGTCGATGAGTTAATAGAGCGGTTTGGGGAGGCACGTTATTTTTCACTCATTGACCTCACAAAAGGGTATTGGCAGGTGCCACTAACAAAAGCAGCGAGAGAGAAAACGGCTTTTGTAACACCCGAGGGACTGTTCCAGTATATAGTCCTACCCTTCGGGTTGCATGGCGCTCCAGCGACATTCCAGAGGTTAATGGACGTTGTTCTTCGTCCTCATCGCCTATATGCCGCGGTCAATCTGGACAATATTGTGGTGTACAGTACAGACTGGGAAAGTCACTTAGCCAAGGTACAGGCGGTGATAGATTCGCTGAGACAAGCAGAGCTAACTGCCAACCCAAAGAAGTGTTCCATAGGGTTGGAGGAAGCTCGCTACCTGGGGTATGTGATTGTGAGAGGAGTTATCAAAGCCCAAATAAACAAAGTGGAGGCAATCCAAAACTGGCCCCGTCCCCTCACCACAAAACAAGTGAAAGGGTTTTTGGGGTTAGTGGGATACTACCGGCGGTTTATTCACAATTTTGCAACACTGTCGGCGCCGTTAAATGACTGCCTAAAAGGCAGGAAGTTAGTAATGGTGCGATGGAATGATCAGCTTGACGAAGCGTTTGTAAAACTAAAAGGGGCACTGTGTGTGTGTCACCATTTTTGATCACACCCGACTTCAAAAGAGAATTCATTGTCCAGACTGATGCGTCAGAGGTAGATGTGGGTGCCGTTTTGTCTCAGGAGGTTAACGGGGAGGAGCATCACATTACTTTCCAGAGTCGAAAGCTAACTCCAGCTGA
The DNA here is from genome assembly GCA_033576555.1 of Oophaga sylvatica. Taxonomy (NCBI): domain Eukaryota; kingdom Metazoa; phylum Chordata; class Amphibia; order Anura; family Dendrobatidae; genus Oophaga; species Oophaga sylvatica. Next base: position 311,449,996 of record JARQOD010000003.1, read on the forward strand.
AACCAGATACAGCATTGTAGAGAGAGAGAGTGCCTGGCGATCAAGTGGGCACTGGAGTCGTTGCGCTACTATCTGTTGGGGAGAACATTTTGGTTGTTAACTGATCATTCCCTCAGACTGGCAGTGTTGTAGCCCAGGGAGTAGAGTTCAGGTGGTAGATAGATGAACATAACAGGAGAAATTGATAACGTTGCCAACCAGTTATTTAATCTGAAAACGGACAGGCAAATTCTGGCGAGATCCATGCCTTGTTCATTTTCAGAAAAGTAAGCCGGTCTACATTATCGGAGGATAGTCGCATGCGACGGTCTGTTAGTACACCACCTGCAGCACTAAAGACGCGCTCCGATAATACACTGGCAGCAGGGCAAGCCAGCACCTCCAATGCATACTGGCTAAGCTCTGGCCATGTATCCAGCTTAGAGACCCAAAACTTGAAAGGGGAAGAGCCATCTGGGAGTATACTGAGAGGGCAAGACAAGTAGTCTGTCACCATCTTACGGAAACGTTGCCTCCTGGTGACTGGAGGCGTCTCGATGGTGTAGACATTGGTGGCGCTGCCACAAAACTTCGCCACATTTGGAACATACTGGTCTGTGTAGAGGCGCTGCTTGTGCTCCCTCTTGTTGCAGAGCTGTCTCCACTGCCTCCACGCACAGAGCTGCTTTGTAAAGCAGTATCAGCAGCACTGTTCTCGGCTGGAATGGAGAACATTATGGATTTCACCATTGTGTCTTGGTACTCCCGCATTTTACGCTCCCGGTTCAACGGTGTGATGAGACTATGTAAGTTGTCCCGGTAGCGAGGGTCTAGGAGGGTGTACACCCAATAATCAGACGTGGTGAGAATGTGGGCGATGCGGCGGTCGTTTCTCAGGCACTGCAGCATGAAATCAACCATGTGCTGCAGACTCCCAACTGGCCAACAATCTGTACCTGCTCTGCATCACCCCACCCTCGCTCTACATACTGACTAGAGCGTTGTGTACCTCTCTCTGTAGCGATTTCTTCCTCCATTGACTCCTCCTCATCCTCCTCACAAAGTGAGCCCTGCAAAGCCCTTTGGGAGGAACCACGTTGCGCTGACTGTCCAGAAGGTGATGGAATTTGTGTCTCCTCATCCTCCACCTCTTCCAAAACCTCATCCCTTAGTGCTTGCAGTGTTTTTTGAAGCAGGCAGATAAGGGGGACAGTCAGGCTGACTAGTGCATCATCTGCACTCGCCATCCGCGTTGACTCATCAAACGCACGCAAAACGTGGCAGATGTCCTTCATAGAGGCCCACTCAGTAGTGGTGAAGTGTGAACGGCGCAAATTGCGTGTTGATTGCGCCTGTTGCAGCTGATACTCCATTACTGCTGTCTGCTGCTCACACAACCGCTCCAACATATGTAACGTGGAATTCCACCTGGTGGGTACGTCACATATGATGCGATGTTCAGGAAGGTGAAATCTGCGTTGCAGAGCTGCAATGCGCGATCTGGCCATGCTGGAACGTCGCAAGTGAGCGCACTCTAGGCGGACCTTGTGCAGCAGTGCATCAAATCCGGATAGTCCCTCAAAAAACTCTGCACGACCAAGTTGAGCACATGTGCCAGACATGGTATGTGAGTGAGGTTGCCAAGGGCCAGAGCTGCCACCAGATTTCGGCCATTGTCACACACTACCAAGCCTGGCTGGAGATTCGCTGGCAAAAACCACACGTCGCTCTCCTGCTTGATGGCATTCCAGACCTCCTGCGCTGTGTGGCTTCGATTCCCCATGGAAATTAATTTCAGGACGGCCTGTTGACGTTTGGCCACGGCTGTGCTCATATCGGTCGCAACAGGTAAGCGTTCACGGGTCCATGTGGAGGTAGACCGTGACGGCTCCTGCAGCGATGATTCTGAGGAACTGGAGTAGGAGGAGGAGTCAATGTGTACAGACTGGATTCCTGCAATCCTTGGAGTTGGCAGAACACGTACAGCGCCACTCGCAAGATCTGTACCCGGCTCCACAACATTGACCCAATGGGCAGTGAGGGAAAGGTATCGTCCCTGGCCATGGGTACTGGTCCACGCATCGGTGGTCAGGTGGACCTTGCTACTGACAGCGTTTAGTAGCGCATGTTTAATTTTTCCCTCAACATGCTTTTGCAGAGCAGGGACGGCTTGCCTCTGAAATAAAATCGGCTTGGCACATTGTATTGTGGGACTGCCAATGCCATTAAGTTCCGGAAACTGTCAGTCTCCACCAGCCTGAATGACAGCATTTCAAGGGACAGGAGTTTTGCAATGCCAGCATTCAGAGCCTGTGCTCGTGGATGGTTTGCCGAGTATGGCCGTCTTTTATCCCATGCCTGTGCTACCGATGGCTGTTTTGTGGCCTGGGAGTGTGAGGATGACAGGGAACTTGCAGCTGTGGGTGAAATAAACACTTTGTCTCTGGACAACAGTGACCGAGGTTCTTCCATGGCGATCGTGTGAGGAAGCCGAACCAGCTGTGTGTGAGCTGGAGGAAGAGGCTCCAACACGAGCTGAAGATGTAGGTGCTGCTGTAGGTTGGCCTACATCTCCAGTGTGTCTTTGTAACTCAACTACGTGCTTTGTCCGCACATGTTTCCACATATTAGTGGTATTGAGGTTACTGACACTTTTACCTCTTTTTACTTTTTGCTTACACAGCTTGCATTTGACATAGCAAATATCATCTGCAAGTGTGTCAAAAAAGGACCACGCAGTGCAAGTCCTGGGAGCGCCCGTTTTGACTTTTGGAAGAGAACTGCTCCCAACAGGTGCCAAACTGGAGGCTACAGGCAACGAGTCTGCAGCCTACCTCTCCCTCCTGTTTGTACCGTTGGGCCAATCTCTTCCTCAGAGCTGCTCCCACCACCTTCCTGTTCCTCACGCCATGTTGGGTCTTGGACCTCATCATCTCCACTACCCTCTTCCAACAAGATATCCTAGGGATCTGAGCCTAGAACAATGCCACTTCCTAAGGATCAATACAATCAAACAAAGACTTGGAAGCATATGGCTATGTAACAAACACTTTATTGAAAAATAATTAAAATGTATAAACAACACTTTAAAAATGGGATGTGAGTCCAATAATATCCCAAAGATCATAGTATGCAAAATCACCAAAATATTCAAGTCACTGAACGCTATGTGCATATCTAATATCACTACAATACAGTTCTGGAATATATGTATATATATGTCCTAATATACCATATGCCATGTATCACTGGAAGATGTATATATTAGGGTGTAATGGGGCAATTGTGCCAATATCTGAGCGATACAATATAAGTTGTAAATTTCAACACCTATGTCAAGTGATGAATAATGGCATGGATAGTTACAAACAGGCTACTAGTGCCTATATATGGACAGCAAACTATTGTACATAAAGGATTTTGTATAGAAACAAATGGCTATATGTACTGTACTGGATAAATGCACCTAAAAGGTGGTATATAAATCATGCCAACAGTGGCATAGATAATTATAATGCTGCAGTGAATATCAATATGTGGGCAACACACTGCTGTTCACAATGGGTTAAGTATTTCTAGTCAGTATGCTTGATAAGTATTAATCAAGCCTGCGTTGGCATAGATAAATATAAAGCAGAAGTGAATACCTATATTTAGGCGACATACCAATTTCAAGTGAATTCAATATAAAGTCTAATGGATTAGCTGCGCCTGAGAAGTGGTATGTAACACATGACTAGATTAGCAGAATATATACAATGTTGAAAACTTGGCGAAAAGTAAAAAGAGATTTGCAAGTACGACCTGAGGGAATGCCGGAGTAGCCCCGACGCGCGTTTCGCGTTAGCTTCGTCCTGGGGGATTTTGTTCGAGTGGTTAGGGGCATAAAGTGCCACTATATATATCTCAAATTGTGATACAATTACCTCTGGAATTGATTGCATATGTTTAGTGGGTCTGCATTCAGCGTGTGACGCCTATAAGATGCGCGCCCGTCAGCCGTGCAGCCATCTCCCCATCCAAAAGTATCAGAGGGGGAGAGGCTACAGCTAGCAGACGTGGCGCATCTCCATGGCAACAAGTGACGGATGAAGCCGCTGAGACGCACATCCGCCGGCCGTGCAGCCACCTCCCCCTCCAAAACGTCAGAGGAGGAGAGGTCACAACAAGTTGGACAGACGCGTCTCCACGGCCACACCTAGCATGAAGATGTCATCATGGTGCTCGTCCGCCGGTAGTGTGGCAACCTCCCACTTCAAATATCAGAGTGAGAGAGGCCACAACCAACAAGTAAGACGCGTCACCATGGCAACGTCCAGCGTCATGATCGAGTGTCAACGGCCGCCGAACCGCATCCCCACCTGACGTCGAGGTGGGGGAGTGGTGCAGTCCAACCGAGGAACAGGTATCAAGAACGCTGTGCAACAGATAAACGGAATACACTATGACATCAGCCAATTATACATGCTGAGGTGCCAAATATTAGATGAACAAATAAAATAAATACAGATCCACTATCCACCTCAAATTCCAGGGTTAGTACATGCAAATGAAGGAATGTAAGTGAACACACACACTATTAATCTATACTTAAGATTTATCTAGACTCTATCTAAAAGATTACATTACAATATAAGATCATTCTAACAATGACTAATAAATTAAACAGGATGGATCATAATCAGAGACCTAATGTTAATGTGAAAGACAAAGCTCGATGTGATACTAAATATTTCCAAGCAATAATCCAATTCCTGAAGATACAGGTTTCATATAAGGATTAAATGTTATAATCTTCTTGACAGCTGGGAATCAAGTCTTGTTCTTCCGATGTCTTCATTATGGAAAGTCTCGTGTCTTTTTCCTTACAGAGATCCATCTTGTTTCAGATCATGTGTATCCATAGATAACTAAACTAAAAAACAGATAGATGAGACATATATACACTAACAAATGAAAAATAAAATACATGTTACCACTAAAACTAATTATAGAAAGGGGGCAAAACTCAGAACCTCATTCAGACCTGCAGGGAACATGGATCCTACTTTATGAATCCATTTGGTTTCTGTTTGAGCTAATTTCTTTTTCCAATCTCCTCCTCTGAGGTCTATCCATATTTTATCAATGCCCATTACATGGAGTAATTTAGGATTTGATTGTGATAAATTTTAAAATGCCTTGGTATAGGCTTCAAAGTAGTGATGTCATCAATTTCACAAGCATTCTTAATGTCCCTATAGTGTTCCCTCACTCGAATTTTGAGGGGTCTAGATGTCATGCCTATGTAAATTTTTTTACACGGACAAAATGCATAATAGATCACTCCAAATGAGTCACATGTTATGTGTTGAGTAATTTGAAATGTTTCACTATCATCACTGGACGTGAAAGATGTTGATCGATTCATATTAGGGCAAGAAATGCAGGTACCACACGGGAAGAACCCCCATTTAGGGCCCTTAGATCCAAAATTAGTCGACATTTTATGCGCTTTATGATGACTGTGTACCAAGGTATCACGAAGATTATTAGATCTTCTATAAGTAATGGAAGGATAGTTAGGGACAAATTTCTTCAGAGTTCTATCTGTCGTGAGTAGTGGCCAGTACTTCTCTAGCGCTGCTTTAACTTCTCTCCATTTGTCGTTATACGTGGATATAAATCTCACCCTTTGTTGCCCTATATTATTATTACGATTTTTGGGAGTAAGTAAATCATTACGTGCAGCTAATCTGGCTCTTTTTATACCTCTTTTGATGCTCCTTTTGGAGTAACCTCTCTCCAGGAATCTGGATGTTAAATCATCAACCTGTTCTTCAAAAGCTGCTTCACTAGAGCAAATAGTTTCGCTCTTAAGAACTGCCCTATAGGGATGCTCTCTATTAGTGATTTGGGATGGGAAGATGTGGCATACAAGATGGAGTTAACTGATGTCTCCTTTCTATGTATGTTAGTTTGTAGGAAACCATTTTCACTTTTAGATATCATGATGTCCAGAAAATCAATGCCGGTCTGACTGTACTTACACGTCAATTTGATGTTAAGTGCATTATTATTTAAGATGCTCAGAAAATCGAGAAGGTCCTGCTCCGTCCCCTGCCATATCATAAGAATGTCATCTATGTAACTGACCCAGAGCAGGACCCTCTTGATGTAAGCTATGGGGTGGGTGAGGAAAATTCCTCTTTCCCACATCCCCAAAAACAGGTTAGCATATGAGGGGGCAAAGGCCGCCCCCATTGCTGTACCCTGTCTTTGGAGATAAAAAGTTTCCCCAAACAAGAAATAATTATGCTCCAGTGTAAATTTCAACAAAATCAGTAAGAACTCAGTCAGACCAGCATCAAGATCGGACATCATGAGATACATTTTAGCAGCTTGTAGCCCATCTTTGTGCTGTATACAGGTATACAATGATTCCACGTCAAAGCTAACAAGCCACATATCCATATCCATAGGGATACCTTCAATCTTTTTGAGTACATCTGATGTATCCCTAACATAAGAGGGGAGATCCATAACTATGGGTTTCAAATAAGAATCCAGGTATTTGGAGATTACCTCGCATAAACTACCGTTTCCTGATACAATCGGGCGTCCCGGAGGTGTAATGCTGTTTTTGTGTATTTTCGGTATAAAATAAATACACGACACTTTGGGAAATTTGGGTACCAAATTGTCTCTTAATTCCTTTGTTATTATTCCCTCCCTATATGCCTCTTCGAGAATCATTTGAATTTAATTTTGATATTTAATGGTGGGATTAAATGTCATCCTATTATAGCAAGTAGTGTCTCTGAGTTGTCTATGGGCTTCTTTTTCGTATGCTTTTATAGGCCAAATTACAACATTCCCCCCCTTGTCAGCAGGTTTTATAACCACTTCTTTAAGGTTCTGCAATTCTATTAAGGCTTGCCTTTGAGCATAAGGTAGATTGCCGTGTGTGACAAGGGGGGGAATCTTTTCCAGCTCATCAGATACTAATTTAACAAACAACTCCACATTAGGAGAGATATTGAGGGGAGGGAATTTTTTGGGGATAGGTGGCCTAAACTTACCCCTGATTTCGGAAGTGGAGTTCTCCTCATTCAATTCTTCCAGATTAGAGATTGCTTCTAATTCTCTGGTACTCCACTCCTCCCCTTGTTCCTTTTTATCATGAAGTTTTTTAAGTATCAGTTTACGAGCAAATAAATGCAAGTCAGTTAATGCTGAAAAAGAATTGAACGAGGCCGTGGGTGAAAATGATAAACCTCGACTTAGGACCTCTATTTGATGTTTGGTAAGTATTATATCAGATAGATTTATTACCTGTAATTTTGAAGATGTTGGCATATCAACTCTTCTATCCTTCCTTTTATAGTATTCATTATGTCTTCTTCTGACATTACGTCTAAGATTGTATATACGGTTATCCTCAGGGTAATTATCCTCTCTAGATGAAATGGAGGATATTGAGGAGGATCTCACACTATTGCTTCCTTCTTTTGTTTTGGTATTCCATCTATAGACTGTCCCGTTTTTATAATCACTAAGGTCTCTTTGAAATTTTTTTGCTTTTGTTTCCTTTACTTCCTTCTCCCAGATGTTTAGTTGGGTATCCATTTCCTTATTGAAAGCATCAGCTTCTAATCCTAAAGTTTTTCCAATAGCTTAGCTTTCGTTTGATCAATATCAGAGTCTAATTTGTACATACTTTTCTTATTGTTACCAATAAGTAGTTCAATGAGAGATCGGGAGCAAATATTACATGCCTCCTCCCATCTGGTTTTAAAGGTGGAATCCTCTATAGGGTAGGAGGGCATGATATTGACTCTTAGTCCTCTGGGAATTAAATTTTTAGCCAAGTAATTCTCCAATGATGCCTTAGTCCACCACATTCTAGTTCTTCTTTTGAGAAGATTACGCATGGAGGTTTTGAGGTCTGATCTTGTCACGCTGTCTAATGATATGTATACAATGTCAGTAAACTATTAATACAGGAACAACACTCTATACAACAACTAGTATAGCAACATCAGCATGTAAGTATAGAATAGATTTACCTGACACGATATCTGCTGAACTCAGGGTTAATCTTGAGGACTTGATGAGCTGAAACAGGAAAGAGGTGGACCGGGATCTAACCTGACCCTAAACTGGGGTCCTAACTAATCCCTCACCTTGGAGGTACTGATAATGGTTCAGAGGTCCAAGTCTCCAACCTAACCCTGTCTCCTATCAGACCCTGAACCCTGTAATCAGTCCTAAGAAGGATCCTGACTACCACCAAAGGGATATGGGCTGATCTCAGCTAAATACACAGATTAGACATATAAGACAGACAGGATAACACTCGCTTGCATACACACTCAAACACCAAAGGAACATAAATGGTCTGGGAAATAAACTCTAACCAAGTTGAGCTTAGAACAACTAAGGAGCTCACAACTAAAGTCTATACAGATTCATTCCTATCTGTGGTCTGCATGAAGGTTTCACTGGCAACTCCCCAAGCAGACAACCAGGAATTTAAAGGAAACCAATCAACAAATAATCAATTGCAGCCGGGAGAAACTGCACCCAGTCCCAGCACCGAGCACAGACAGAATTAACTCCCTAGCTGCCAAACACAAAGAAACAGCAGCTCAGCTGTGAGAAGTCAAAATGTGCAACCGCGATGATCTTCGTGGCAATGCACACATGACAGTACCCCCCCTTCTACGAGGGGCCTCCGGACCCTCAGGGCCAGGCCTGCCCGGGTGAGTTCTGTGGAAGGTCCGAACCAAACGATCTGCATTAACATCAGACGCAGGGACCCACGTCCTCTCCTCTGGACCATACCCCTTCCAATGCACCAAGTACTGAAGGGACCGGCGATTCAGACGTGAGTCAATGATCTTTGATACTTGAAATTCCAAGTTACCATTGACCAACACAGGAGGAGGAGGTAGAGGTGACGGTATGACTGGTGCCACATACCTTTTAAGTAATGACTTGTGGAACACATTATGAATTTTAAACGTAGGAGGGAGGTCCAGACGAAATGCCACAGGATTAATTATGGAACTGATCCTGTACGGCCCGATGAATCTGGGACCCAGTTTCCAGGAGGGCACTTTAAGTTTTATATTCCTGGTAGACAACCATACCAGATCGTTCACATTCAGATCTGGACCAGAAACTCTCCTCCTATCAGCCATACGTTTGTAACGGTTCCCCATCGCACTCAGATTATTCAATACACCTCTCCACACAGAAGCAAGTGACGACGAGAAACGCTCCTCCTCAGGAACCCCAGAAGGGCCCCCCCCATTGAAAGTACAAAACTGGGGATGGAAACCATATGCCCCAAAAAACGGGGACTTACCAGTGGACTCGCTCCGCCTGTTGTTAAGAGCGGACTCTGCCAGAGCAAGAAAGAAGACCAGTCCTCTTGGTTCTCTGAGACAAAACACCGGAGATATGTCTCTAAGCTCTGATTCAGACGCTCTGTCTGACCATTGGTCTGTGGATGAAAAGCCGAGGAAAATGACAATTGCATCCCCCGACGTAAACAAAATGCCCTCCAAAATTTGGACACAAACTGAGACCCCCTATCTGACACCACATCAGAAGGCAACCCATGAAGTCTAACGATCTCCCTAATGAACACCTGCGCCAGAGTTTTAGCATTAGGGAGTGCAGGAAGAGCAACGAAATGTGCCATCTTACTGAACCTGTCAACAACCACCAGTATGACAGTATTCCCTGACGACGGAGGAAGGTCCGTAATGAAGTCCATAGATAAATGAGTCCATGGACGCTCCGGAAGTTTCAAGGGTAAAAGGGTCCCAGACGGACGGGTATGAGGGATTTTAGAGCGAGCACACACCCCACATGACGCGACAAAAGTTATAACATCTTTATTAGCATTAGGCCACAAAAACCGGCGAGAAAGGAGATCTAAAGTAGCCTTACTCCCTGGATGTCCTGCTAGAGCAGAATTATGATGTGCCTCAATAACCTTTGTCTCAACAGATTTGGGACAAACAGTCTCCCTGGAGGTCCTGCAGGGGCGTCCCCCTGAGCCTCTAACACCTCCTCCTCAAGCTCAGAAAATACAGCCGACACTACCACCCCCTCCTGAAGGATAGGACTCGGCTCATCCGTTTTCCCGGCCCCTGGGAAACTGCGAGACAAGGCATCAGCCTTTACATTCTTAGACCCCGGGCGATAAGTGACGACAAAATTAAATCTGGTAAAAAAACAACGACCATCGAGCTTGTCTGGAATTCAGACGCTTAGCGGATTCCAAATACAACAGGTTCTTGTGATCAGTAATAACGGTAACCGGGTGGACTGCCCCCTCCAAAAAGTGACGCCATTCTTCAAAAGCTAACTTAATGGCCAAAAGTTCCCTATTGCCGATATCATAATTCCTTTCGGCGGACGACAATTTCTTAGAAAAGAAAGCGCACGGATGCCATTTACCAGGGGACGGACCCTGGGACAATATAGCACCCACCCCTACGTCAGACGCATCCACCTCCACAATGAACGGCTGAGATGCATCTGGTTGGATGAGAACGGGTGCCGAAGCAAAACATTTCTTCAAAGAGGAAAAGGCTTGGCAAGCTTTGTCCGACCATTTAGAAAAATCCGTCCCTTTTCTTGTCATGTCAGTGAGAGGTTTGACGACAGATGAGAAATTACAAATAAATTTCCGGTAGTAGTTAGCAAACCCCAAAAAACGCTGCAGAGCCTTAAGATCCCCTGGCTGATCCCATTCAAGCACTGCTCTCACCTTTTCAGGGTCCATACGGAAACCGGAGGCTGACACCAAAAAACCCAAAAACTGAAGTTCCTGTACGGCAAATACACACTTCTCCAGTTTGGCGTATAGTTTATTGTCTCGTAAGATCTGCAACACCTGTCTCACATGCTCCTGATGAGACACAAGATCTGGCGAGTAAATTAAAATGTCGTCAAAATATACAACCACAAACAGCCCCACAAGGTGACGAAAAATGTCATTAACAAAATGTTGGAATACTGCTGGTGCAGTAGTCAGACCAAAAGGCATGACTAGGTTCTCATAATGTCCCTCCGGCGTGTTAAACGCCGTTTTCCACTCATCCCCCTCTTTTATCCTAATCAGATTATACGCCCCCCTGAGATCCAATTTAGAAAACCATTTGGCGCCAACAATTTGATTGAAGAGATCAGGAATAAGAGGGAGTGGATACGGATCTCGAACAGTAATCCGATTAAGTTCGCGGAAATCCAAGCAAGGGCGTAGGCCTCCATCTTTCTTCTTCACAAAGAAGAACCCCGCGGCTACTGGGGAAGATGAAGGTCTAATATGCCCTTTGGCCAGACTTTCAGAAATATAATCTTTCATAGCCTGCCTCTCAGGACCAGAAAGATTATACAACCTAGCTTTAGGCAACTTAGCATCAGGAAGGAGATTAATAGAGCAGTCATACACGCGATGAGGAGGCAACTCCTGACACCCCTCCTCAGAGAAAACATCCCCAAAATCCTCCAAAAAAGGAGGCAATGTACTAGGCACGACCGCACTGATGACTGTGTTCTTTCAGTTGCTTTTGCAAAACTTTGGCTTATTTCTCTGGACTGCCAATTAATCACAGGGTTATGTTTAACCAACCAAGGAAGTCCCAACACAATGGGAGTAGGTAGACCCTCCAACACATAACAAGATAATTGTTCCCTATGTATTGCCCCTACCCGAAGGTCAATGTTATGAACCTCATGAACAAAGCTACCTTGGCCGAGAGGCCTGGCGTCAATGGAGAATATAGGGATCGGTTTGACCAATACACTCAGATGCATACCTTGAGCCTGAGCAAACTGAGCGTCAACCAGATTAGCCCCGGAACCACTATCAAGAAGAACAGACAATCTCTCCACTCTCGTACCAACTACCACCTCCACTGGTACAAGGAACTCAGAAGAACTGGCGGATGAAATACATACTCCCAGGTTGTCGTCCACCACACAACCTGGGATTAACAGTTTTCCGGCGACTTTTGGCTCAACAAGGCACGGGATGGACATTCTCCAACAAAATGTCCCTCTTTCCCGCAGAAAAAACATCTTCTAGTCCTGCGGCGTACCGCCAATCCCCTCCTACGAAATGATGTCCCTCCCAACTGCATAGGCTCATCCGAACAGACAAGGGGAACCTCAACATAAGGGACTTTAGTGGTAGGTGGAGAAACAACAGGGAGTGGGGTTACCTCACCCCTCTCCCGAAGCCGTCTATCAGTACGGATAGCTAAGGCCATAGCAGCCTCCAGAGAAGGAGGAGACTCATACTGAGCCAAAACGTCTTTTAATTTATCAGAAAGCCCATGACAAAACTGGCTCCTAAGAGCTGGGTCATTCCACTGAGTATCTGTGGCCCATCTACGAAACTCAGAAGCAAATTCCTCTGCCGGACGATCTCCCTGCTGTATCTTACGTAATTTTGTCTCAGCAAGAGAGACCCGATCTGGGTCATCATATACCAATCCCAGGGCAGTAAAAAATTGATCTACAGACAGTAGAGCCGGGATCCCGGAGGAAGGGAAAATGCCCAGGATTGAGGGTCCCCTTGCAGAAGTGAGATAACAATTCCCACTCTCTGCTCCTCACTCCCTGATGATCGAGGCCGAAGCCGAAAATACAATTTACATGCCTCCCGGAAGGTGAAAAATTTGTCTCGCCCACCAGTGAACCTGTCGGGAGAGCTACTTTAGGTTCAACTCTGGTTTGCTCCAGGGGAGACAAAACTTTGGACTTAATGTCCGTCAGCTCCATGGATAATCCCTGCAACTGCAGAGCCAGCTGGGCTACTGGATCCATGGTAACTGGAGATAATTTTTCGAAGGCCAGTGAAAATGTCACGCTGTCCAATAATATGTATACAATGTCAGTAAACTATTAATACAGGAACAACACTCTATACAACAACTAGTATAGCAATATCAGCATGTAAGTATAGAATAGATTTACCTGACACGATATCTGCTGAACTCAGGTTAATCTTGAGGACTTGATGAGCTGAAACAGGAAAGAGGTGGACCGGGATCTAACCTGACCCTAAACTGGGGTCCTAACTAATCCCTCACCTTGGAGGTACTGATAATGGTTCAGAGGTCCAAGTCTCCAACCTAACCCTGTCTCCTATCAGACCCTGAACCCTGTAATCAGTCCTAAGAAGGATCCTGACTACCACCAAAGGGATATGGGCTGATCTCAGCTAAATACACAGATTAGACATATAAGACAGACAGGATAACACTCGCTTGCATACACACTCAAACACCAAAGGAACATAAATGGTCTGGGAAATAAACTCTAACCAAGTTGAGCTTAGAACAACTAAGGAGCTCACAACTAAAGTCTATAAAGATTCATTCCTATCTGTGGTCTGCATGAAGGTTTCACTGGCAACTCCCCAAGCAGACAACCAGGAATTTAAAGGAAACCAATCAACAAATAATCAATTGCAGCCGGGAGAAACTGCACCCAGTCCCAGCACCGAGCACAGACAGAATTAACTCCCTAGCTGCCAAACACAAAGAAACAGTAGCTCAGCTGTGAGAAGTCAAAATGTGCAACCGCGACGATCTTCGTGGCAATGCACACATGACAGATCTTTGCCCACTTTCTACCGAACTAATGGATGCCACATCCCCATTAAAAACCGTATCAATGCTATTTAGCCAGGTATGATCTCTGGCTTTTATATCCATGCTGGCCCCAAACACTGTAACAAAGTACAGAAATATAATTACAAGATATCCTAGGGATCTGAGCCTAGAACAATGCCACTTCCTAAGGATCAATACAATCAAACAAAGACTTGGAAGCATATGGCTATGTAACAAACACTTTATTGAAAAATAATTAAAATGTATAAACAACACTTTAAAAATGGGATGTGAGTCCAATAATATCCCAAAGATCATAGTATGCAAAATCACCAAAATATTCAAGTCACTGAACGCTATGTGCATATCTAATATCACTACAATACAGTTCTGGAATATATGTATATATATGTCCTAATATACCATATGCCATGTATCACTGGAAGATGTATATATTAGGGTGTAATGGGGCAATCGTGCCAATATCTGAGCGATACAATATAAGTTGTAAATTTCAACACCTATGTCAAGTGATGAATAATGGCATGGATAGTTACAAACAGGCTACTAGTGCCTATATATGGACAGCAAACTATTGTACATAAAGGATTTTGTATAGAAACAAATGGCTATATGTACTGTACTGGATAAATGCACCTAAAAGGTGTGTGAGACAGTGAGAGCGTATGTATTGAATGGGGTGTACATTTCACAGGTACTTTGCTGACTTGTATGAGGGAAATGTGTGCCTTTGTAAAACTAGTGGTGGAGAAAGGTCATTACACCATCCATTCAAGTACACGTTTGCAGCTCAAACCTGTGGCCACTCAGGTATTGATTAGGAAGCCAGAAGTAGGTGCTTGGGAGCACAGTCAGTGAGCTCATTCAGTCTGGACAAGGGGTCCAGACACAGAAGGTGTCTCCAAGAGTGTGGGAGCTGTCTTTAGCCCGGACACAGGGAGGTGTCCTGGCACAAGGAAGCAGTCTCTAAGAGTGTGAGCTATCTCAGTCTGGGTGCAGGAAGTACCCCGGACACAGGAGTAGTCGCAGTGAGAATCCGTGCGAATAGCGACTGAATAGGAGGTGACCTCTCTCAAGTCTGGACATTGGAGTTGCCTTCGGACATAAAGAGGAGTGTCTGTGAAACTCCATACTGGTAACATATGTGATATGTGTTGTTTTGGGCACAGACTGGTAGAGTCTGGGTCCCGGATAGAGAGGGCCATCTATCTAAGTGTAATTTAGTGGCTAGACAAGCCCAGGTTTTCTGTTTATGATTTGTTTTTATCTGTGTGCTGTGGACTTTAATAAAACTGGTTGCGGCCAGTTTTCACCAAACTGCTGTCTGAATGAACTGTTTCCGTGCCATTCTGTCTACCCAGACAGCGATCCTAGAGCTAAAACCCCCCGGAAAGGCCACAATTGGTGGAGGATGCTGGGGCAGCGCAGGGCCTGGTACAGTTAGTGCTGGAGTGTGCATGCAGCATAGTGGCAAGAGACAGCATTAAAGGTGAAGTCTATTGAAATAGCAGCAGAAAAAAAAAAAAAAAAAAAGTGTGTGTCAGCAGAAACGTCTGTTTGGAGCAGTCTTGGAGAGACAGTGGCCCTGATAGGGTCTGCAGAGAGAAAATGTATGCACAGCAAAGCTGAACTTGTGAAAATGACTGTGGAATGTGCAGCAGCAAAAGAAAAGTTTGTGGAGCAGTCTTAAAGAGACAGTAGCCCTAATAGACTTTGCAAAGGAAAAAAAAAAAAAGTGTTTGCACAGCAAGGCTGAATTTTCTGTGGAAAAAAGCTGTGTAGTGTGTATGTCTTGACTGAAGTCTGCCGTTGTGAAGACAGAGAAGTCTGACAGCATGGAAGACGAGTGTGGATACAAGCATCTTGCTGTGACTCAGTGGGGTCACGAAGGCATCTTGCTGTGACTCAGTGGGGTCACGAAGGCATCTTGCTGTGACTCAGTGGGGTCACGAAGGCATCTTGCTGCAACTCGGCGGGGTTGTGAAGATTGTCGTCGCACTCAAATCCAGTTGTGCTGTGGCTCGGCGGGGCCACGAAGATTTTTTTCAAGGGAAAGCGGTGAAGTTCTGGTGTGAACAGTGCACCGCGATGGCTGTGAATGGAGCCACGAATGGGTCTGACAAGTCGGACCGCATATTTGAGAAATGTCTACTGGACATGGTGCGGGAACCATGGGCACCGTATGGAATGGCGGCAGTGGACCATTCTATGGACTCTCCGGGGGTGCCAGTGTTGTCACAGAGTGCCCGGGGAGGTGGTAAGAGATGTTGTGAACTGAGTCCTAAGACTGCTGCTGATTTTTTGTGTAAAAATTACCCTGCCGGTGTGGTTGTTAAAAAGGGGGCGGAGTCTAAAAAAGGGGCGGATTTTCACAAGAGTGTAGAGTGTGGAAAAATGAAAATTGTTACTGGTGGTGGGTTGGTACCTCCTAAAAATGACAATGTGACCGTTGCTAACGGGGTAGCTCCAGTAGAAGGGGGTGACGTCAAAGTGGGAGGTGACCTGTTAGTCCACAACACCATGGGGAGTGACACAGACCCCGTAGCTGACTGGGACACTATGAAAGTAAAAAGTGAGTTCAGTCAGGAGAGGCTAGACGAGGGAAGAGAGTCCTCCTCTCGTCGTAGACGGCGCAAGGGCCACAAAAAGGTTGTTCCGGTACTACTCGCTGAAAATGGAAATGAAAAGAATGTAGTACTGTCTGCCTATTCTTCAAGTGTGGATTCTCCTTTAGAGGTAGAAGAGGAGGTGGCCAGTCAGGGCCAAGAGCTGGAAACTATTCGGCTGCAGTATCAGAGTGACATGCTGCAATTATGTGAAAACCTGGAGGACGTGTCCTCAGACCAGCGAGATCTAAAAGGAGGCAACGAGGAAGTTATCCTGTGGCAGAATATGTTCTTTGCCATTAAAGAGGACCGCCGCAAAATCAAGGAAGAGGTTTTGCAGTTGAAGCGTGAGAAGGAGGCGCTGCAGGATGGAGTTTCTGGAAGTGAACAAATCCTAGAACGACTGCGCGAACAGCTCAACCAGGAGCTGTGTGACTCCAAGAAGGAGTGTGATGAACGCAGTAGGGAACTGCAACAGATGAAGAGAGATTATGTGGATCTCCTCAGGGTCAAAGAAAAACTAGAAGAGGATAAGATGGATGCAGAGCAAATGCGCCAGGTGGTTGAGACCACTCTGCAGGACACCCGTGATGAAAATGGTGATCTGCGCAGAAAGACCCTAGGTCTAGAAGCTCAGGTGAAGGAGCTACAGATGTCCTGTGATACTCTCCAGAAGGCGGAGATGTGCCTTAAGGAAAAGCTCAGACAGATGGAAGCTGAGCGGGAAAAGATGGAGGAGTCCCTCAGAGAAGCTACAGACCAGGGCCAGGAGTTGGCCACTGGAAATGAGAGGTGTAACGCAGATACTTCCTCGAGTGCTGTGAGTTCGGATGATTCGGTGGATGTCGGAGCCGAGATCAAGGAGCTCAAGGAGTGGTTACAAGCCCACTGGATGCAAGAGAAGCTTCAGAGATGGGCAGCTGAGAAGCGAATGGCGGAACTAGAGGAAGAAGTTCTCGGGCTTAAAAGTCGCCTGATACAGTGTCACTCGGTGAACAAGGCCTCCTTGGAGAAAGAAAAGGGCAAACACGTTGCACTCGCTCCCTGTTGCCAGGAGAAAATAGACCTGAGGAGAGCTAAGAGGGTGGTAACGGAAGATAAATGTGAAATGGAAGTGGTCCGGACGGAAATTCACGAAATTGTAGCTGTGAGTCAGCTCAGAAGAAGTGTAAAGGGGGAAGAAGCTGAAAGTCAGTTGTCCCTGAACCCTGAGCTGATTGATCGTCTGGAAACCACTGGTGAGACAGAAACGTGTCGGTACAAGTGCCTCGTAGATGTACCCGAGGACTTGAGAGAAGAATGCACCCGTGAGTCTGTGCATGAAGCGTTTAAGAAGGCCGTGGGAGCCTGTAAGGTGTACTCGACCTCAGGAGCTAAACAGCTGGTGGTCTTGTCCACGACTGAAGTTACAGTGAAGAGGGTGGCAATCCTAAGTGACATGCACTGGCGATGTATTCGCACAAAGCGGTTTCTCCGGTTGAAGACAGAACAAACCGTTAGACAACTAAAGCTTATGAGAAAAGCTCACAGTCTACAGGAAGAGGTCATCCGGGTGCCTCATGTTCTGGTGAGAAAGCTGATCGGGAGAAATGGCCGAGCCATGCAGATAATGGTGAAGAAGTCTGGTGTGGTGAAAGTAAGCAGTCCACGTGATCGTCGGGACTGGATACCAGATGAAGACGGCATGGTGTCATTCTACGCTATAGGAACAGAAGAAAGTCTGGAATATGTGCGCATGCTGGTGGCGTACCGTGTGACCTACCTGCGAGAGGTAGAACAATTGAATCTCGCTAGACAGCGAGTAGATAGACAGCATCATCTGAGCAGCAGAAGATGGCAGCCGTCTAAGAATAGTGAGACCCGACAGAGAAAGGGCCCCCTAAATAACAGAACAGCTAAGGCTGAAGTTAGGGACCTTTCAAGACGTCCTGAGGGTAGTGGGCGTGGGTTTAGAGGTAGTGAGACCTCCAGTAACTCAGGTTTGAGAGGCCCACACAGACGACCCGATAGAGTACAGGACAGTACGGAGTCTAACCGGACCTTAGATACCCAGGCAAGACCTGACAAGGTTACGATTGACCACTGGGAGCGAAGGGGAGACCTGACAAGGTTACGTCCCAGAAATGTGACTGGACGAAGTCTGTGACAATGACAGACGGTAGGTCCCTAAGGAATGAGCGAATGTCATTGACTAATATTCCGGGGCTGAACAGAGCAAGGGACAAGTACATGGTCTCTGTGTGAACTGTGGGTTGAGGTGATTGGATATATTATGTGTTCAACCCCACAAGCTTAAACTTATGTGATGATCATGATAATGATGATGATGATAATGATGAGGATGCTAATCATAATAGTGATGATACTGATAATGGTAATGACTGTGATAAAGATGAAATTCCTTTGCAGGTGATCTTGGGAGACGAGTATGGTGGTTCTCGGGAACCAAGTGTCCCTGACCTATATAGAAGTATAGTGCTGAGGCAGTGTTCAGAGTTCACTGTCTCTTTTGGGTTGTTGACCAGCCCTCCGGTCTGGATGACCAGCCCTCCGGTCTGGAGAAGAGGGAGGGGATATGTGAGACAGTGAGAGCGTATGTATTGAATGGGGTGTACATTTCACAGGTACTTTGCTGACTTGTATGAGGGAAATGTGTGCCTTTGTAAAACTAGTGGTGGAGAAAGGTCATTACACCATCCATTCAAGTACACGTTTGCAGCTCAAACCTGTGGCCACTCAGGTATTGATTAGGAAGCCAGAAGTAGGTGCTTGGGAGCACAGTCAGTGAGCTCATTCAGTCTGGACAAGGGGTCCAGACACAGAAGGTGTCTCCAAGAGTGTGGGAGCTGTCTTTAGCCCGGACACAGGGAGGTGTCCTGGCACAAGGAAGCAGTCTCTAAGAGTGTGAGCTATCTCAGTCTGGGTGCAGGAAGTACCCCGGACACAGGAGTAGTCGCAGTGAGAATCCGTGCGAATAGCGACTGAATAGGAGGTGACCTCTTTCAAGTCTGGACATTGGAGTTGCCTTCGGACATAAAGAGGAGTGTCTGTGAAACTCCATACTGGTAACATATGTGATATGTGTTGTTTTGGGCACAGACTGGTAGAGTCTGGGTCCCGGATAGAGAGGGCCATCTATCTAAGTGTAATTTAGTGGCTAGACAAGCCCAGGTTTTCTGTTTATGATTTGTTTTTATCTGTGTGCTGTGGACTTTAATAAAACTGGTTGCGGCCAGTTTTCACCAAACTGCTGTCTGAATGAACTGTTTCCGTGCCATTCTGTCTACCCAGACAGCGATCCTAGAGCTAAACCCCCCGGAAAGCTTACAGGTGGTATATAAATCATGCCAACAGTGGCATAGATAATTATAATGCTGCAGTGAATATCAATATGTGGGCAACACACTGCTGTTCACAATGGGTTAAGTATTTCTAGTCAGTATGCTTGATAAGTATTAATCAAGCCTGCGTTGGCATAGATAAATATAAAGCAGAAGTGAATACCTATATTTAGGCGACATACCAATTTCAAGTGAATTCAATATAAAGTCTAATGGATTAGCTGCGCCTGAGAAGTGGTATGTAACACATGACTAGATTAGCAGAATATATACAATGTTGAAAACATGGCGAAAAGTAAAAAGAGATTTGCAAGTACGACCTGAGGGAATGCCAGAGTAGCCCCGACGCGCGTTTCGCGTTAGCTTCGTCCTGGGGGATTTTGTTCGAGTGGTTAGGGGCATAAAGTGCCACTATATACAGTACAGACCAAAAGTTTGGACACACCTTCTCATTCAAAGATTTTGCTGTATTTTCATGACTGTGAAAATTGCAGAATTACACTGAAGGCATCAAAACTATGAATTAACACATGTGGAATTATACATTACACTTTACAAATAAGTGTGAAACAACTGAAAACATGTCTTATATTCTAGGTTCTTCAAAGTAGCCACCTTTTGCTTTGATTATTGCTTTGCACGCAGAAAAGGTGAACGGATGGACTCTACATGCCTGGTTCCCACCGTGAAGCATGGAGGATGTGGTGTGATGGTTGTGGGGGTGCTTTGCTGGTGACACTGTTGGGGATTTATTCAAAATTGAAGCGGTGAGCGGTCCAGCTCACCCCAAACCATCTCGATTGGGTTCAGGTCTGGTGACTGTGGAGGCCAGGTCATCTGACGTAGCACCCCAACACTCTCCTTCTTGGTCAAATAGCCCTTACACAGTCTGGAGGTGTGTTTGGGGTCATTGTCCTGTTGAAAAATAAATGATGATCCAACTAAACGCAAACCGGATGGAATAGCATGCTGCTGCAAGATGCTGTGGTAGCCATTCTGGTTCACAATTGCCTTCAATTTTGAATAAATCCCCAACAGTGTCAACAGCAAAGCACCCCCACACCATCACACCACCTCCTCCATGCTTCACGGTGGGAACCAGGCATGTAGAGTCCATGCGTTCACCTTTTCTGCGTGCAAAGCAGTAATCAAAGCCAAAGGTGGCTACTTTGAAGAACCTAGAATATAAGACATATTTTCAGTTGTTTCACACTTTTTTGTAAAGTGTAATGTATAATTCCACATGTGTTAATTCATAGTTTTGATGCCTTCAGTGTGATTCTACAATTTTCATAGCCATGAAAATACAGAAAAATCTTTGAATGAGAAGGTGTGTCCAAACTTTTGGTCTGTACTGTATATCTCAAATTGTGATACAATTACCTCTGGAATTGATTGCATATGTGTAGCGGGTCTGCATTCAGCGTGTGACGCCTATAAGATGCGCGCCCGTCAGCCGTGCAGCCATCTCCCCATCCAAAAGCATCAGAGGGGGAGAGGCTACAGCTAGCAGACGTGGCGCATCTCCATGGCAACAAGTGACGGGTGAAGCCGCTGAGACGCACATCCGCCGGCCGTGCAGCCACCTCCCCCTCCAAAACGTCAGAGGAGGAGAGGCCACAACAAGCCGGACAGACGCGTCTCCACGTCTCCACATAGTTATGGATCTCCCCTCTTATGTTAGGGATACATCAGATGTACTCAAAAAGATTGAAGGTATCCCTATGGATATGGATATGTGGCTTGTTA
>JARQOD010000003.1:311471413-311607412 GCA_033576555.1 Oophaga sylvatica
GCTTTGACGTGGAATCATTGTATACCTGTATACAGCACAAAGATGGGCTACAAGCTGCTAAAATGTCGTGATGTCCGATCTTGATGCTGGTCTGACTGAGTTCTTACTGATTTTGTTGAAATTTACACTGGAGCATAATTATTTCTTGTTTGGGGAAACTTTTTATCTCCAAAGACAGGGTACAGCAATGGGGGCGGCCTTTGCCCCCTCATATGCTAACCTGTTTTTGGGGATGTGGGAAAGAGGAATTTTCCTCACCCACCCCATAGCTTATATCGAGAGGGTCATGCTCTGGGTCCGTTACATAGATGACATTCTTATGATATGGCAGGGGACGGAGCAGGACCGTCTCGATTTTCTGAGCATCTTAAATAATAATGCACTTAACATCAAATTGACGTGTAAGTACAGTCAGACCGGCATTGATTTTCTGGACATCATGATATCTAAAAGTGAAAATGGTTTCCTACAAACTAACATACATGGAAAGGAGACATCAGTTAACTCCATCTTGTATGCCACATCTTCCCATCCCAAATCACTAATAGAGAGCATCCCCATAGGGCAGTTCTTAAGAGCGAAACGTATTTGCTCTAGTGAAGCAGCTTTTGAAGAACAGGTTGATGATTTAACATCCAGATTCCTGGAGAGAGGTTACTCCAAAAGGAGCATCAAAAGAGGTATAAAAAAGCCAGATTAGCTGCACGTAATGATTTACTTACTCCCAAAAATCGTAATAATAATACAGGGCAACAAAGGGTGAGATTTATATCCACGTATAACGACAAATGGAGAGAAGTTAAAGCAGCGCTAGAGAAGTACTGGCCACTACTCACGACAGATAGAACTCTGAAGAAATTTGTCCCTAACTATCCTTCCATTACTTATAGAAGATCTAATAATCTTCGTGATACCTTGGTACACAGTCATCATAAAGCGCATAAAATGTCGACTAATTTTGGATCTAAGGGCCCTAAATGGGGGTTCTTCCCGTGTGGTACCTGCATTTCTTGCCCTAATATGAATCGATCAACATCTTTCACGTCCAGTGATGATAGTGAAACATTTCAAATTACTCAACACATAACATGTGACTCATTTGGAGTGATCTATTATGCATTTTGTCCGTGTAAAAAAATTTATATACGCATGACATCTAGACCCCTCAAAATTCGAGTGAGGGAACACTATAGGGACATTAAGAATGCTTGTGAAATTGATGACATCACTACTTTGAAGCCTATACCAAGGCATTTTAAAATTTATCACGAATCAAATCCTAAATTACTCCATGTAATGGGCATTGATAAAATATGGATAGACCTCAGAGGAGGAGATTGGAAAAAGAAATTAGCTCAAACAGAAACCAAATGGATTCATAAAGTAGGATCCATGTTCCCTGCAGGTCTGAATGAGGTTCTGAGTTTTGCCCCCTTTCTATAATTAGTTTTAGTGGTAACATGTATTTTATTTTTCATTTGTTAGTGTATATATGTCTCATCTATCTGTTTTTTAGTTTAGTTATCTATGGATACACATGATCTGAAACAAGATGGATCTCTGTAAGGAAAAAGACACGAGACTTTCCATAATGAAGACATCGGAAGAACAAGACTTGATTCCCAGCTGTCAAGAAGATTATAACATTTAATCCTTATATGAAACCTGTATCTTCAGGAATTGGATTATTGCTTGGAAATATTTAGTATCACATCGAGCTTGTGTCTTTCACATTAACATTAGGTCTCTGATTATGATCCATCCTGTTTAATTTATTAGTCATTGTTAGAATGATCTTATATTGTAATGTAATCTTTTAGATAGAGTCTAGATAAATCTTAGAGTATAGATTAATAGTGTGTGTGTTCACTTACATTCCTTCATTTGCATGTACTAACCCTGGAATTTGAGGTGGATAGTGGATCTGTATTTATTTTATTTGTTCATCTAATATTTGGCACCTCAGCATGTATAATTGGCTGATGTCATAGTGTATTCCGTTTATCTGTTGCACAGCGTTCTTGATACCTGTTCCTCGGTTGGACTGCACCACTCCCCCACCTCGACGTCAGGTGGGGATGCGGTTCGGCGGCCGTTGACACTCGATCATGACGCTGGACGTTGCCATGGTGACGCGTCTTACTTGTTGGTTGTGGCCTCTCTCACTCTGATATTTGAAGTGGGAGGTTGCCACACTACCGGCGGACGAGCACCATGATGACGTCTTCATGCTAGGTGTGGCCGTGGAGACGCGTCTGTCCGGCTTGTTGTGGCCTCTCCTCCTCTGACGTTTTGGAGGGGGAGGTGGCTGCACGGCCGGCGGATGTGGTCTCAGCGGCTTCACCCGTCACTTGTTGCCATGGAGATGCGCCACGTCTGCTAGCTGTAGCCTCTCCCCCTCTGATGCTTTTGGATGGGGAGATGGCTGCACGGCTGACGGGCGCACATCTTATAGGCGTCACACGCTGAATGCAGACCCGCTACACATATGCAATCAATTCCAGAGGTAATTGTATCACAATTTGAGATATATATAGTGGCACTTTATGCCCCTAACCACTCGAACAAAATCCCCCAGGACGAAGCTAACGCGAAACGCGCGTCGGGGCTACTCCGGCATTCCCTCAGGTCGTACTTGCAAATCTCTTTTTACTTTTCGCCATGTTTTCAACATTGTATATGTTCTGCTAATCTAGTCATGTGTTACATACCACTTCTCAGGCGCAGCTAATCCATTAGACTTTATATTGAATTCACTTGAAATTGGTATGTCGCCTAAATATAGGTATTCACTTCTGCTTTATATTTATCTATGCCAACGCAGGCTTGATTAATACTTATCAAGCATACTGACTAGAAATACTTAACCCATTGTGAACAGCAGTGTGTTGCCCACATATTGATATTCACTGCAGCATTATAATTATCTATGCCACTGTTGGCATGACTTATATACCACCTTTTAGGTGCATTTATCCAGTACAGTACATATAGCCATTTGTTTCTATACAAAATCCTTTATGTACAATAGTTTGCTGTCCATATATAGGCACTAGTAGCCTGTTTGTAACTATCCATGCCATTATTCATCACTTGACATAGGTGTTGAAATTTACAACTTATATTGTATCGCTCAGATATTGGCACAATTGCCCCATTACACCCTAATATATACATCTTCCAGTGATACATGGCATATGGTATATTAGGACATATATATACATATATTCCAGAACTGTATTGTAGTGATATTAGATATGCACATAGCGTTCAGTGACTTGAATATTTTGGTGATTTTGCATACTATGATCTTTGGGATATTATTGGACTCACATCCCATTTTTAAAGTGTTGTTTATACATTTTAATTATTTTTCAATAAAGTGTTTGTTACATAGCCATATGCTTCCAAGTCTTTGTTTGATTGTACCCTCTTCCAACACCTGCTGCTGTTGGGTGGTCTGGACAGCACCATGCTCAACAGAAACTGGCAACTGAGTCTCATCATCATCAGATGCGTTCTTCGGTGTGCTGACCATCGGCACTGGCTCACCCGCCTCTTCAGATTCAGAGAGACACAGCTGTTGCGCATCACTGCATACTCCCTCTTCTTCAAATTCCAGAATGCTGCTTGGCTGGGCCCCTGTTTGCAAGCCAACAGATTCTGAGAACAGAAGCAGAGACTCAGCTGGCTCCAGTTCAGAACTCTCTGACTGCCTGGGCAATTTGACAGGCGGTGAACAGACAGATGGTTGCTCAACAGTGTTGTGGTCCTGAGAGGAGGTGGAAGCAATTGAAGTCGATGCATTGGCTGCCATCCAACCAACAACGGCTTCAATTTGTTCTTCCCGCAGCAGGGGGGTACGCCGAGCTCCTACAAAACTGCACATAAAGGAACGCTCACGGGAAAAACTGGTGGATGCTGTGTCACTGGGGGTGGCAGCAGCCACAGAATCCCCACGTCCTCTCCCTGCTGAAACTCCACGGCCACGACCACGTGCCTTACTCCCTGCCTTCTTCATCTTGGTAGATTGTTAAAGAAAGTCAGAAAAGTTATAAGGCCTAAGTGTGGTTATTACGCAGAGACTGCAGTGAACACTGCACACAACTGTTCAGTATCTCTGAAAGGCTCCTTTCTGTAATTCTATAGTGTTTGCAACCAATGTATTGGATACGGATGGAAGCGCGTCACACTAATAGATTTGAGTTATTTGAAATGGAATGGAGCAGCACCAATTAGAGAAAAATGACAAGGATGAGGCAGTGACACACGTTCAGCAGACTACAACCAGCAGTGGTTGAAGAACTAACTGGAGCGTGATCTGCACTCAAAAAAAAAAAACCTCACAGACTAGAGTGAACACTGAACACAACTGTTCACTATCTCTGAAAGGCTCCTTTCTGTAATTCTATAGTGTTTGCAACCAATGTATTGGATACGGATGGAAGCGCGTCACACTAATAGATTTGAGTTATTTGAAATGGAATGGAGCAGCACCAATTAGAGAAAAATGACAAAGATGAGGCAGTGACACACGTTCAGCAGACTACAACCAGCAGTGGTTGAAGAACTAACTGGAGCGTGATCTGCACTCAAAAAAAAAAAACCTCACAGACTAGAGTGAACACTTAACACAACTGTTCACTATCTCTGAAAGGCTCCTTTCTGTAATTCTATAGTGTTTGCAACCAATGTATTGGATACGGATGGAAGCGCGTCACACTATAATTTCAATTGAATGGAGCAGCAAGAATTACACTAAAGAAAAAAAAAGAGTCTGTGAGTGACACGTGCAGATGCCTACAAACAGCGTTGGATGCAGAGCAAACTGCAGCGTCACCTGCACTCTCACACACACACCTTGCACAGAGCTGTTAAAACAACACTGGCAAAAGGAAGCTTTACACAGCGGTTGGTAAACTAGCCTGCCTAGAGCACAGTACACAAAATCGCAATCTCTAACTGTCCCTCAGAGTCAGCAGAGCAGGTTCTGTCCCTTACTGAATTCACAGCACAGTGACGCTAAAATGGCGGCGGCGCCTTTTATAGTGCATTCTGACATCATTTCAGCATCCAATCACAGCCATGCCATTAGTTAACATGACCGCAGCAGTACAGGATGTGCCCACACTTCTTAGGATTCCTCATTGGCTGACTAAAATCACATTGCCTCTCAAAGAATTATGGGAACTTCCGATTCCGGTATACGATATATGGAAAATATCGGAACTAAGTATCGGAATTCCGATACAGCGAATATCGGCCGATACCCGATACTTGCGGTATCGGAATGCTCAACTCTAATAGCTATATCTATATACAAAAAATCAAGTGATACAGCCTATTAGCTCAGTGGCCAACGCTATACTACTTGTTACTTAGCAATTGCTAGGCATAGATGAAAATCATACCCCATGTGGGGAAAAATATACCGCAAAGCTGGCAGGTGTGTGGTCCTCGGACGTCCCTCTTCCCCGACGTGCGTTTCGCACTGCTTCTTCGGGAGGCGTAATAGGCTGTATCACTTGATCCCTTGTGTGTTTTAACTTTGTATTGTAGTACCTTTCAGTAGAGTTCATGAGGTTGTACCTTGTTAAATACATTTTCTAATAAAATATTGCATTTATACCATTCGGTGGTTGTGATAGTGCATAGTCTTCCACCATTTTATATTAGGCTATTATACCATGTAGAAGTGTATGAACTATAAATATATATATATATATATATATATATATATATATATATACAGTACAGACCAAAAGTTTGGACACACCTTCTCATTCAAAGATTTTTCTGTATTTTCATGACTATGAAAATTGTAGAATCCCACTGAAGGCATCAAAACTATGATTAACACATGTGGAATTATACATTACACTTTACAAAAAAGTATGAAACAACTGAAAATATGTCTTATATTCTAGATTCTTCAAAGTAGCCATCTTTTGCTTTGATTACTGCTTTGCACGCAGAAAAGGTGAACGGCTGGACTCTACATGCCTAGTTCTCCAGGTGAAGCATGGAGGACGTGGTGTGATGGTGTGGGGGTGCTTTGCTGGTGACACTGTTGGGGATTTATTCAAAATTTAAGCGGTGAGCGATCCAGCTCACCCCAAACCATCTCGATTGGGTTCAGGTCTGGTGACTGTGGAAGCCAGGTCATCTGGTGTAGCACCGCAACACTCTCCTTCTTGGTCAAATAGCCCTTACACAGTCTGGAGGTGTGTTTGGGGTCATTGTCCCGTTGAAAAATAAATGATGGTCCAACTAAACACAAACCGGATGGAATAGCATGCTGCTGCAAAATGCTGTGGTAGCCATGCTGGTTCAGTATGCCTTCAATTTTGAATAAATCCCCAACAGTGTCACCAGCAAAGCACCCCCACACCATCACACCACCTCCTCCATGCTTCATGGTGGGAACCAGGCATGTAGAGTCCATCCGTTCACCTTTTCTGCGTGCAAAGCAGTAATCAAAGCAAAAGGTGGCTACTTTGAAGAACCTAGAATATAATACATATTTTCAGTTGTTTCACACTTTTTTGTAAAGTGTAATGTATAATTCCACATGTGTTAATTCAGTTTTGGTGCCTTCAGTGTGATTGTACAATTTTCATAGCCATGAAAATACAGAAAAATCTTTGAATGAGGTGTGTCCAAACTTTTGGTCTGTACTGTATATATGTGTATTCTATGTGTATAACTATTCTTTTTTTTGTGATTTTAAAACTGTCACTTGGATCCATTATATGTCGGTTTTGCAAGCCAGGGAGTAAATCTCGCCGTACGGATGCCATACGGATGACACACGGATATTTTTATGCGAGGAAATCGCATCGTAGCATTGCACATGGATGACATACAGATCACTGTTCAGGGGAATTTTCTGCGTATTACGGCCATATAATACAGACCGATTTTTTATCGTTGTGTGTGACTCCGGACATAGACAGATAGTTAGATAATAGATAGATAGATAGATAGATAGATAGATAGATAGATAGATAGATAGATAATAGATAGACAGATAGCTAGATAATAGTAATAGATAGATAGATAGATAGATAGATAGATAGATAAATAGAAGATAGATAGATAATAACACACACACAAAATCTTCACACAATAGCGTTGTTTTTAAAGAAATGGGAAAAAAATGGCATGGGTTCCCGTGCAATTTTATGCGCCAGAGGGGGAAAGCCGACGGCTCGGGCCAATATTTCTAGCCTGGGAAGGGGTTATTACCATGGAGCTTCCCAGGCTATGAATATCAGCACGCAGCTAGTCTTTACTGGCTATTAAAATAGGGGGACCCACTTGCATCCATTATATGTCGCTTTTGCAAGCCGGCGAGAAAATCTCGCCGTACGGATGCCATACGGATGACACACGGATATTTTTATGCGAGGAAATCGCATTGTAGCATTGCACACGGATGACATACGGATCACTGTTCAGGAGAATTTTCTGCGTATTACTGCCATATAATACGGACCGATTTTTTATCGTTGTGTGTGACTCCGGACATAGACAGATAGATACATAGATAATAGATAGATAGACAGATAGCTAGATAATAGATAAATAGATAATAGATAAATAGATAAGAGTAGATAAATAGATAGATAGATAATAGATAATAGATAGATAGATAGATAATAGATAGATAGATAGATAGATAGATAGATAGATAATAATAGATGATAGATAGATAGATAGATAATAGAAAGATAATAGAAAGATAGATAATAGATAGATAGAAAATAGACAGATAATAAATAGATAGATAGATAGATAGATAGATAGATAGATAGTGTAGATAGATGACAGATAGATAGACAGATAGATAGATAATATATAGACAGATAGATAGAATATAGATAGATACATAGAAAATAGATTATAGATAGATAGATATTACATAGATAATAGATACAAACAATGGTACATAAATAGTTAAAGAACCACGCACACACACCCACAAAATCTTCCACACAATAGCGTTGTTTTTAAAAAAATGGGAAAAAAATGGCGTGGGTCCCGCGCAATTTTATGCGCCAGAGGGGGAAAACCGACGGCTCGGGCCAATATTTCTAGCCTGGGAAGGGCCATAGAGCTTCCCAGGCTATGAATATCAGCCCGCAGCTAGCCTTTACTGGTTATTAAAATAGGGGGACCCCAAAAGAAATGACGTGAGGTCCCCCAGTAATTTCTAGCCAGAAAGGCTACGCAACAGCTGCGGGATGATATTCAAAGCCTAGGAAGGGGCCATGGATATTGGCGCACCCCCCCTGGCTAAAAATACCAGCACAAGCCACCCCAGAATTGGCGCATCTGTACGATGAGCAAATTCCGGCACTTAGCCCCTCTCTTCCCACTCCCCTGTATCCGTGGGATATGGGGTAATAAGGGGTTAATATCACCTTGCTATTGTAAGGTGACATTAACCCCGGTTAATAATGGAGAGGTGTCAATAAGACGCCGATCCATTATTAATCTTACATTAATAAAGGGTTAAAAAAACACATGCATAAGAATAAAGTATTTTAATGAAATAAAACACAACACGCTTTTCATATCTTTATTATACGCTCAGATCCAAGCGACACCCTCGATCTCCTGTAATAAAACGTAAAAAAATAAAACAACCGTATACTCCCTGTTCCACGCAGTCCAATTAATTACGAAAGTCCCACGATGGTCTCCCCTATAGAACACTGACATCAGGTGATGCCACTGCTCTGTAGGGCCTCCCAGTGACAATGGCTCCTGCAGTGCATCACTGAGTTCATTCTCTCACTTTATGGCAATGCTGCATGCCAATTTTCTCACTCAGCATTGCCAGTGAGAGAATGAACTGTAGTGACGTCATTTTCTTCAGGTGGCAGAGCGGTACACACAGCGGAGGATTACCTCAGCTGTCAGTGTATCGCAGGGGTGGTGTAGAGCGCTGACATCACCCGATGTCAGTGATGTACACCAGAGATTGTTGTGGGACACTCGATAATAACTGGACTACAGCGGACAGGTGATGTATAGGTTGCTTTATTATGTTATTTTTATTACAGGAGAACAAGGGATTCGGATGGAGTACCAGTAAAATAAAATATGGTCAAAAACTATGAGTATTTATTTCATTAAAATCATTTTTAATTAATATGAGTGTGTTTTTTTTAACCATTTAATACAATAGGATTAATAATCGATAGTTGTCTAACTGACAACTCTCCATTATTAAACCGTCTTAATGTCACCTTCCAATAGCAAGGTGGCCTTAACCCATTAGCCACCGCTACAGGGCAATGGGAATAGACGGGCTAAGTGCCAGAAAAGGCCATCTAATAATAGTTGTACCTTTTCTGGGGTGGCTGGGGGCAGATGTTAGTAGCCAGGGGGGGCACAAAAAATGCACCCTCCCTAGGCAATTATTATCTGCCCTCACTCACTGACTTTCCCTGTCTGGTGGCGAAAATACCGCGAGAGCATATGGATTTTTTTTCAACGAATTTACACATTTAATTACCACCTACATGTATGAAATTTTGCACACATGCACTCATGTAATTCTTAATTAAAACCTTATATCAAACTACATGAAATGAAATGGTTTACTGTATGTAAACCATATGTCATTTCATGTCGGGTTCTGTAATGAAAGCCAGCAATTGAATTAGCGGCTATTCTGCTATGTAGAAGTGTATGAACCTATATATACATATATATATATATATATATTATATATATAAATGTATATTATATATATATATATATATATATTGTGGTGTAGTGACCCCTGATGCAGCTAGGGGGCACTGTGTAGGCTCCTCGGGATATGCATGGAGGCATGTGATGGATGGACGTTATGTATCACAGAGGTGGGTGGCCCTGTGATGGAAGCCTGAGCATGTTTTGTTCAGCAGATCTACTGCTGAGAGTTTTGCTATACATTGGGAGGCTTCCAGGTGACTTGGAGAGCTGGGCGGGTCCAGTCACCTACAAACCCACCCAAGGGTTGTGTCTAAATACCTGGGATAAAACCTGTATGTAATGGTGTAGCTAAAGGACCTGTGGTGAGGTCATGACCATGTGACATAACCATGTGATTCCTGACCTCACCTGTGGGTGGAGTTACACCTATGTAATGGAGTGTGTTTTGCACCTGTGAGAGAGTGTGTGGGAGCTGCCAGTGTGGACAGACTTCCATGTGGGACATTACAGAGAGGACTCTGTGACTGAGGAGTGAGGCTCCAGGCAGGAGCTGAAACATTGAAGATTTGTATTGCCTGTTACTATGTGGTTTATGAAGCAATAAACCTAAGGACTTTTTGCATAAGAAAGTGTCTCCTGATTTACCTCTGAAGCAGCCGAGTGAGTGAAACCTTACAATTGGTGGATGGAATGCTGGCAGCGACCCAAGGAGCACATGTTCCAGGACTGGGAATCAGGAACCAGAGGAGGAACGGACGGTCTGTGTAAAAACCGTGAGTGTGACCAGTGGTCACGAATAAACTGTGCATTGATGTTTATATGTGGTGCCTCTGAAGATAAGAGGTTTCTGAAGAAACTGTTAAGCAGTGGTGACAGACAGGAGTCTGTGTTATGTGACCGGGGTCATTGAGAAGTAAGCAAAAAGCATGCTGAGAGGATACCTCAGAGGAGGTGTCCGGAAACCTGCGTGGCCAGCAGGTAACAGACAGGAGTCTGTGGTGTACTGACGGGTCAGTGAGACTGTTTTTTCCTTTGTGGGATGCCTCTCTGAGAGAGGACGTGTCCGGAAATCTCTGTGGCCAAGAGTGACAGACAGGAGTCTGTGGTGTGCTGACTGGGTCAGTGAGAAAGACTGTATTTTTGTGTTTGCTGGGTACCTCTGAGGCTGAGGTCTTCAGGAACCTGTGTGGCTGACGCCAACAGGGGACGGTCTTGACAACCGTGCTAGGCTGGTCGGGATCAGTGAGAAGAATCAGTGAGAAACTTTTTTTTTTTTTGTTTTTTTTTTCTCTGGAACACGTGTGAGGTGTGTGCTGTGGCTCATCGGAGTCCACGAAGGTGACAAGCGGCTGGCTGTGAGTCGTGGGGTCACGAAGGTGACAAGCGGCAAGACAGCGCAGCGTGCAGAGACTTATGGTAGCAGGAGCTACAGTGACTTGCAGCAAAAGGTTCTGCAGCAGCAAGAGCTGCAGTGGCAGCAGAGGCTTGTGCGCGGTAGCCGGAGGTGCTGGCAGAAGGTGACAGTACCAGCAGGAGCTGGGGAGGTACCATAAGGACATCAGAGGTCCAGAGTGGGTGACCTCTTAAAGGAACAGTACCAGCCCAAAGAGACATAAGGGTCTGTGCGAACTGGGGTCTGGTAGAGCCGTGGGGGGAGTCCACGGTGTATAACCCAAGGAGGGGTGATGGCCCAAAAGGGGGCGGAGTCCAAAAGGGGGTGGCAACCCAAAAGGGGATGGTGGCCCAAAAGGGGGCGGAGTCCCAAAAGGGGGCGGTTGGCAAAAAAGGGGTGGAGGATCCCAATGTTAAAGGGGAGGTCCAGACAAACTGTTGCCAGGGGCAAATATGTTATATGTGTCCAGTCTGCCTTAGGAACTATCCGCCCGGAACACTACTACGGGGGTGTACCCTGCAGATACACCATGAAGAGGTGGTGGGTCTGGTCGACTCGGGGAGTCCGGTGACTCTAGTGAGGGTTGCACCTGACGGGTTTCAAATACCTGGAAGAAAGGTCGGGGTCACCTGTATCCATGGGGACACAAAGGATTATTCAGTGGCCAGGGTAATCTTTGAGACAGGCTGGACATTGCAGGACAGGATGTCGCTATAATCCCTAATTTGTCGTGTCCAGTGGTCATAGGTCGGGACTCTAAACTGTTCTCTGGCTTGTGGGACAGGGGAGTTCCTTTACAGCAGGAGGGAGGCCTCTCTACTGTTGGGGTGGCAGACATTGGGACAGTGACACCTCCCAAAACTGACGAGTCAGACGGTGACACAGGAGGAAAGGATGCGTTTGCCCGACGTACTGACATGATGTCCCCTGAAATGTATGACAACAGAACCCATGACGATGTGGTAGTTAAGACCTCTAGAACGGACACCCGGTTAGAGGGTAACGGGAGGGGCCCCGAGAGTGACTCCTGTGCAGACTGTGACTCGACCGCAAGGGAAAGCGAGTGCAGTAACGTGGAGCCGAGTAAAAATGGCCGATCTTCCTCTCGCCGCAGGGGCCGCGGAAAGGCGGGACAGGCTACAGCCTCTAAGAAGAGAAATGATGAGGAAGAGTCAGGGTCAGGTACCGGTCAGGTTACTGTCCTTGATAAAGAGGCCACGTTATCTCTGACAAATCCCAGCACAGAGGTAGGGCTGGAGGTAGAACAGACCTATAGTAGATCCACATCTGCAGTGCCCGGAAAGGGTGAAATGGCTCAGTATGATGAAGGCTCCAGGGTACCGGAGGTAGAGCTGTTGAAAAAAAACAGTAAAAAAGGCAGTTGAGCAAGAAAGGGTCCTGAGACGAATAATTGAGCACAGAATGGAGGAGCTGGAGAAGGAAGTCTCTAAGCTCAGAGATCATCTGTCAGCGTGTCATAGTATGAACAAGGCCCTATGGAAAGATATGGAGGTGCTCAGAGAGGCCCAGGAGAAGCATCAGCAGGAACTTCTCCGGAGGGAGGATGAGTGTCGCGGCTTGGCAGAGGAGCGAGATAAAGTTCTTCGTAAGCTCAAGATGGAGAAAGAGAATAATGCCCAGCTCCAGAAATCCACGGGAGACGAAGTACAGCAAGCAAAGTGCCACACAGATGGCCACACAAGAAATGCTGAGGTCTTGGAGAACTGCGCTGATGCTCAGGAGGAGGAGGTCCAACAGCATGTTCAGGAAAAGGAGACATTGCTTTTCAAGTGTATGATAGAGGTACCCGAAGACATGCAAGAAGCTTGTGCCAGTGAGGATGTACATGAGGCCTTTAGAAAAGCAGTAGAAGCATGTAGTGTGAACTGGGTGCCAGAGATGAAACAGTTAGTCATACTTTCGACCAAGGAAGTCACACTGAAGCGAGTGGCTGTCCTGAGAGACATGCACCTACATTGTCTCCGCACAAAGCAACTGATCCTGTTGAGAAATCACGAAGCCACTCGACGTTTGGAGCAAGCAAGAAAGGCTCAAAGTCAGCTTGGATTAATGGAGGACATCATTCAAGTGCCCAGAGGTCTGGTGAAGAAAGTCATCGGAAGACTTGGGAAAATAATGCAGGAGATGGTGAATAAGTCCGGTGTGACGAGAGTCAGGATTCCGGCTGATGACGAAGTCCAGGTCGTGGGTGAAGACGGGATGGTTCCGTTCCTCGTTGTCGGATCCAGGGAGAGCCTTGGGAATATCCGGATGCTCCTGGAGTATCGTGTGTCGTACCTGAGAGAAGTAGAGCAGCTACGACTTGAGAGGGAGCAGGTCAACAGAAACCTACGGGAAATGGAAAGAAGATGGTCGCCACCTTCAACTCGTGGTATTGAGAGGCGAAGAGGTTCGCTTAAGATGAGAAGTCCTCAAGCTGGAGATAATACAGGAAATAGGTCGCCTGATGGAAGAGGTAGAAATAGTGATGCCTCAGTTAGCTCAGTGATGAGTGACCTAAGCAGGAGAACCTGTAGTGGACGAAATGAAAAGGACTCAGACCAGACAGGACGTATGGGTGCAAGTGAATTGCGACGCCGTACTGACCGCTGGGGATGCGGGTGGTCTGACAGGGGGGCCTCGTCAGCAACAGATGTGACAGAGTCGGAGGACAGACGCCTACCAAAGAGATTAGTAGCAGGGTCCGACTTAGAGAGACGGTTTGACTGGCAGAGACGACCGAGAAGGATCTCTGGTCGGGTAAAAAGTGATCAACCCCACAAGTTTGAACAGAGGGGGGAGGTATGTGGTGTAGTGACCCCTGATGCAGCTAGGGGGCACTGTGTAGGCTCCTCGGGATATGCATGGAGGCATGTGATGGATGGACGTTATGTATCACAGAGGTGGGTGGCCCTGTGATGGAAGCCTGAGCATGTTTTGTTCAGCAGATCTACTGCTGAGAGTTTTGCTATACATTGGGAGGCTTCCAGGTGACTTGGAGAGCTGGGCGGGTCCAGTCACCTACAAACCCACCAAGGGCTTGTGTCTAAATACCTGGGATAAAACCTGTATGTAATCGTGTAGCTAAAGGACCTGTGGTGAGGTAATGACCATGTGACATAACCATGTGATTCCTGACCTCACCTGTGGGTGGAGTTACACCTATGTAATGGAGTGTGTTTTGCACCTGTGAGAGAGTGTGTGGGAGTCTGCCAGTGTGGACAGAATTCCATGTGGGACATTACAGAGAGAACTCTGTGACTGAGGAGTGAAGCTCCAGGCAGGAGCTGAAACATTGAAGATTTGTATTGCCTGTTACTATGTAGTTTATGAAGCAATAAACCTAAGGACTTTTTGCATAAGAAAGTGTCTCCTGATTTACCTCTGAAGCAGCCGAGTGAGTGAAACCTTACAAATATATATATATATATATATAATATAACGCTGGGAGCGTCACTCTGTCCGAAGCCTTTATAGACAGCACAAGTGCGACACGCCTGCGCAGTCTGATTGAGGCATCCAGCGGTGAGTACTCTGTATGGTGCCGGAGATCGCGGTATGCATACTGGATGCATACCACGATCTCCGGCGTCATACTCACATACTTACCTGACCGGGAGGAGCGTTGCCGTGGCGCTTCTCTTCTCCCAGGGCAGGAGACCAGGAGTGCACGTTGGAATCGCGCATGCGCATAGCGCTATCCGGCGCCATTTTGCTGAAGACACATTTGCAATGTGTCTTCAGCAATATGGCGCCGGACCGCCGAGTATGGGCTTGCGCGTACTCCGGCGCCGCTCTCCTCCCCCGGCGTCCAGCAGAACGGAACAGCGCTGGAGCACAGGGAAGAAAGGTGAGTATAAATGTTTTTTTTTGGGGGGTATGTGTGCAGTTTAATAGCGGTGAGGGGACCATGCATATCAGGATAGGGAGGTGAGGGGACCATGCACATCAGAATTGGGGGTGAGGGGACCATGCACATCAAGATTGGGGGGTGAGAGGATCATGCACATCAGGATTGTGGCGTGAGGGGACCATGCACATCAGGATTGGGGAGTGAGGGGACCATGCACATCAGGATTGGGGGGTGAGGGGACCATGCACATCAGGATTGGGGGTGAGGGGACCATGCACATCAGGGTTGGGGGGTGAGAGGACCATGCATATCAGGATTAGGGTGGGTGAGGGGACCATGCACATCAGGATTGGGGTGTGAGGGGACCATGCACATCAGGACTGGGGGTGAGGGGACCATGCACATCAGGATTGGGGTGTGAGGGGTCCATGCACATCAGGATTGGGAGGGTGAGGGGACCATTCACATCAGGATTGGGGGGTGAGAGGACCATGCACATCAGGATTGGGAAGTGAGGGGACCATGCACATCAGGGTTGGGGGGTGAGGGGACCATGCACATCAGGATTGGGGGGTGAGAGGACCATGCATATCAGGATTGGGGGGATGAGGGGACCATGCACATCAGGATTGGGGGGTGAGGGGACCATGCACATCAAGATTGGGGTGAGGGGACCATGCATATCAGGATTGGGGTGAGGAGACCATGCATTCCAGGATTGGGGGGTGAGGGGACCATGCATACCAGGTTTAGGGGGTGAGGGGACCATGCATTCCAAGATTGGGGGGTGAGGGACCATGCATACCAGGATAGGGGGTGAGAGAACAATGCATACCAGGATAGGGGGGAGAGGGGACAATGCATATCAGCATTGGGGGGGTGAGGGGACCATGCATATCAGGATTGGGGTGAGGGGACCATGCATATCAGGATTGGGGGGTGAGGGGACCATGCATGCCAGGATTGGGGGGTGAGGTGACCATGCATTCCAGGATTGGGGGGTGAGGGGACCATGCATACCAGGTTTAGGGGGGTGAGGGGACCATGCATTCCAAGATTGGGGGGTGAGGGGACCATGCATACCAGGATAGGGGGGTGAGAGAACAATGCATACCAGGATAGGGGGGAGAGGGGACCATGCATATCAGGATTGGGGTGAGGGGACCATGCATATCAGGATTGGGGTGAGGAGACCATGCATACCAGGATAGGGGGTGTGGGGACCATGCATACCAGGATGGGGGGTGAGAGGACCATGCATACCAGTATTGGGGATGAGGGGGCCATGCATACCAGGAATGGGGGGTGAGGGGTAACAAGCATACCAGGATAGGTGGGTGAGGGGTAACATGCATACCAGGATTGAGGGTGAGGGGACCATGCATACCAGAATTGGAAGCTAAGGGGTGCCATGTATACCAGGATTGGGGATGAGGGGACCATGCATACCAGGATTGGGGGTGAGGGGGTACTATACATCCTACGATATGGATGAGGGGGGATCATGCATACCAGCATTGGTGGGTGAGGGGACCATGCATACCAGGATTGGGGGGTGAGAGGACCATGCATTCCAGGATTGGGGGGGACCATGCATTCCAAGATAGGGGGGTGAGAGAACCATGCATACCAGGATAGGGGGGTGAGGGGACCATGCATATCAGGATTGGGGGTGAGGGGACCATGCAAACCAGGAAGGGGGCGAAGGGACCATGCATACTAGGATTGAGGGTTGAGGGGACCATGCCTACCAGAATTGAGAGGTAAGGGGTGCCATGTACAGTATACCAGGATTGGGGATGAGGGGACCATGCATACCAGGATTGGGGGGTGAAGGGTACCATACATCCTACGATAGGGATGAGGGGGGACCATTCATACCAGAATTGGGGATGAGGTGACAATTCATACCAGAATTGGGGGGTGAGGGTACCATGCATTCCAGGATTGGATGGGAGGGGACCATGCATACCAGGATTGGGGGGTGAGGGGACCATGCATACCAGGATTGGGGAGTGAGGGGACCATGCATACCAGTATTGGGGGGTGAGGGAACCATGATACCAGGATATGGATGAGCAGGTATCATGCATACCAGGATAGGGATGAGGGGGTACCATGCATACCAGGATTGGGGGATGAGGGGACCATGCATACCAGGATGAGGAATGGGGTGCCATGCATACCAGATGTGGGTGGTGGTGAGGGGACCATACATACCAGGATAGGGATGAGGGGTGCCATGCATACCAGGATAGGAGGGGGGCAGCACATACCAGGATGGGAGACCATATACCTATAAAAATGCTTGCCACCCGGGCATAGAACGGGTTCATAGCTAGTATATATATATAATTATTTGCATTTTGTGTACAGTTTTTTTTTACAATGTTATTTTAACATGATTTTTTACATGTAGACATTGGAGAGAACTGCTCTATGTAAAACCTCATGTTAAAAGCGCATTGCATGCGGATGGAAAACGGATGTAAAATGGATGATGCGATGAAAAAAAATTGCATACAAATCGCATGATAATCGCATGCCAATTGCATAGAATCGGACCATTTTTTCCATATGAGAGCAGGCGCTGAGAAAGCCTGCAGCACTGCCTGTGAGATCGCTGGTCTCACAGAGTGCTGTGCACACTGTGAGACCAGCTATCTGATAAAATACAATGATGTCCCACTCTGAGACAAAGGAAAAAAGTTAAAAAAATCAAAATCA
This sequence comes from Oophaga sylvatica, assembly GCA_033576555.1. Taxonomy (NCBI): domain Eukaryota; kingdom Metazoa; phylum Chordata; class Amphibia; order Anura; family Dendrobatidae; genus Oophaga; species Oophaga sylvatica. The sequence goes on from JARQOD010000003.1 coordinate 311,489,098, forward strand.
CAAGTGTAAAAAAAATTTCCAAAATAAAGGAAACAAAAATGTTCCCCAATAAATTCATTTCTTCCTGTATATAAAAAAAAACAAAACAGTAAAAGTACACATATTTGGTATCGCCACGTCCGTAACAACCCCCCTATAAAACTGTCCCACTAGTTAACCCCTTTAGTGAACCCCTAAAAAAAAAAAACAAAGCAAAAAATCAATGCTTTATCATCATACCGCCAAACAAAAAGTGTAATAACACGCGATCAAAAAGACGGATATAAATAAACATGGTACCGCTGAAAACGTCATCTTGTCCCGAAAAAAACAAGCCACTATACAGCATCATCACCAAAAAATAAAAAAGTTATAGCTCGCAGAATAAAAAGATGCAAAAATAATTATTTTTTATATAAAATTGTTTTTATTGTATAAAAGCACCAAAACATAAAAAAATTATATAAATGAGGTATCGCCGTAATCGTACTGACCCAAAGAATATAAAACTGCTTTATCAATTTTACCACATGCGGAACGGTATAAACGCACCCCCCAATAGAAATTTATGAATTGCTGATTTTTGTTCATTCTAACCTCACAAAAATCGAAATAAAAAGCGATCAAAAAATGTCACGTGCTGAGAAATGGTACCAATAAAAACGACAACTCGTACCGCAAAAAGTGGGCCAAAATATGCAAAAATTATAGCTCTCAAAATGTGGTGATGCAAAAAACTATTTTTTGCAATAAAAAGCGTCTTTTGAAAAATAAAAAACAAGAAACAAATATCCTGAAATAAAATAAAATAAAAAATATATTGCAAAAAATGCATGAAGGTAGTAATAATAATAAGGGTATTTGGTAAACATAATTTTGATCAAAAGAATGTACAAGCCATCCCGCCACGTTAAGGCAACCCTTCGTGGGACAGTCCTAACTGTTGTATTTAAAACCTTTCCACCTGTCAAGTGACAAATGTGAACAAGGAGAGACTGAACCCACCAGTAAAAGCATAGGCCAGACAGGATGGATTTCTCAGCTCAGAAGCAGGGCGGTCACACCCTTATATGCACAAGATGCACTAAGAACTAAATGAAAAACTAGGTCTGAGCTGAAAAAGTAAGTTGATGTGTATGCAAAATGTAAATGCATATTAACACTTGACCATTACACAGAGAAAACAAAAAACAAGAAACAAATATTCTGAAATAAAATAAAATAAAAAATATATTTCAAAAAATGCATGAAGGTAGTTGTTAGAGTTCAAGTTCCCACTGCTGCACAAGGGGAGTCTCAAACCAGTCCCGCATCCATATCCAGCCGCAGTGGAGCCTGCTCAGCAAAGACATCGGTCCCAGCGTCTCGCCCGGTCTAATGCTGTGCAGAGACTTGCTGCTGCCTCTTCAGGTTCTGCTATTATAGCCAGTACTGGTCAGCGGCGAGCAGACGTCTTTAGGTCTAGTTCCTTTGTTTCTTCGTCTGAGCATGCCCAGGGCGAGATCTCCCATTGGAGATCAGGGGTCACATGCTCAGACACAGCTGCCACTCCTATTGGTCCTTCAGGAAGGTCCTCTGGCTGTTGATGTTCTTAAGCAGCCCCCATTGGTCCTTCCTGGAAGGTCTTTTTCTCGTGGCTGCTATAAAAGGCTGTCCTTACCGCACCGCACGGCCGTGCGCTAGGATCAATTGCATTATGTGCTTTGCGCCAGTGTGATCATGCACGCATGTGGTTAGGGCTCGGCTGAAATAAGCCCCTAGAATACCGGCACCTCCGGTGAGGAGATTTGAGTGCATGTGGTTAGGGCTCGGCTGAAATAAGCCCCTAGAATACCGGCTCTGCCTGCACGGTGGACCCCTGGCTGCGAACGCACCTCTCTACATCTTATATTTGGTGCGTTCCGCAGACCTTAACATAATCCTAGCGCCAGGGTCTGGCTAGTAAAATGGCGGATGAACAGCGTTTACAGCTGTACATCCAGCAGCGCACAACCTCAGCTGTGGATGTTACCGCAGTCACTGTTCAGGCTGCTAGCTAAGCTGCAGCCAGTTTGTACTCTGCCACCTCTACTCCTACATTGTCCCACCTCCCGCTTCCAGACAAGTTTGCTGGTGACAGCAAGCAATGTAGGAGATTCATGAGTCAGTGCTCCATACATCTCGAGCTTCTGGCTGCACGTTTCCCACGGATCGGGCACAAGTGGGCTTTGTGATAGCTCTTCTGTTGGGCAGAGCGTTGGAGTGGGCAACGCCGCTGTGGGAGCGCGACGACTGTGTGGTGCAGAGCGCTTCTCGTTTTCTGGAGGCTCTGAAAAAGGTTTTTCTAGGACCTCAGGTCACCCACAATACGGCGCTCCAACTGCTGGCAAGTACCCAGGGTTCGGCTTTGGTCAGCCATTTTGCTGGTCAATTTCGGACTCTGGCCTCGGAATTAGAGTGGCCAGATAAAGTCCTCATTCCCGTGTTCTGCAGAGGACTGGTCATGTGAAAGACGCCTTGGCTACCAGGGAGATTCCTGCCACACTGGAGAAACTTATCGCTGTTTCCACCCGTGTCGACCTCCGTTTCCACGAGCGGAGGCTGGAACATGCCCAGTGTAGGCAGAGGGTTCGGTTGGCTCCTACCTTCGCCACCCCTCTGGAGTCGCCCGTTCAGGCGCTCGACCTTCAGGAGGTTGCTCCTACTGGATCTAAATCTCGGGTCACTCGTCCATCCCCGATTTGTTATATTTGCCAGCAGCAGGGACATTTTGCCAACCGATGTCCACAGCGGTTGAATAAACGGTCGCGCCCAGTAACCGTAGGAACAGGGTCACTGGATGCCATGAGTTTTGCCCTAAAGTGCTCCTCAAGGGATAATTACCCATGGTTCTGTGTGGTGATGTGGTGGGGGGCAGGATTGTGTTTGGTGATGTGAGGGGTGGAATTGTGTGTGGTGATTTTGGGGGGGGCGGGATTATGAGCGGTAATGTGGTGTGGGGGCGGGATTATGAGCAGTAATGTATTGGAGGTGCGGGATTATAAGCGGTAATGTGGTGGGGGGCGGGATCATGTGTAGTAATATGGTGGGGGTTGGGATTATGATCAGTAATGTGGTGGGGGGGCGGGATTATGAGCAGTAATGTGGTGGGAGGGCGGGATTATGAGCGGTAATGTGGTAGGGGGCGGGATTATGAGCAGTAATGTGGTGGGAGGGGGGATTATGTGCGGTAATGTGGTGGGGGTTCGGGATTATGAGCGGTAATGTGTTTGGGGGCGGGATTATGTGTGGTAATGTGGTGGGAGGGCAGGATTATGAGCAGTAATGTGGTGGGGGTGCGGGATTATGAGCGGTTATGTGGTGGGAGGCGGGATTATGAGCAGTAATGTGGTGGGGGGGTGGGATTATGAGCAGTAATGTGGTAGAGGGGCAGGATTATGTGCGGTAATGTGGTGGGAGGGAGGGATTATGAGCAGTAATGTGGTGGGGGGTGCGGGATTATGAGCAGTAATGTGATGGGGGTGTGAGATTATGAGCGGTAATGTGGTGGGGGCGGGATTATGAGCAGTAATGTGGTGGGGGCGGGATTATGTGTGGTGATGTGGTGGGGGGGCGGGATTATGAGCGGTAATGTGGTGGTGGGGCGAGATTATGAGCAGTAATGTGGTGGGGTGCGGGATTATGTGCGGTAATGTGGTGGGGCGGTGGGATTATGTGTGGTAATGTCGTGGGGGGCGGGATTATGTGCGGTAATGTGGTGGGGGGCCGGGATTGTGTGTGGTGATGTGTTTGTGTGTGGCAATGTGGTGGGGGGCGGGAAAGTGTGGTAATCTGGTGGGGGGCAAGATTGTGTGGTAATGTGGTGGGGGCAGAGCTACTGTGCAGGGGCGGGATTAGCGAGTAATCACAATGCCTCTTATATATATAGATATATATGTATACTATGTGTATATATCTATTCTTTCTTTTGTGATTTTAAAACTGTCATTTGGATCCATTATATGTCGGTTTTGCAAGCCGGTGAGAAAATCTCGCCGTACGGATGCCATACGGATGACACACGGATATCTGGATGCGAGGAAATCGCATCCTCTCATTGCACACGGATGACATACAGATCACTGTTCAGGGGACTTTTCTGCGTATTACAGCCGTATAATACGGTCCGATTTTTATACGTTGTGTGTGAATCTGGCCATAGACAGATAGATAGATAGATAGATAGATAGATAGATAGATAGATAGATAGATAGATAAGAGATAGATAGACAGATAGCTAGATAATAGATAAATAGACAGATAGACAGATAGAAAATAGATAGATAATAGATAGATAGATAGATAGACAGATAATAAATATACAGATAGATAATAGATAGGTAGATAGATAAATAATAGATAGATAGATAGATAATATATAGACAGATAGATAAAAGATAGATAGATAGATAGATAAATAGATAGATAGATAGATAGATAGATAGATAATAGATAGATAGATAGTAAAATAGATAGATAATAGATAGATATTACATAGATAATAGATAGATAGAATGGTACATAAATAGTTAAAGACCCACGCGCATACAGTCATGGCCAAAAGTTTTGAGAATGACACAAATATTATATTTTCACATGATCTGCTGCCCTCTGGTTTTTTATGTGTGTTTGACAGATGTTTTTATCACAGACAGAAATTTAATAATTGCAAACATATGAGTAACAAAAGCTTATATTGACAGTTAGAATGAGTTAATGCAGCAAGTCAATATTTGCAGTGTTGACCCTTCTTCTTCAGGACCTCTGCAATTCTCCCTGGCATGCTCTCAATCAACTTCTGGACCAAATCCTGACTGATAGCAGTCCATTCTTGAACAATCAATGCTTTCATTTTGTCAGAATTGTTAGGTTTTTGTTTGTCCACCCGTCTCTTGATGATTGACCACAAGTTCTCAATGAGATTAAGATCTGGGGAGTTTCCAGGCCATGGACCCAAAATCTCTATGTTTTGTTCCCTGAGCCATTTAGTTATCACCTTTGCTTTATGGCAAGGTGCTCCATCATGCTGGAAAAGGCATTGTTGATCGCCAAACTGCTCTTGGAGGGTTGGGAGAAGTTGCTCTTGGAGGACATTCTGGTACCATTCTTTATTCATGGCTGTGTTTTTAGGCAAGACTGTGAGAGAGCCGATTTCGTTGGCTGAGAAGCAACACACATGAATGGTTTCAGGATGCTTAACAGTTGGCATGAGACAAGACTGGTGGTAGCGCTCACCTTGTCTTCTCCGAATGAGGCATTTTCCTGATGTCCCAAACAATCGAAAAGGGGATTCATCAGAGAAAATAACTTTACCCCAGTCCTCAGCAGTCCACTGCCTGTACCTTTTGCAGAATATCAGTCTGTCCATGATGTTTTTTCTGGAGAGAAGTGGCTTCTTTGCTGCCCTCCTTGAAACCAGGCCTTGCTCCAAGAGTCTCCGCCTCACAGTGCGTGCTGATGCACTCACACTGCCTGCTGCCATTCCTGAGCAAGCTCTGCACTGCTGGTAGCCTGATCCCGCAGCTGAAACACTTTTAAGAGACAGTCCTGGCGCTTGCTGGTCTTTCTTGGGCGCCCTGAAGCCTTTTTGGCAACAATGGAACCTCTCTCCTTGAAGTTCTTGATGATGCGATAGATTGTTGACTGAGGTGCAATCTTTCTAGCTGCGATACTCTTCCCTGTTAGGCCATTTTTGTGCATTGCAATGATGACTGCACGTGTTTCTTTAGAGATAACCATGGTTAACAGAAGAGAAACAATGATGCCAAGCACCAGTCTCCCTTTAAAGTGTCCAGTGGTGTCATTCTTACTTAATCATGACAGATTGATCTCCAGCCATGTCCTCATCAACACCCACACCTGTGTTAATGGAGCAATCACTGAAAAGAGGTTAGCTGGTCCTTTTAAGGCAGGGCTGCAATGATGTTGAAATGTGTTTTGGGGGATAAAGTTCATTTTCTAGCCAAATATTGACTTTGCAAGTAATTGCTGTTAAGCTGATCACTCTTTATAACATTCTGGAGTATATGCAAATTGCCATTAGAAAAAGTGAAGCAGTAGACTTGTAAAAATTAATATTTGTGTCATTCTCAAAACTTTTGGCCATGACTGTACACACACAAAATCTTCACGCAATAGCGTTAATTTATAAAAAAAAAGGGAAAAAAAATGGCGTGGGCTCCCGCACATTTTTATGCACCAGAGGGGGAAAGCCGACGGCTCGGGCCAATATTTCTAGACTGGGAAGGGGTTAATGCCTATGGAGCTTCCCAGGCTATGAATATCAGCCCGCAGCTAGCCTTTACTGGCTATTAAAATAGGGGGACGCAAAAAAAAATGACGAGGGGTCCCCCAGTATTTTCTAGCCAGAAAGGCTATGCAGACTGCTGAAGGCTGATATTCATAGCCTAGGAAGGGGCCATGGATATTGGCGCACCCCCTGGCTAAAAATACCAGCACCCAGCTGCCCCAGAATTGGCGCATCGATGCACCAATTCCAGCACTTAACCCCTCTCTTCCCACTCCCCTGTAGCGGTGGGATATGGGGTAATAAGGGGTTAATATCATCTTGCTATTGTAAGGTGATATTAAGCCCGGTTAATAATAGAGAAGCGTCAATAAGACGCCTATCCATTATTAATCTTATATTAATAAAGGGTTAAAAAAACAACACACGCATAAGAATAAATTATTTTAATGAAATAAAACACAACACGGTTTTCATATCTTTATTGTATGCTCAGATCCAAGCGACGCCCTCGATCTCCTGTAATAAAACGTAAAAAAATAAAACAACCGTATACTCCCTGTCCGACGCAGTCCAATTAATAACGAATGTCCCACAACGCTCACCCTATAGAATAGTGACATCAGGTGATGCCACTGCTCTATAGGGCCTCCCAGTGATGCACTGACAGGAGACAATGGCTCCTGCAGTGCATCACTGAGTTCATTCTCTCACTTTATGGCAATGCTGCATGTGAATTTTCTCACCCAGTATTGCCGGGGAGAGAATGAACTGTAGTGACGTCATTCTCTTCCGGCATCTGAGCGATACACAGGGGCGGTGTAGAGCCCTGACATCACCCGATGTCAGCGTTCTAGACCGGAAATCATCGTGGGACACTCGATATTATCTGGACTACGGCGGACAGGTGATGTATAGGTTGCTTTATTATTTTATTTTTATTACAGGAGACGATGGCATCGGGGAATAGGTGATTTGTTGTATGTTATGTGTATGTTCCGTATGTTATGTGTTGTATGTTATGTGTATGTACTGTATGTTATGTGTTGTATGTTATGTATATGTACTGTATGTTATGTGTTGTATGTGATATGTATGTTATGTGTTGTATGTTATATGTATGTTCTGTATGTTATGTGTTGTATGTTATATGTATGTTCTGTATGTTATGTGTTGTATGTTATATGTATGTACTGTATGTTATGTGTTATATGTATGTTCTGTTTGTTATGTGTTGTATGTTATATGTATGTTCTGTATGTTATGTGTTATATGTTTGTTCTTTATCTTATGTGTTGTATGTTACAGTATATGTATGTTATGTGCTATATGTTATATGTATGTACTGTATGTTATGTGTTATATGTATGCTCTGTATGTTATGTGTTAATTGTAATTGTAAAACACTGGGCAAAACTGTCACTGAAAAAGACTTGGGTGTATGGGTGGACGACAAACTCACATTTAGTGGCCAATGTCAGGCAGCTGCTGCCAAGGCAAATAAAATAATGGGATGCATTAGACGAGGCATAGATGCTCATGAGGAGAACATAATTTTACCTCTATACAAGTCACTGGTGCGACCACACTTAGAATACTGTGTGCAGTTCTGGTCTCCGGTGTATAAGAAAGACATAGCTGAACTGGAGCGGGTGCAGAGAAGAGCGACCAAGGTTATTAGAGAACTGGGGGTCTGCAATACCAAGACAGGTTATTACACTTGGGGTTATTTAGTTTGGAAAAACGAAGGCTTTGGGGTGATCTTATTACAATGTATAAATATATGAGGGGACGGTACAAAGACGTTTCTAATGATCTTTTTACTCTTAGACCTGTGACGGGGACGATGGGGCATCCTCTACGTCTGGAGGAACGAAGGTTTAGCCATAATCACAGATGCAGATTCTTTACTGTAAGAGCAGTGAGACTATGGAACTCTCTGCCGTCTAATGTTGTAATGAGTGATTCCTTACTAAAATTTAAGAGGGGACTGGATGCCTTTCTTGAAAAGTATAATATTACAGGCTATATTCACTAGTTTCCTAGATACAGCGTTGATCCAGGGAGCTAGTCTGATTGCCGTATGTGGAGTCGGGAAGGAATTTTTTTCCCCAATGTGAAGCTTACTGTTTGCCACTTGGGTTTTTTTGCCTTCCTCTGGATCAACATGTTAGGGCAGGTTAGGATAGGATATGGGTTGAACTAGATGGACTTAAAGTCTTCCTTCAACCTTAATAACTATGTTACTATATGTATGTTCTGTATGTTATGTGTTGTATGTTATATGCATTTTACGTGTTGTATGTTATATGTATGCTCTGTATGCTATGTGTTATATGCATGTTTTGTATGTTATGTGTTGTATGTTACTTGTTTGTACTGTATGTTATGTTTTATATGTATGTTATGTGTTGTATGTTATATGTATGTTACGTGTTGTATGTTATATGTATGTTACATGTTGTATGTTATATGTATGTTATGTGTTATATGTATGTTATGTGTTGAATGTTATATGTATGTACTGCATGTTATGTGTTATATTTATGTACTGTATGTTATGTGTTATATGTATGTTATATGTTATATGTATGTTCTGTATGTTATGTGTTGTAAGCTATATGTATGTTACGTGTTGTATGCTATATGTATGTTATGTGTTGAATGTTATATGTATGTACTGTATGCTATGTGTTATATGTATGTTATGTGTTGTATGTTATATGTATGTACTGTATGTTATGTATTATATTGATGTACTGTATGTTATGTGTTATATGTATGTTATGTGTTGTATGTTATATGTATGTACTGTATGTTATGTGTTATATTTATGTACTGTATGTTATGTGTTATATGTATGTTATATGTTATATGTATGTTCTGTATGTTATGTGTTGTAAGCTATATGTATGTTACGTGTTGTATGCTATATGTATGTTATGTGTTGAATGTTATATGTATGTACTGTATGCTATGTGTTATATGTATGTTATGTGTTGTATGTTATATGTATGTACTGTATGTTATGTATTACATTTATGTACTGTATGTTATGTGTTATATGTATGTTATGTGTTGTATGTTATATGTATGTACTGTATGTTATGTGTTATATTTATATACTGTATGTTATGTGTTATATGTATGTTATATGTTATATGTATGTTATATGTATGTTCTGTATGTTATATGTATGTACTGTATGTTGTGTTATATGTATTTACTGTCTGTTATGTGTTATATGTATGTTCTGTATGCTATGTGTTGTGTGTTATATGTATGTTATATGTATGTTATGTGTTATATGTATGTTCTGTATGTTGCGTGTTGTATGTTATATGTATGTTATGTGTTGTATGTTATATGTATGTACTGTATGTTATGTGTTAAATTTATGTACTGTATGTTATGTGTTATATGTTATATGTATGTTATATGTATGTTCTGTATGTTATATGTATGTACTGTATGTTGTGTTATATGTATGTACTGTATGTTATGTGTTATATGTATGTTCTGTATGTTATGTGTTGTATGTTATATGTATGTTATGTGTTATATGTATATTATATGTATGTTATGTGTTATATGTATGTTCTGTATGTTGCGTGTTGTATGTTATATGTATGTTCTGTGTTATATGTCTGTTATGTGTTATATGTTGTATGTTCTGTATGTTGTGTATGTAAGGTATGTTTTTTTTACATTCAACACATTACTGTCCCATCATTGGCTAATATGTTACTCACTGACAGTGTAGCAGGCATAGCCGGACGATGCCTGCATACATACGCACACACAGCCTCGCGCACACACACACATATGCACACATGCACGCACACACACACACACATAGCAAAGCCGGGCGGCACCGCTCAGTCAATGGCGGGGGATTTTAATCCTGTGCCCCTCATTAGCTGAGCCGCCCGCCGGATCTGCCAATGAGCTGCGCCGCTTTGACGGGGGATTTGAATGAAAAAAAAGGCGCCTGTAAGCAGCGAAACCCGGCCCCAACTTTGCCAAATTGGTCGCAGAACGTTCGGCCGACTGCACGCCACAGTCGGGTTTCGTTTCATGAAACCCGACTTTGGCGAAAATCGGTAACTTTTGAAATTTAACGACCTGTTTAGCTCAACCCTACTCTCCATTTAAAGAGGGGAAATCTTGTTTTAGAGCCATTTAGACACTGTAAGAGTGCAGAGAGGCTGCTCTTGACACTGGCACTGTTAACAGCAAGATTTTAGCTAGTTAGCTTGGAAGTTGTTTTTTACTCATATAGTTTAGCTAGGTAGTGTCCTGTCTGGCTGTGAAACCGACCTTCTAGCAATATTTCTTTCTTTTTCTTGCCATTACTGAGGTCCACAGACAAAGACAGCAGGGCATATGTCCTGCAAGTGTGTTGTGCACTGCTTCTGTTGCAATCCATGCATGAGTATAGCGTTCTATATCTTATTTTTTAACTAGCTAAATGTGAAACAGCAAGCCATTTCTCTTGTGAACACGTTGGAGGTGACTTCAGAGCTGGGGCTCCCTCCGGTGGTTGCTGAGGGTAATTAACCAATTGCCGAATGGCTTTCAGCTGGGTCCGAATGGTCTGATATAAATGACCTGAACTCCCATCGGCCTTGCCGGTAATCAATTGTTCTTCCTGGTTTTGGTTTGAACTCAGCTTGCATTCCTGCTATCATTCAGATAAGTGACTTGTGTTTTTTTCTCCTCCGGTTGGATTTTCCGTGCTGGTTTGCTGCCTTGCAGTGGACTTCTGCCTGGTCCCCTTTGGGGGCCAGGCGCTTCATTTGTGCTCAGTTTGTGTTTGCACTTTTGCTCTGTTCCTGTGTCACTTTTTATTTGCTGAATTGCTGTGTGTTACACCAGAGATCTGATTTAGGTGGTAGAGATTGTGTAATCTCAGGATTTTTGTTAATCAGAAGCGTTGGTATTTTTGTCAGGGTTTTTTGGGTTGCAGTCAGAATTCTTTCCTATACTTTTCTATCTAGACAGAATTGGGCCCCAGCGTTTGCTCATTCTATTTTCTGTCTGTGTTTGTATTTTCTTCTTGTCTAATCATCATTACATGTTTGGGGGCTTCCTATTTCTTTGGGGGTTCTGCTACGGGGCAGTTAGCTTTCATCTTTCTGTCTTTAGGTGTAGCTATCTCTCCGGCTGTGACGAGGCTTCCAGGATCACCGTAGGTACGCTCCATGTCTACATCTAGTGTTGCGGTTAGTTTAGGGTTCTGCTACCCAGTAGTTTCCAGCCTCTCTGATGTATTGCTTCTTTGGCTATTTTTGCTATTTCTCCTCAGCTAACGAAACATAACAGTATTACCCGCCAACAGTATTACCGGCCACACTGAAAATTATATGGTAATCAACAGAAGGGAAAAATAGTAAAAAAGGGAAAAAAAAAAGGGAATTGTCAGAAATTTTTTTTCTATTTGTTGCATTTTTTCCCTCGTTTTCTCTGGGTGCTGAGGAGGAATTTTTCTTTGTCCTCAATGGAGTTTACACAGTTGTCTGGCCGTGTGGAGCGGCTTGCCGCTGAGGTTCAGAAGATTACTGCCTATCTTTCTGGGTTGCCTATTGTGGAACCTAGGATCCCCATGCCAGATTTATTCTTGGGGGATCGGTCTAAATTCCTGAATTTTAAAAATAACTGCAAGTTGTTTTTTGCCTTGAAGCCTAAGTCCTCAGGGAACGCAGCACAGCAGGTTCAAATTGTTATCTCTGCTGCGCGACGACCCTCAGGATTGGGCTTTTTCCCTGACACCTGGGGATCCTGTTTTGAATGATGTTGATGTATTTTTTCAGGCTCTGGGGTTATTGTACGATGAACCTAATGTCACTGATCAAGCTGAAAAGACCTTGTTGGTATTAAATCAGGGTCGTGAAGACACTGAGCTGTACTGTCAGAAATTCCGAAAGTGGGCAGTCCTGACCAGATGGAATGATGATGCTTTGGCAGTCCTTTTTCGGAAGGGTCTGTCTGAAAATATAAAGGACATTATGGTGGGATTCCCTGTTCCCTCTGGTCTCAATGATTCTATGTCTTTGGCTATTCAAATTGACAGACGTTTGCGTGAGCGCAGAGGTATGCGTGAGATAGTGTTGCCTTGTGAGCCAGCTCCTGAGCCCATGCAGTGTGATGGAGTGACTTCTGGGGCTCAGCGTCATGAGTTTCGAAAGCGCAATGAGTTAAGTTTCTACTGTGGTGACGCTTCTCATGCTATTTCCTTCTGCCCTAAGCGAGGAAGACGTTTTGCGTGCTCAGTTGTCTTGGGTAGTGTTCAGACTAAATTTCTGTTGACTGTTACCCTGATTTGCTCCCTGTTCACATTTTCGGCTCAGGCTTTTGTTGATTCAAGAGCAGCTATTAACCTGATGGGACTTTGACTTTGCCAAACATTGTGGGTTTCCCATGATACCCCTGCGGAAGTCTATTCCTTTGCTGGGCATTGATTCTACCCCTTTGTCGGAGAATAAACCCCAGTTTTCTACTCGGGTGATATGGGTTGAACCAGATCATCAGGAGAGTTGCAAATTTCTGGTGTTGCATAATCTGCATGACATTATTGTACTGGGTTTCCCTTGGTTACAGAATCATAATCCTGTTTTGGATTGGAAATCTGTGTCTGTGACCAGTTGGGGCTGCCAATGCGTTAATACTGACACTCCTGTTTTTTCTGCCTCTCCTCAGTCTCAGGATGTCCCTGACTTTTTGACTGATTTTTCTGATGTGTTTAGTTAGAGTAAGTCTCCTCACAGGAGCTATGATTGCGCTATTGAGTTAGTGCCTGGTGGTAAATTTCCTAAAGGTCGCCTTTTTAATTTATCTGTACCTGAACACGATGCTATGCGATCTTATATCAAGGAGTCTTTGGAGAAGGGTCATATCAGACCATCCTCTTCACCCTTGGGCGCCGGTTTTTTCTTTGTGGCCTAAAAGATGGTTCATTGAGGCCGTGTATTGACTATCGCCTCCTGAATAAAATCACTGTTAAATATCAATATCGGTTACCATTGATTTCTGACCTATTTTCCAGAGTGAAAAGTGCTGGTTGGTTTACCAAGCTTGACCTCAGGGGGGGCGTATAACCTTATTCGCATTAAGCACGGGGATGAATGGAAGACGGCGTTTAATACCCCAGAGGAGCATTTTGAGTACCTAGTAATGCCTTTTGGGCTTACTAATGCCCCTTCCGTCTTCCAATCCTTTATGAATGATATTTTCAGGGATTTTGTGGATAAATTTCTGATCGTTTATTTGGATAATATCTTGATTTTTTCCAACGACTGGGACTCTCATGTGAAACATGTTCAGACTGCATTCCAGATTTTGAGAGAGAATGCACTGTATGTGAAGGGATCAAAGTGTCCTTTTGGTGTGCAGAAGGTTTCATTTCTGGGATTCATTTTGTCTCCGTCTGTTATTGAAATGGACCCGGTCAAGGTTCAGGCCATCTGTGATTGGGTTCAACCTTACTACATTGAAGGCTCTTCAGAGATTTTTGGGTTTTGCCAATTTTTATCGTAAATTTATTGGTAATTTCTCTGGTATTGTTAAACCATTGACTGATTTGACCAAAAAGGGTTCCGATGTGGTGAATTGGCCTCCTGAGGCAGTTTCTGCGTTTCAAGAACTTAAGCAGAGATTAATTTCTGCTCCTGTTCTACGGCAGCCTGATGTTTCTCTACCGTTTCAGGTGGAGGTTGATGCTTCTGATATTGGGGCAGGTGCCGTTTTGTCCCAAAGGGATCCAGAGACCTCTAAGAGTAACCCTTGTGCCTTCTTCTCTCGAAAATTTTCTCCAACTGAATGTAATTATGATGTGGGTAATCGGGAGTTATTGGCCATGAAGTGGGCCTTTGAAGTGTGGAGACATTGGCTAGAAGGAGCCAAACATCAGGTGGTGGTCCTCACGGACCATAAGAACCTGGTTTATCTCGAATCAGCCAAGCGACTTAATCCTAGACAGGCCAGGTGGACCTTGTTTTTCACACATTTTAATTTTGTGGTTTCTTTTCTTCCAGGCACTAAGAATGTTAAGGCGGATGCCCTCCCGAGGAGTTACTTTGGGGATTCTCCTGAGTTAACTGATCCTGCTGTTATTTTGAAAGAGGGTGTAGTTCTCTCCGCCATCTCGCCCAATTTGAGACTGGCACTGGAGGGGTGTCAGGAGGATAAACCTGAACGCTGCCCTGTTGGGAAATTGTTTGTCCCAGACTAGTGGAAGAAGAGTGTGATGTCTGAGATTCATTGTTCCGCGTTGGCTGGTAATCCCGGTATTATTGGTACAAGAGACTTGGTGAGTCGGTCCTTTTGGTGGCCTACTTTGTCAGGGACTTTGAGCAGTCCTGTGGGACTTGCTCTCGTTCCAAGCCTTGCTCTCGCTCTAGTAGTTTGTTAATGCCATTACCTGTGCCCAAGAGGCCATGGACCCGTATCTCTATGGATTTTATTTCCGACCTTCCTGTCTCTCAGAGAATGACCGTTATCTGGGTAATCTGTGATAGGTTTTCCAAGATGATACAACTTGTGCCATTACCTAAGTTGCATTCTTCCTCCGAATTGGTGCCTTTGTTATTTCAGCACATGGTTCGGTTACATGGCATTCCGGAGAACATTGTGTCTGACAGAGGAGTCCAGTTTGTTTCCAGATTTTAGAGATTATTTTGTTCGAAACTTGGTGTTCAGTTATCTTTCTCCTCTGCATTTCACCCTCAGACCAATGGACAAACCGAGAGAACAAACCAGACCTTGGAGACTTATTTGAGATGTTTTATGTCTGCTGATCAAGATGACTGGGTCTCTTTTTTGCCTTTGGCGGAGTTTGCCCTTGATAATAGGGCTAGCTCTGCCACCTTGATGTCTCCATTTTTCTGCAATTCTGGGTTTCACCCTCGATTTTCTTCAGGACAGGCGGAGGCTTCCGTATGTCCAGGGGTTGACTCTATTGTGGAGCGTATGCAGCAGATTTGGGACCATGTAGTGGAGAGGTTGTCTCTCTTTCAGGAGAAGGCCCAGCGGTTTGCCAACCGGCATAGGACTGATGGTCCTCATTTTAAAGTGGGGGACTTGGTTTGGTTTTCCTCAAGAAATATCCCTATGAAGGTTTCATCTCCAAAATTTAAGCCAAGGTTCATTGGACCTTATAAGATCATGGAAATTCTTAATCCAGTTTCCTTCCATTTGCTTCTTTCAGGGACATTTAAGATCCATAACGTGTTCCACAAGTCCTTATTGAAGAGGTTTGTCGAGCTAGTGGTTCCTATGACTGCGCCTCCCGACACTGTTTTGGTTGAGTACTAATATAAAAATAGATCGTGAGCACAACTTTAATGGAAATGGTGCTTAAAGTCTAGGTTCCCACACCGGGTACTAATGACAAAGAAAAGACTAAGCACTCAACTTAATAATTTATTAGTAGTATCTTCAAAACATTTCGGTCTTGGTGACCTTCATCAGTACTACTGAAATAACAATTCAAATGCATAAGAATTTGTACAGACATAAAAGGAAAAAGCATAATAAACTAAAGTATATACAAAATATGTCTATATGGGTCTAAATCAAGAACAAAAAGAAAACGAGTGGATTGACTACGAATATGCATAGACAGTCGTGGTGGTATCCTAAATAGAAAAATCAGGAAAAAATAGTGCCATACCTTATATGTATATAGAAAATGGCTCCTAGAGAGACAGATGCCCCAAGTGAAGAATGCTGCCTAAATAAGGGTATAATAATTGTGAAAATGGCTCTGAGTATCGACCGTGAATAGATAGTGACCAAATAGGCAGTACTTACATAAAAATAAGCGTGGCTTATGACAAAGCTGAGAAAATTGAGAAATTGACAAAAATCAGTGGTGTATTGTCAAAGTAGAAAAAGAGCTTATATAGCATATGTATTAAATTACCTCTGTGGTAATGCCGAGTGTCTAATATTGCGGTGTCCACCGCTATGAAGACTGGGGCTGTACAAGAAAAAAAAATGGGGCATAGGAGTCATATAATGTTAAGAGTTACACATGATGCCCACTGGAGAAAATCATCGCTACAATACCTGAACCAGGACGCTATCTGCGCAGTCTAGATGTCTTCCCTTAATTGTGAGAGGCGGAAGTGAGGCAATATCTCTGTTTGTCTCTTTATATGGGAAAAAGGTGGGACTAAGAGCGCACACGCCAATCATAGGAAGAAACAGGAAGTGACTGGGCGGAAATAACATGGCCGTGCGTTCCACAGCGCTGCTGTATGTATGTCAGCACTGGAACTGGCTAATATATGATAATAAAATAAAATATTAGAAAATGGCATTAGCGTTTCACTAGATATAGATGTGGGGAACTGAATAGTAACTTAAGAAGCTGGAATCGCTTCAGTATGTGTAGTGCTTAAGTACCGTATATACCCATGTATAAGCCGAGATTTTCAGCCCATTTTTTAGGGCTGAAAGTCCCCCTCTCGGCTTATACGCGGGTCATATACGGGAGTCGGCGGGGAGGGGGAGCGGGGGTGTCGGATCATACTTACCCCTCCGCTGGCGCGGTCTCTGCAGCACCCCTGCTTCTCCCACGATCTCCGGCTCCTTCCTGCAGCTGTCACATGGCACCGCTTATTAAAGTCATGAATATGCACATATTCATGACTTTAATGAGTGGTACCACGTGACCGCTGCAGGACTGAAGCGCTGCGGAGAGCACCGGGAGAAGAGGAGAGGCTGCAGGGACGCAGGGCGGAGGGGTGAGTATAGCGATATTTACCTGTCCCTAGGTCCACAGCAGCGCTGCTCCCTCGGTCTGACTCCTCTGTGTGTGAATTATCAGGCAGAGGGCGCGATGACGTCGTTAGTGCGCGCCCCGACCCCTGCCAGAGCATTCACACACAGAGGAGTCAGACCGAGGGAGCAGTGCGCTGCGATGGACCGAGGGACAGGTAAATATCTCAGGTGCCGGAGTCCTGAGCGAGCGGTGTCACCGGCACCTGTCCCCCATAGCGCGCCGCTGTCACCACCTGCTCAGGACACCGGCACCTTGGCCCCCAGCGACGGGAGGTGAGTATGTCATTTTTTTTTGCAGCAGCAGCATATGAGGCCTATACTATGGGGCATAATTGTGCAGCATATGTGGGCATAATCTGGAGCATATGGGGGCATAATATGGAGCATATGGGGCATAATATGGAGTATATGGGGGCATAATATGGAGCATATGGGGGCATAATCTGTGTAACATATGGGGGCATAATATGGAGCATATGGGGGCATAATCTGTGGAATATATGGGGCATAATCTGAAGCATATGGGGGCATAATCTGTGGATCATACAGGGGCATAATCTGGAATATATGGGGGCATAATATGGAGCATATGGGGGCATAATCTGTGGAACATATGGGGGCATAATCTGGAGCATATGGGGGCATAATCTGTGGAACATATGGGGCATAATCTGGAGCATATGGGAGCATAATCTGTGGATCATACAGGGGCATAATCTGTGGAATATATGGGGGCATAATCTGGAGCATATGGGGGCATAATCTGTGGAGCATATGGGGGCATAATCTGTGGAGCATCATATGGGGGCATAATCATTTTTCACCCTAGGCTTATACGCGAGTCAATAAGTTTTCCCAGTTTTTTGTGGCAAAATTAGAGGGGGCCGGCTTATACATGGGTCGGCTTATACATGAGTATATACGGTATATGTGTGTTGTCATGGTAACTCTGCGAGGCACTGGGTAAATAGTAAATATAAGACCAAGGAGGAGGAAGGAAAAGGGGAGAAAACAAGAAAGAGAATACAAAGAAGGTGCACATAAACCATTTTATTCTGTAGAATAGGTAAGATCACACACAATAAAGTGGATTCCTATCTCGCCGTGATTTTTAATGGTGAAAAGGTCATAGTGAGAATCCCAGTATGAGAAGCGTGGTGACTTGTGATTAATGGTCCAACAATTCTAATAGAGGCGGCTCTGAAGGGAAAGAGGAGAATGTATTAAAAAAAATGGAAATAAACATATCACAATATCGATGCAACATTGGTATATAACATTTTAAACAGCAATATTAACCCCCTCCAAAAAAAAAAAAAAAAAGTGTAGATTTTTACAAAAAGGCAGACAGTTCATATTCCCTATTTAGGCCTCTTGGATGCATAATGTCTAGTGTATGTATCCAATAAGCCTCACATTTTTTTAGAAGTTGGATACTGTTTCCTCCTCTCCGGGAGGGTGAGATCTGTTCAATGATTTGGAATTTTAACTGGGAAACATTATGACCAGCGGTAACAAAATGGTAGGGGATGGGGAGGAGAAGGTTCTTACATCGTACGGTGGATTTGTGCTTAGAAATCCTGTCCCGTATTGTTTGAGAGGTTCCCCTATGTACATCAGGCCACACGGGCATTTAATGAGATACACTACGTAAGTTGAATCGCAGGTAAAATTATTTCTGATTTTAAATTCTTTTCCAGAATGAGGATGAAAAAATGTTATCTCCTTTGGTAACATTATTACATTGTATGCATCGTAGACATGGAAAAGTTCCACATTTCGGTTTCTGAAGGAACCGCTGTGTTGTAATCGGAGATTTTGACCCAAAGTCGGCCCGAACTAGGGAATCACGTAAATTGGGTGGGCGTTTGTAGCAAGGTGAAAACGGTTCCTTAAACTCATTGACCTCTGGGTATGCTGTTGCTAATAGGTGCCAATTTTTACGTATGGCCCTATGAATGATATTAGTAACCGGATGATATGTATGCACAAATGGGATACGTGTGCCAATTTTCTTATCTGATCGTGTATCTAATTCTCTAGATTTTTGTAAGATAGAGGCGGGATATCCTCTGGCCTGAAATTTCTCAGTCATCTCCAAGAGACGTTGTTGCTGTGTAGTTTCATCAGAAACTATGCGTTTCACCCTCTGAAACTGTGATTTAGGAATGGCTTCTTTTGTAGAGGGTGGATAAAGGCTCTGATAGTGTAATAAGCTATTTTTTATCAGTTTCTTTAATAAAGAGGTCAGTGGAGAGTTTTCCTTCAGAATTTTTCATAACTAGAGTATCAAGAAAATTGATATACCAGAGGTCATAATTCATAGTAAATTGTATTCCTGGCCAGGATGA
This sequence comes from Oophaga sylvatica, assembly GCA_033576555.1. Taxonomy (NCBI): domain Eukaryota; kingdom Metazoa; phylum Chordata; class Amphibia; order Anura; family Dendrobatidae; genus Oophaga; species Oophaga sylvatica. The sequence goes on from JARQOD010000003.1 coordinate 311,508,478, forward strand.
GTTTAACAATTCAAGGAATCCCTGAAGGTGTTCTATAGGGCCAGACCAAATACAAAAAACATCATCAATATACCGCTTCCATGTAATTACATAGTCGCAAAATAGGGGATGTAAATATATGATGCTCTCTTTGAAATCAGTCATATATGCGTTTGCATATGGGGGTGCTGCGTTAGACCCCATAGCGGTCCCACGCATTTGGAGATAAAAGTCATCCTGGAAAAGGAAAAAAATTGAAGTAAGTAAAATTTTTAAGAGGTCAATACAAAGATTAACCTTGTCACTATCCATTGTGGTGGAAGATAATAGACGAGTTACAGACTGGATACCCTCAGTATGGGGGATAGAGGTATATAAGTCTTTCACGTCTAGTGTGACAAGTAGTGCATTAGGGGGAATCGTTTGAAGTTCCTGAATTAATTTGAGAAAGGCCCCTGTATCCAAAATGTATGACCTTGTTTGTTTAATAAGAGGGGTGAGGATTTTCTCAAGAAATATTGCAAGTCGGGAAAGGATAGAATTAGTTGATGCTACGATCGGTCTCCCTGGAGGTTTTTCAAGGTTTTTGTGGACCTTCGGGAGAATGTAGAATACTGGCGTATGAGGATTTGTATTAGTAAGGAATTTGCATGTTTTTGGGTCTAATACTCCCAGATTGGAGTATTTCTGTAGAGTTGTCCTTATGTTATGGCTAATGTCGAGTGTTGGATTTTTAGAAAGAGGCTGATAGACAGAAATATCACTCAATTGACGTTTAACCTCCGTAAGGTACATAGATTTGTCCATTACAACTAGAGCACCCCCCTTGTCTGCTGGCTTCAAAATAATAGAGTCATCGTCTTGTAAGCATTTGAAGGCCTTACGTTCCTCTGCAGAAAAATTAGAAGGGTAAAATAATTTACCTTTATCAATATCATAGCGTAAGGTTTGAAACGAACTATAAACAAAGTTGACAAAAGTTTCAACAGCATGTGAGTTTTGGGGAGGCCGAAACAGACTTTTATTGCGTAGACCTAGGCTAAGAGCAGATAAAAGTTTGGGATTGGACGATGTCGGTGGGTCAGGGGTGTCAGGTCTCGAAGCATAGTATGCTTTGAATCTAATGCGACGAAAAAACTTATGTAAATCCATATCTAAATCGAAAGTCCGACAATGGTAAGATGGACAAAAAGAGAGTCCTTTCTGTAGTACCCTGTGTTCTATCTGGTTAAGAGTTCTGGAGGATATGTTTATTACCAGATTGTCCGTACCTTCGAACGGGTGATCTGACCTTGGTCCTGTTTTCTTCTTCTGCCCCCTTCTGGTCTTCTTCTGTAGTCTCGTCCCCGATGTTGTCCTAAAAAAGGAAGAGCTGTGGTAGATGACGTGAGACCATGTTCCTGGTCTGATTCTGAAGTTGAATAGTCGGTAGACGTATGTTGGCCATAACTTGGACCACTGCGCTTGAAGTTGGTTTGCCATCTATAAACTTGATTGGAGCGATAGTCCTCCGCGTCTCTGGCGAATTTATTACGTTTCCTCGTTTCAATGTCGCGTTTGTGATGATTAATGCGTTCCTGTATTTCGGATTTGAGTGTCCGAGTTCCCCTGGAGTACTGGTTGCTGCCAATTGGGATTCAATCGTTTTTACACGCTCAGAGCTGGAAATGATAGCTTTCTGCAGATATTCAACTGTCAGTGTTATTAAATCAAGAGAGCATTTATTTAAAATGTGCTCAAATTTAGTGCAAAACTCTGGTGACTCCCTAAACAGTGTAGGGCGCAGAGGAACCCGGAGGCCTCTGGGAATGCGTTGACCGCGTAAGTATTCTGATAGGGTAGCACAGTGAAGTTCCGTATTGGTAAGGGACCTAAGTTCCCTTTCCCAATCTCTGCCTCGGACTTCATGTGATGGAATTTGTAAAAAATCACTGGATAACTTAGACTGAGCAAGTATACTCGCGGCTTCCTCTGCGTTATACAAGAAAGTGTTAGTGGACATGACCCAAGGTGTGCAACCACGTATGGGAAAATACTAATATAAAAATAGATCGTGAGCACAACCTTAATGGAAATGGTGCTTAAAGTCTAGGTTCCCACTCGGGTACTAATGACAAAGAAAAGTCTAAGCACTCAACTTAATAATTTATTAGTAGTATCTTCAAAATATTTCGGTCTTGGTGACCTTCATCAGTACTACTGAAATAACAATTCAAATGCATAAGAATTTGTACAGACAAAAAAGGAAAAAGCATAATAAACTAAAGTATATATAAAATATGTCTATATGGGTCTGAATCAAGAACAAAAAGAAAACGAGTGGATTGACTACGAGTATGCATAGACAGTCGTGGTGGTATCCTAAATAGGAAAATCAGGAAAAAATAGTGCCATACCTTATATGTACAGGTCCTTCTCAAAAAATTAGCATATAGTGCTAAATTTCATTATTTTCCATAATGTAATGATTAAAATTAAACTTTCATATATTTTAGATTCATTACACACCAAATGAAATTTGTCAGGTCTTTTATTGTTTTAATACTGATGATTTTGGCATACAGCTCATGAAAACCCAAAAATCCTGTCTCAAAAAATTAGCATATTTCATCCGTCCAATAAAATAAAAGTGTTTAAAACAAAATTAAAAAAAAAACCATCAAATAATAATGTTCAGTTATGCACTCAATACTTGGTCGGGAATCCTTTTGCAGAAATGACTGCTTCAATGCGGCGTGGCATGGAGGCAATCAGCCTGTGGCACTGCTGAGGTGTTATGGAGGCCCAGGATGCTTCGATAGCGGCCTTAAGCTTATCCAGAGTGTTGGGTCTTGCGTCTCTCAACTTTCTCTTCACAATATCCCACAGATTCTCTATGGGGTTCAGGTCAGGAGAGTTGGCAGGCCAATTGAGCACAGTAATACCATGGTTAGTAAACCATTTACCAGTGGTTTTGGCACTGTGAGCAGGTGCCAGGTCGTGCTGAAAAATGAAATCTTCATCTCCATAAAGCATTTCAGCCGATGGAAGCATGAAGTGCTCCAAAATCTCCTGATAGCTAGCTGCATTGACCCTGCCCTTGATGAAACACAGTTGACCAACACCATCAGCTGACATGGCACCCCACACCATCACTGACTGTGGGTACTTGACACTGGACTTCAGGCATTTTGGCATTTCCTTCTCCCCAGTCTTCCTCCAGACTCTGGCACCTTGATTTCCGAATGACATGCAAAATTTGCTTTCATCAGAAAAAAGTACTTGGGACCACTTAGCAACAGTCCAGTGCTGCTTCTTTGTAGCCCAGTGCTGCTTCTCTGTTTCTGGTTCAAAAGTGGCTTTACCTGGGGAATGGGGCACCTGTAGCCCATTTCCTGCACACGCCTGTGCACGGTGGTTCTGGATGTTTCTACTCCAGACTCAGTCCACTGCTTCCTCAGGTCCCCCAAGGTCTGGAATCGGTCCTTCTCCACAAACTTCCTCAGGGTCCGGTCACCTCTTCTCGTTGTACAGCGTTTTCTGCCACATTGTTTCCTTCCAACAGACTTCCCATTGAGGTGCCTTGATACAGCACTCTGGGAACAGCCTATTTGTTGAGAAATTTCTTTCTGGGTCTTACCTTCTTGCTTGAGGGTGTCAATGATGGCCTTCTGGACATCAGTCAGGTCGCTAGTCTTACCCATGATGGCGGTTTTGAGTAATGAACCAGGCAGGGAGTTTGTAAAAGCCTCAGGAATCTTTTGCATGTGTTTAGAGTTAATTAGTTGATTCAGAAGATTAGGGTAATAGCTCGTTTAGAGAACCTTTTCTTGATATGCTAATTTTTTGAGACAGGATTTTGGGTTTTCATGAGCTGTATGCCAAAATCATCAGTATTAAAACAATAAAAGACCTGAAAAATTTCAGTTGGTGTGTAATGAATCTAAAATATATGAAAGTTTAATTTTAATCATTACATTATGGAAAATAATGAAATTTAGCACTATATGCAATTTTTTGAGAAGGACCTGTATATAGAAAATGGCTCCTAGAGAGACAGGTGCCCCAAGTGAAGAATGCTGCCTAAATAAGGGTATAATAATTGTGAAAATGGCTCTGAGTATCGACAGTGAATAGATAGTGACCAAATAGGCAGTACTTACATAAAAATAAGCGTGGCTTATGACAAAGCTGAAAAAATTGAGAAATTGACAAAAATCAGTGATGTATTGTCAAAGTAGAAAAAGAGCTTATATAGCATATGTATTAAATTACCTCTGTGGTAATGCCGAGTGTCTAATATTGCGGTGTCCACTGCTATGAAGACTGGGGCTGTACAAGAAATAAAAAAAAAATGGGGCATAGGAGTTATATAATGTTAAGATTTACACATGATCGCTACAATACCTGAACCAGGACGCTATCTGCGCAGTCTAGATGTCTTCCCTTAGATGTGAGAGGCGGAAGTGAGGCAATAGCCATACGTAAAAATTGGCACCTATCAGCAACAGCATACCCAGAGGTCAATGAGTTTAAGGAACTGTTTTTACCTTGCTACAAACGCCCACCTAATTTACGTGATTCCCTAGTTCGGGCCGACTTTGGGTCAAAATCCCCGATTACAACACAGCGGTTCATTTGAGAAACCGAAATGTGGAACTTTTCCATGTCTGCGATGCGTACAATGTAATAATGTTACAAAAGGAGAGAAATTTTTTCATCCTCATTCTGGAAAAGAATTTAAAATCAGAAATAATTTTACCTGCGATTCAACTTACGTAGTGTATCTCATTAAGTGCCCGTGTGGCCTGATGTACATAGGGGAGACCTCACAAACAATACGGGACAGGATTTGTAAGCACATATCCACCGTACGATGTAAGAACCTTCTTCTCCCCATCCCCTACCATTTTGTTACCGCTGGTCATAATGTTTCCCAGTTAAAATTCCAAATCATTGAACAGATCTCACCCTCCCGGAGAGGAGGAAACAGGATCCAACTTCTAAAAAAACGTGAGGCTTATTGGATACATACACTAGACACTATGCATCCAAGAGGCCTAAATAGGGAATATGAACTGTCTGCCTTTTTGTAAAAATCTACACTTTTTTTTTTTTTGGGGGGGTTAATATTGCTGTTTAAAATGTTATATACCAATGTTGCATCGATATTGTGATATGTTTATTTCCATTTTTATTAATACATTCTCCTCTTTCCCTTCAGAGCCGCCTCTATTAGAATTGTTGGACCGTTAATCACAAGTCACCACGCTTCTCATACTGGGACTCTCACTGTGACCTTTTCACCATTAAAAATCACGGCGAAATAGGAATCCACTTTATTGTGTGTGATCTTACCTATTCTATTTGCCAGTTCCAGCGCTGACATACATACAGCAGCGCTGTGGAACGCACGGCCATGTTATTTCCACCCAGTCACTTCCTGTTTCTTCCTATGATTGCCGTGTGCGCTCTTAGTCCCACCTCTTTCCCATATAAAGAGACAAACAGAGCTATTGCCTCACTTCCGCCTCTCACATCTAAGGGAAGACATCTAGACTGCGCAGATAAGCATCCTGATTCAGGTATTGTAGCGATGATTTTCTCCAGTGGGCATCATGTGTAACTCTTAACATTATATTATTCCTATGCCCCATTTTTTGTTTCTTGTACAGCCCCAGTCTTCATAGCGGTGGACACCGCAATATTAGACACTCGGCATTACCACAGAGGTAATATTAGGGTTCAATTTCCCACTGCTGCACAAGGGGAGTCTCGAACCAGTCCCGCTGCGGTCTCCCATTCATCTCCGCCCGCAGTGGAGCCTGCTCTGCTTAGACGTCGGTCCCAGCGTCTCGCCCAGTCTGTGTGCAGAGGATTACTGCTGCTCCTCCTTGCTCTGCTATTGTGGCCAGTATTGGTTAGCGGCGAGCAGACGTCTTTAGGACAAAGTCCTTTTTTTCCCCTTCTGATCATGCACAGAGTGAGATCTCTCATTGGAGATCAGGGGTCACAAGCTCAGGTACTGCAGCAGCTCCTATTGGTCCGCCAGGAAGGTCCTGTGACTACTGGTGTTCAGGAACAAGTTTCATTGGTCCTTGTTTCTGGCAGGTCCTGTAGCTGTTACTATAAAAGGGTAGCATGGCTGGGCCGCCATGCGCTAGTATCAATCGTCATATGCTTTGCGCCAGTGTGGTCATGCGTGTGTGTGGTTAGGGCCCAGCTGAAATAAGCCCCTAGAATACCGACTTAATCGGTGAGGAGTTTGGTATGCTAGCTGGTCAGGGTCGGTGTCCTAGATGCCCTAGATTACCGGCATAACCGGTGAGGCGTTTGATTGCCGTATTCAGGGCCTGGCGTTCAGACGCCATAGATTGCGGGTGTCTCCCGCGAGGACAATAGCGCATGATCACGTTCTATGTTCGCTTAGCAGTCAACTGTGTACCTGGGTGCCTGACAGGACACAGAAGTTTGTCTCAGCGGCTCTGTGACGTAGCAGGGTTCGCTTTCAACACTAGACAGCGCCCTAGCGTGTTTATTTTGCGACTCAGTTGTGTTAAGTGAGTTCGCATACATCGTCATATAGCGCTGCGGCACTCCTTCTAGCGGCTCTGTGGAATAACAGAGTTCACACATATTGCCACAGCGCGTTACGGCGTTTATTTTGGCGACTCTGCGGGATAACAGAGTTCGCTTCTTGCGCCATTTTACTAGCAGCAGGCTCTGCCTGCACGGTGGACCCCGGGCTGCGAACGCACCTCTTTACATAATATATTTGGTGCGTTCGGCAGACCCTAACAGGTAATTTAATACATATGCTATATAAGCACTTTTTCTACTTTGACAATACACCACTGATTTTTGTCAATTTCTCAATTTTCTCAGCTTTGTCATAAGCCACGCTTATTTTTATGTAAGTACTGCCTATTTGGTCACTATCTATTCACGGTCGATACTCAGAGCCATTTTCACAATTATTATACCCTTATTTAGGCAGCATTCTTCACTTGGGGCATCTGTCTCAATAGGAGCCATTTTCTATATACATATAAGGTATGGCACTATTTTTTCCTGATTTTTCTATTTAGGATACCACCACGACTGTCTATGCATACTCATAGTCAATCCACTCGTTTTCTTTTTGTTCTTGATTTAGACCCATATAGACATATTTTATATATATTTTAGTTTATTATGCTTTTTCCTTTTTGTCTGTACAAATTCTTATGCATTTGAATTGTTATTTCAGTAGTACTGCTGAAGGTCACCAAGACCGAAATGTTTTGAAGATACTACTAATAAATTATTAAGTTGAGTGCTTAGTCTTTTCTTTGTCATTAGTACCCGGAGTGGGAACCTAGACTTTAAGCACCATTTCCATTAAGGTTGTGCTCACGATCTATTTTTATATTAGTATTTTCCCATACGTGGTTGCACACCTTGGGTCATGTCCACTAACACTTTCTCGTATAACGCAGAGGAAGCCGCGAGTATCCTTGCTCAGTCTAAGTTATCCAGTGATTTTTTTACAAATTCCATCACACGAAGTCCGAGGCAGAGATTGGGAAAGGGAACTTAGGTCCCTTACCAATACGGAACTTCACTGTGCTACCCAATCAGAATACTTACGCGTTCAATGAATTCCCAGAGGCCTCCGGGTTCCTTTGCGCCCTACACTGTTTAGGGAGTCACCAGAGTTTTGCACTAAATTTGAGCACATTTTAAATAAATGCTCTCTTGATTTAATAACACTGACAGTTGAATATCTGTAGAAAGCTATCATTTCCAGCTCTGAGCGTGTAAAAACTATCGAATCCCAATTGGCAGCAACCAGTACTCCAGAGGAACTCGGGACACTCAAATCCGAAATACAGGAAAGCATTAATCATCACAAATGCGACATTGAAAAGAGGAAACGTAATAAATTCGCCAGAGACGCGGGGGACTATTGCTCCAATCAAGTTTATAGATGGCAAACCAACTTCAAGCGCAGTGGTCTAAGTTATGGCCAACATACGTCTACCGACTATTCAACTTCAGGATCAGACCAGGAACATGGTCCCACGTCATCTACCACAGCTCTTCCTTTTTTAGGACAACATCGGGGATGAGACTACAGAAGAAGACCAGAAGGGGGCAGAAGAAGAAAAGAGGACCAAGGTCGGATCACCCGTTCGAAGGTACGGACAATCTGGTAATAAACATATCCTCCAGAACTCTTAACCAGATAGAACACAGGGTACTACAGAAAGGACTCTCTTTTTGTCCATCTTACCATTGTCGGACTTTCGATTTAGATATGGATTTACATAAGTTTTTTCGTCGCATTAGACTCAAAGCATACTATGCTTCGAGACCAGACACCCCTGAACCACCGACATCGTCCAATCCCAAACTTTTATCTGCACTTAGCCTAGGTCTATGCAATAAAAGTTTGTTTCAGCCTCCCCAAAACTCACATGCTGTTGAAACTTTTGTCAACTTTGTTTATAGTTCCTTTCAAACCTTACGCTATGATATTGATAAAGGTAAATTATTTTACCCTTCTAATTTTTCTGCAGAGGAACGTAAGGCCTTCAAATGCTTACAAGACGATGACTCTATATATTTGAAGCCAGCAGACAAGGGGGGTGCTCTAGTTGTAATGGACAAATCTATGTACCTTACGGAGGTTAAACGTCAATTGAGTGATATTTCTGTCTATCAGTCTCTTTCTAAAAATCCAACACTCGACATTAGCCATAACATTAGGACAACTCTACAGAAATACTCCAATCTGGGAGTATTAGACCCAAAAAAAGCGAATTCCTTACTAATACAAATCCTCATACGCCAGTATTCTACATTCTCCCAAAGGTACAAAAAACCTTGAAAAACCTCCAGGGAGACCGATCGTAGCATCAACTAATTCTACCCTTTCCCCACTTGCAATATTTCTTGAGAAAATCCTCACCCCTCTTATTAAACAAACAAGGTCATATATTTTGGATACAGGGGCCTTTCTCAAATTAATTCAGGAATTTCAAATGATTCCCCCTAATGCACTACTTGTCACACTAGACGTGAAAGACTTATATATCTCTATCCCCCATACTGAGGGTATCCAGTCTGTAACTCGTCTATTATCTTCCACCACAATGGATAGTGACAAGGTTAATCTTTGTACTGACCTCTTAAAAATTGTACTTACTTCAATTTTTTTCCTTTTCCAGGATGACTTTTATCTCCAAATGCGTGGGACCGCTATGGGGTCTAACGCAGCACCCCCATATGCGAACGCATATATGACTGATTTCGAAGAGAGCATCATATATTTACATCCCCTATTCTGCGACTATGTAATTACATGGAAGCGGTATATTGATGATGTTTTTTGTATTTGGTCTGGCCCTATAGAACACCTTCAGGGATTCCTTGAATTGTTAAACTCATCCTGGCCAGGAATACAATTTACTATGAATTATGACCTCTGGTATATCAATTTTCTTTATACTCTAGTTATGAAAAATTCTGAAGGAAAACTCTCCACTGACCTCTTTATTAAAGAAACTGATAAAAATAGCTTATTACACTATCAGAGCCTTCATCCACCCTCTACAAAATAAGCCATTTCTAAATCACAGTTTCAGAGGGTGAAACGCATAGTTTCTGATGAAACTACACAACAACAACATCTCTTGGAGATGACTGAGAAATTTAAGGCCAGAGGATATCCCGCCTCTATCTTACAAAAATCTAGAGAATTAGATACACGATCAGATAAGAAAATTGGCACACGTATCCCATTTGTGCATACATATCATCCGGTTGCTAATATCATTCATAGGGCCATATGTAAAAATTGGCACCTATTAGCAACAGCATACCCAGAGGTCAATGAGTTTAAGGAACCGTTTTTACCTTGCTACAAATGCCCACCCAATTTACGTGATTCCCTAGTTCGGGCTGACTCTGGGTCAAAATCCCCGATTACAACACAGCAGTTCCTTCAGAAACCGAAATGTGGAACTTTTCCATGTCTACGATGCATACAATGTAATAATGTTTCCAAAGGAGATAAATTTTTTCATCCTCATTCTGGAAAAGAATCAGAAATTATTTTACTTGCGATTCTACTTATGTAGTGTATCTCATTACGATGTAAGAACCTTCTCCTCCCCATCCCCTACCATTTTGTTACCGCTGGTCAGAATGTTTCCCAGTTAAAATTCCAAATCATTGAACAGATCTCACCCTACCGGAGAGGAGGAAACAGGATCCAACTTCTAAAAAAACGTGAGGCTTATTGGATACATACACTAGACACTATGCATCCAAGAGGCCTAAATAGGGAATGTGAACTGTCTGCCTTTTTGTAAAAATCTACACTTTTTTTTTTTGGGGGGGGGTTCATATTGCTGTTTAAAATGTTATATACCAATGTTGCATCGATATTGTGATATGTTTATTTCCATTTTTATTAATACATTCTCCTCTTTCCCTTCAGAGCCGCCTCTATTAGAATTGTTGGACCATTAATGACAAGTCACCACGCTTCTCATACTGGGACTCTCACTGTGACCTTTTCACCATTAAAAATCACGGCGAGATAGGAATCCACTTTATTGTGTGTGATCCTGCCTATTCTACAGAATAAAATGGTTTATGTGCACCCTCCTTTGTATTCTCTCTCTTGTTTTCTCCCCTTTTCCTGACTCCTCCTTGGTCTTATATTTACCATCCACCTTGTGCCTCGCAGAGTTACCATGACAACACACATATACTTAAGCGCTGCACATACTGAAGCGATTCCAGCTTCTTAAGTTACTATTCAGTTCCCCACATTTATATCTAGTGAAACGCTAATGCCATTTTCTAATATTTTATTATCATATATTTGCCAGTTCCAGCGCTGACATACATACAGCAGCGCTGTGGAACGCACGGCCATGTTATTTCCGCCCAGTCACTTCCGGTTTCTTCCTATGATTGGCGTGTGCACTCTTAGTCCCACCTCTTTCCCATTTAAAGAGACATACAGAGCTATTACCTCACTTCCGCCTCTCACATCTAAGGGAAGACATTTAGACTGCGCAGATAGCGTCCTGGTTCAGGTATTGTGATGATTTTCTACAGTGGGCATCATGTGTAACTCTTAACATTATATGACTCCTATGCCTCATTTTTTTTATTATTTCTTGTACAGCCCCAGTCTTCATAGCGGTGGACACCGCAATATTAGACACTCGGCATTACCACAGATGTAATTTAATACATATGCTATATAAGCACTTTTTCTACTTTTACAATACACCACTGATTTTTGTCAATTTCTCAATTTTCTCAGCTTTGTCATAAGCCACGCTTATTTTTATGTAAGTACTGCCTATTTGGTCACTATCTATTCACGGTTGATACTCAGAGCCATTTTCACAATTATTATACCCTTATTTAGGCAGCATTCTTCACTTGGGGCATCTATGTCTCTCTAGGAGCCATTTTCTATATACATATAAGGTATGGCACTATTTTTTCCTGATTTTCCTATTTAGGATACCACCACGACTGTCTATGCATACTCGTAGTCAATCCACTCATTTTCTTTTTGTTCTTGATTTAGACCCATATAGACATATTTTGTATATACTTTAGTTTATTATGCTTTTTCCTTTTTTGTCTGTACAAATTCTTATGCATTTGAATTGTTATTTCAGTAGTACTGATGAAGGTCACCAAGACCGAAACGTTTTGAAGATACTACTAATAAATTATTAAGTTGAGTGCTTAGTCTTTTCTTTGTCACTGTTTTGGTTGAGGGCAATTTGGAGTGATTGAGAAAATATTGGATTCTCGTTTTGCTAGACGGAAACTCCAGTATTTGGTTAAGTGGAGAGGTTATGGTCAAGAGGACAATTCTTGGGTGTTTGCTTCGGACATCCATGCTAGGAGACTGATCCGTGCATATCATGGTGGTCATCCTGATCGGCCTGATTGCGCAAGTGAGGGTTCGGTGACCCCTCCTCAAGGGGGGTACTGTTGTAATCACGTTGGAGGCGACTTCGGAGCTGGGGCTCCCTCCGGTGGTTGCTGAGGGTAATGAACCAATTGCTGAATGGCTTTCAGCTGGGTCCAAATGGTCTGATATAAGTGACCTGAACTCCAATCAGCCTTGCCGGTAATCAATTGTTCTTCCTGGTTTTGGTTTGATCTCATCTTGCATTCATGCTATCATTCAGATAAGTGACTGTGTTTTTTTTTTCCTCTGGTTGGATTTTCCTTGCTGGTTTGCTGCCTTGCAGTGGATTTCTGCCTGGTCCCCTTTGAGGCCTGGCGCTGCATTTGTGCTCAGTTTGTGTTTGCACTTTTGCTCTGTCCCTGTGTCACTTTTTATTTGCTGAATTGCTGTGTGTTACACCAGAGATCTGATTTAGATGGTAGAGATCGTGTGATCTCAGGTTTTTTGTTAATCAGAAGTGTTGGTATTTTTGTCAGGGTTTTTTGGGTTGCAGTCAGAATTCTTTCCTATATTTTTCTATCTAGACAGAATTGGACCCCAGCGTTTGCTCATTCTATTTTCTGTCTGTGTTCATATTTTCTTCTTGTCTAACTGCCATTACATGTTTGGGGGCTTCCTATTCCTTTGGGGGTTCTGCTACGGGGCAGTTAGCTTTCATCTTTCTGTCTTTAGGTGTAGCAATCTCTCCGGCTGTGACGAGGCGTCTAGGATCACCGTAGGTACGCTCCATGGCTACTTCTAGTGTTGCGGTTAGTTTAGGGTTCTGCAACCCAGTAGTTTCCAGCCTCTCTGGTGTATGGTTTCTTTGGCTATTTTTGCTATTTCTCCTCAGCTACCGAAACATAACACATATCCCACTTTGTCATTTTGTGCTGTGGTGACATAGTACTGTGATTTGAGCAGTGGTGCATGAAGAAATATATATTTGGGGGGCAGTTACTACCCTGATTCACCATGCCGTATCTCACCTTGTTATTTAGTGGCAGTGAAATTCCACAGTGTGCATAGCTCATGCACATTAAAAAAAACAACATTTTTTTTATTGCTAAACGTGATACAGCTTGCCGTATTCCACGTTGTCATTTTATGACGGTGATATGAAGCTGTCTGCAGACCTAATGCACATTAGAAAAAACAAAATAATAATTTTTTTCTGTTGGAAAACATGATACAGTTCCCCATATCCCACGCGGTCATTTTGTGACGGTGATATGAAGCTGTCTGCAAAACTAACGCACATTACAAAACAGACATTATTTTTTCTGTTGCAAAACATGATACAGCAACTGTAGGAAAGAGGGCATTCCAATGCCATGGACAATCTTCTATATTATACAGGTCTCATCTACACTAAAATATTTTTTTTTATGTTACGTACATGATGCAGAAAGGGGGATCTCAGTTTGAAATAGTTTTGAGCATCTAGTCAATGTTATACAGGTCTCATCGACAGGCCATGCTCAAGCAAATTTCCTAGCTCTGGTGACCTGGATGTCATCATGATGACATCGGGTCACCATGGCAGCGATCAGGACCCCGAGTCACACCGTGGGGTCTCCGCTCAAAGGGCAGAGGGGCTGTCATCCCTCTGCTGGCTCCTGGAATGCTGCGATGGCAGCATTACGGGGTTAAAGTGCCGGGAGTGGTGGGTGCAACATAACCAGATTGTGAAATGTTTCAGTTGTATTGACATTGTCAATGATAAACAATCTAGATATAGATAGAGTGCTAGATTTGGCAGACACTTCCACTGCAGCAGGGTTCACAGTGATACACAAGCCAAGATACACCAGGGATTCATAAACACCTAGCATCAGTTTTGCAATCGTCACCATAGGTGAAAAAATGCTGCTTCCAGTCCTGTGCGCACTTGGTGATCCAGTATTATGAGGGCTGCCAGTCATTACCAATGATTACTTATCAGAACTTGGGCTGAGGGACAGAGTCTCAAAAGGGATTAGGCTTTAAAAAGATACCATAGATAGGATAGGAGCCTGCCCTGTTTGCCTACTATGCAGTATGATGACCTCTTCGGGGAACAGCAGAATTTTGGGCCATTATTGTTGCCACTATTTGTCTATTAATAAAGCTTTTTGTTTTTTTATAAATAAGATGTTGTCTATACTTCTTTGTTCTGGTGTATATTATTAACTCTTCGGAGTATTATATCTATACCATATGGGCTATTGGGCCGATTTTGGGGTGAAGCAAGTTTGCTTCCATTCTATTATATTTATAGTGTTGTATATGACGCTTTGTCTTAATCTTTTCTGTTGAAGATAGTGTCACAATTGACTGTTTCTTACTTGTCCAACTAATTGGTCCACCTGAGAGAAAAAAATATGTCCACTGGTAGATCTTCTGTCAGTTGGATCTCCAGCCCAATCTGCATCAACATATCCTGTTAAAATGCAATTATCATCTGTGGGTAATTTCAGCTTAACATTGCTAGTTCCTTTCAAATAATGTATTACTCTCTTCACGGCATTCCAATCAGCTTTATTTGGTTTTGATACCTTTCTACTCAGGATTCCTTCTGCTGCTGCGATGTCTGGTCTTGTAATGGTCGCTAGATACAGTAGTTTTCCTATTGCTGTTCTGTATTCTTCATTCTTTGGTAGCATATTCTTTTCACTGTTCATTCTTTGAGATAATTAGTTTCCATTGGAGACTTTACTGTTTTTGCATCCTATAGTCCAAATTTTTATTTTATGTCTTGAATTATGTGATTTTGATTCAGTAGGAAACATCCGTCTTCTTCTCTTTCTATCTGTATTCCTAGGTACTGTTTTACATTTCCCAAGTCTTTGATTTCAAAATGTTGTTTCATGGTTTTTAGAATGTTTTCTTTATCCCTTTCTTGTTTAAAACAAATCAAAATGTGATCTACATATATGAGTACATAAATCCATCTATTACTCAGCCTTTTTGTGTACAAGCATGGATCAGCTTTGCTTCTTTGAAATTTTTCATTTGTTAGTACTTCCGTGATTTTGTCATTCCACGCTTTAGCTGCTTGCTTTAAACCATGTATGCTTTTCTGTAGTTTACAAGCTTTGTTTGGATTTCTTTCATCTTTGAATCCTGGAGGTTGTTCCATGTTAATGTCTTCTGTTAAATCTCCATTCAAAAAAGCTGTCTTTACATCTAGATGTCTTAGCTCCATCTGTTCCATTGATGCAACTGTAAGTAAAGTTCTTATAGTAGTGTGTTTGACAACTGGAGCAAATGTTTCATCATAGTCTTCTCCATATTTTTGAGAATACCCTTTAGCTACGAGTCTTGATCGATATCTTTCAGGTGTGCCATCTGTTTGGTATTTTACTTTAAAAATCCATTTACGTGCTATGGCTTTTCTTCCTTCTGGCAAATCTGTTAGTGTCCATGTATTTGAATCATGCATGGATTTAATTTCTGTTTCTGTTGCTTCTATCCATTTCTTAGCTTCTTCTTCAGAAAGTTTAGATATGTCTTCCCAAGAGGTAGGCTCATGGATTTTTCTTATACTTGTCTTGTATGAGAGACGTTTTGGTGTTTTTTAGAGTTGAGCGATACTTTCCGATATCCAAAAGTATCGGAATCGGAATGGTATCGCCGATACCCAAAAAATATCGGCGATACCCGATACCGATACCGGAAGTCCAATGTAAGTCTATGGGAACAAAATATCGAAATTAAAAAAAAAACCATTCTTGCCTTGTAGGTTAATTGTACATGAAGGAAAACAACAAAGAGTAATGTAGAATGTATTGGGGGAGGTTGAGGAGACATTAAAGGCATAGATGTTTAACCCAATCCAATGGAATAGCATTAATTTTTTTTTTTTAGGAAATACGTTCGGATTGACGAAGAAATTGACAATGTTGTTAACCTTTTTTCTATTTTGGCAAATATGTATGTTTCACAACTTCCATGCTCTTCACCTTTTTAACTTTTGACACACTTTCTCCTTCATAATCTTCGGCAGCATCATCTTTGTCATCAAATTATTCTTCATTTTCACCTTCTTTATCTTCTTCTAAAACTTCTTGCTTTTCATGTTTTTGTTAACATTACTCATATTGTTCTTTTTAAACTATTATTCTTCTTCATATTATAGTCCTTCATCTTCTTCATCATATTCTTATTTGTGACATAGATTCCTGTACTTGTAATCTGTAAAAGTATGATTTTTTCATCGTTCCGTTCTTGCTGCCACAAAAGATTTAAATTACAACAGTATTTGTCCGTGTTCAGTTTAGCCTGCAGCATCAGGCATTTACCAGGGGCACCACGAGGAGGAACGGACTCACCCCCATACACTGCTTAGTCTTCTTCTGCTTATAATTTAGAGCATATATTTTGCTCTTCATTTTGGTCTTATACTTCATGTTCTTCTGCCTTTAGATCTTCTGCTTATTGTTCTTGTGTCTCTTGTTCTGTATCTTGTATTTGTAGCACAACCTTGTACCAGCTGATGTTACTGGGACACGGTTACTAAGCAGGAGGTACCTGTGCTCCAAAGCACTACCAAGGACCAGCAGACGTTGCTGGAACTCGGATACTGAGATGGAGGCACCTAGGCCAAAGGCACTGCGGAGAACCAGTTGACGGTACTGGAACCCGGACGGGTAGCAGAAGGTACAAGAGCCAATGCAAGTAACGAGGACCAGCTGACTGTGCTGGAACCCGGAGGGGCAGCAGAAGGAAAAGAGCCAATGGCACAACCGAGGACCAGCTGACGTTACTGGGACACGGTTACTAAGCAGGAGGTACCTGTGCTCCAAAGCACTACCAAGGACAAGCAGACATTGCAGGAACTCGGATACCGAGATGGAGGCACCTAGGCCAAAGGCACTGCGGAGAACCAGTTGACGGCACTGGAACCCCGACGGGTAGCAGAAGGTACAAGAGCCAATGCAAGTAACGAGGACCAGCTGACTGTGCTGGAACCCGGAGGGGCAGCAGAAGGAAAAGAGCCAATGGCACAACCGAGGACCAGCTGACGTTACTGGGACACGGTTACTAAGCAGGAGGTACCTGTGCTCCAAAGCACTACCAAGGACAAGCAGACATTGCAGGAACTCGGATACCGAGATGGAGGCACCTAGGCCAAAGGCACTGCGGAGAACCAGTTGACGGCACTGGAACCCCGACGGGTAGCAGAAGGTACAAGAGCCAATGCAAGTAACGAGGACCAGCTGACTGTGCTGGAACCCGGAGGGGCAGCAGAAGGAAAAGAGCCAATGGCACAACCGAGGACCAGCTGACGTTACTGGGACACGGTTACTAAGCAGGAGGTACCTGTGCTCCAAAGCACTACCAAGGACAAGCAGACATTGCAGGAACTCGGATACCGAGATGGAGGCACCTAGGCCAAAGGCACTGTGGAGAACCAGCTGACGGTACTGGAACTCGGACGGGTACCATAAGGCACCCATGAAAATGTAAGTTGACAGGCCGCAAGCCGTCTGCAGTTACCAAATCACACAGTCCTACAGTGGGTGCTTGTCCTATTTTCACAACGGAAAGAGCCTTTATTTACATATCCCACAGCACACATAGGAATCACCTAAACTGCAGGCACCATAGAGTCGGATAACCGGAATGTAACATGACAGGACAACTTATTTGAGGCTAATTTACATTGACACTGCCAGGAAACAGCTGTGGTGCTGTAACCAGGGTGGGCATGAGTCAGTACCCGTGCCAATTACTTCCGAGCAACAACTGGCAGTGTTGGAGCCCAGGGATGAGAGGAGGACAGGGTGGAGGCAGCATGACTTTTTGTCGTACACACAGCAGGGGAACAGCTGCCATTACTCAACCCCAGTAACACAGGAGCAAGTGTTGACTGTGCTAACAGCACTTACAGGCAACAACTGGCGGTGTTGGAGCCCAGGGTCCAATGTATCGACTTCAATTGCTTCCACCTCCTCTCAGGAACACAGCACTGTTGATCAACCATCTGTCTCTTCACCGCCTGCCAAATTGCCCAGTCAGTCAGAGAGTTCTGTACAGGAGCCAGCTGAGTCTCTGCTTCTGTTCTCAGAATCTGTTGGTTTGCAAACAGGGGCACAGCCAAGCAGCATTCTGGAATGTGAAGAAGAGGGAGTATGCAGTGATGCGCAACAGCTGTGTCTCTCTGAATCTGAAGAGGCGGGTGAGACAGTGCCGATGGTCAGCACAAACCGCAGAACGCATCTGATGATGATGAGACTCAGGTGCCAGTTTCTGTTGAGCATGGTGGTGGCCAGACCACCCAACAGCAGCAGGTGTTGGAAGAGGTTAGTGGAGATGATGAGGTCCAAGACCCAACATGGCGTGAGGAACAGGAAGGTGGTGGTAGCAGCTCTGAGGAAGCGATTGCCCCAACGGTACAAACAGGAGGGAGAGTTAGGCTGCATACTCTGTTGCCTGTAGCCTCCATTTTGGCACCTGTTCGGATTTCTCTTCCAAAAGTCTAAACGGACGCTCCCAGGACTTGCACTGCGTGGTCCTTTTTTCAGACACTTGCAGATGATATTTGCTATGTCAAATGCAAGCTGTGTAATCAAAAAGTAAAAAGAGGTAAAGTGACAGTAACCTCAATACCACAAATATGTGTAAACATGTGCGGAGAAAACACGTAGTTGAGTTACAAAGACACACTGAAGATGTACAGTCTATAGAGAATCACTGCACAAGTTTAACTGCATATGTCATGGTTAAATTTGAAATTTTTATTGCACACTTGATGTGAAAAAAGAAATAGCTATGAGACTACTGACTGACGTTTTGGGCAACGCAGTGGCCTTTATCAAATAGTCGCTGGAAGAGATAGAAAAATTTACAGTCAATGACAATGTATAATATATACAATATATACAATAAATACATAGGGTGAAGAATATATATACATAGGAATTAGGCAACATGTTAAACATTTGGGTGATACTGTAGAACACGGAGAATTATCCCTCTAGGGTATGCGGGTGGATAATGTAGTTTTTTGTTGATTTTTGGGAGTGTGTAGAAAACAGGGGTGATGGGGTATTGAATATTAAGGAATGTCATAGTCTTACAGTCTATGGTGATCAATTAAAGATGTTTTGTCAGGATACGATCAATTTTTTGACAGATGTAAAATGTAGGGTCACAATTGAGTTGTCTGTAGGTTAGGTTAACTGACAGTTGTCTATGAATTTCGGCAATAGATTGGGTCTTATTCATAATAACGATAGCACCCCCCTTATCTGCTGGTTTAATAATAATGTTGGGGTTATCTTTCAGAGATTTTATGGCTTGTTTATCTGTGGGTGTCAGGTTGTGGCGTATCGGGTGTAGGCCCAATCTCGGCAAACCATCCACGAGCACAGGCTCTGAATGCTGCATTGCAAAACTCCTGTCCCTTGAAATGCTGTCATTCAGGCTGGTGGAGACTGACAGTTTACGGAACTTAATGGCTTGGCAGTCCCACAATACAATGTGCCAAGCTGATTTTATTTCAGCAGGCAAGCCGTCCCTGGTCTGCAAAAGCATGTTGTTGAGGTTAAAATTAAACATGCGCTACTAAACTCCGTCAGTAGCAATGTCCACCTGACCACCGCTGCGTGGACCAGTACCCATGGCCAGGGACGATACCTTTCCTTACTGCCCATTGGGTCAATGTTGTGGAGCCGGGTACAGATCTTGCGAGTGGCGCTGTACGTGTTCAGGCAACTACAAGGATTGCGGGAATCAAGTCTGTACACATTGACTCCTCCTTCTCCATTTCCTCAGAAACATCGTTGCAGAAGCCGTCACGGTCTACCTCCACATGGACCCGTGAACGCTTAATAAGAATCTTTAGTTATATAGCGCCAACAGATTACGCAGCGCTTTACAGTTTAACAGTTTCAGAACACAAGTCATAAGTAACAACGTTACCAATACAATAATGAAAGCAATATAATCCGCACATGCTCGTGAGAGCTTACAATTTACAAATATGTGGGGGAGATACAAAGTACAGGTGTTTATATACAATGGTGTATTTAGAATGATGGCCCAGCCATTTTGAGGGAGTGAGGGATGGATGGAGATAGTGAATGGGCTACACACACACACTTACACATAGAATGACTTTGATTAGTGAATGTGATAGGCCGCTATGAAGAAATGTGTTTAGAGTGAGCGCCCCAAAACATGCAAATTGTGGATAGTTCTAATTTCTTGGGGTACAGCATTCCACAGTATTGGCGCAGCGGGGAGAAGTCTTGGATTCGGGAGAGATGTTCTTTAGGTGTAGGTGGCAATAGCGGGCAACAGATTGTATATGGGAGGTGAAGGAGAGATTGGTGTCAAACATAACACCCAGACAGCGAGCCTGTTGACCGATATGAGCACAGACTGGCCAAACGTCAACAGGCCGTCCTGAAATTAATTTCCATGGGGAATCAAAGCCACACAGCGCTGGAGCTCTGGAA
The DNA here is from genome assembly GCA_033576555.1 of Oophaga sylvatica. Classification (NCBI taxonomy): domain Eukaryota; kingdom Metazoa; phylum Chordata; class Amphibia; order Anura; family Dendrobatidae; genus Oophaga; species Oophaga sylvatica. Next base: position 311,528,857 of record JARQOD010000003.1, read on the forward strand.
TGCCATAAAGCAAGAGAGCGACATGTGTATTTTGCCAGCGAATCTCCAGCCAGGCTTGGTAGTGTGTGACAATGGCCGAAATCTGGTGGCAGGTCTGGGCCTAGGCAACGTCACTCACATACCATGTCTGGCACATGTGCTAAACTTGGTCGTCCAGAGTTTTTTGAGGGACTATCCGGATCTTGATGCACTGCTGCACAAGGTCCGCCTACAGTGCGCTAACTTGCGACGTTCCACCATGGCCAGATCGCGCATTGCAGCTCTGCAACGCAGATTTTGCCTTCCTGAACATCGCATCATATGTGACGTACCCACCAGGTGGAATTCCACGTTACATATGTTGGAGCGGTTGTGTGAGCAGCAGCCAGCAGTAATGGAGTATCAGCTGCATCAGTTGCAATCAACTCGCAATTTGCGCCGTTCACTTCACCACTACTGAGTGGGCCTCTATAATAATAATATAATCTTTATTTATATAGCGCCAACAGATTCCGCAGAGCTGTACAGTTTAACAGTTTCATAACACAAGTCATAAGTGACAACCTAACAATACAATAATTAAAGCAATATAAGCCGCCCCTGCTCGTGAGACCTTACAATCTACAATGAGGAGGGGGAGCTACAAAGTACAGTTGTTTATATACAATGGTTTATTTACAATGATAGTCCAGCCATTTTCAGGGAGTGAGGGATGGATGGAGATAGTGAATGGGCTACACACACACACAGTTACACGTAGAATGACTTTGATTAGTGAATGTGATAGGCCGCTCTGAACAAATGTGTTTTGAGTGTGGAAGTAGGGCTGTTAATGGGGATGTTGAAGTCTCCAAGGATAAGGGTTGGTACTTCTGAGGACATGAAAGTGCGGCAGCCAGGCAGAGAAGTGGTCAAGGAACTGTGTGGGCGAGCCTGGGGTCCGATATATTACCGCTACTCTAAGGGAGAGGGGACGAAAGAGCCTGATGGTGTGTACCTAATAATTTGCAAAATCTTAATATAAAATTTACATGTTACATATTTACATCTAGTATAAAACATTTAACCATTAAGCCTACTTACAGAACAAGGAAGTGTAAAAAAACTTGTGCTTAAAAAAAAAGTGCAAATTAAATGTGAGAAGGGCAGTGTAACAAATAATTTAGGAAAAAGATAAACTAACATCAAGTGCTGTGTGCTGTGTAAGAGCCAGACACATTAACATGAAATCAGTCTGGAATAGCGGTGATTTTCTCCCCATAACCCGAGTAACATTCTGGGGAGAGGGGTGTAGAGTCAACGATCAGCAACTAGCTACGGTAGATCAAATACCTGAAAAAAAAAAAAAAAAAAATGGTTATTTAACATTCATAAGATACATTTTATTTTATCAAAAAAAAATAAATATTTAACATTCATAAGATACATTGTATTTTAAAAAAAAAAGAAAAATTTATTTAACATTCCTAAGATAAAAAAATTTTTTAAACATAAAAACTATAATACACAGCAGGATCTTTAGTAAAAACCAGACTTACCACTGTAACCTCTTAATCCTTGCAAGCTTCAACACAACGTTGACAAGGTACACAGCAGGGGTGGTCGGTATCCTAGACAACGAGCAAACTCCTTCATGTTGAGAGAGGCCACCATCTCCTTAGCTTTCTGGTACTTTTCTGTGGGAATGAGCTTGTCTCCAACCAGCCAGGAATATCCATTGAATGGCACACCATGGTTTGGTATTAGCACCCAGTACCAAAAGTGAAGCCAACCACAGTTCCCATTTCTCATGAACTTTATTTGATATACTGGCTGGCCAAACATTAGTTTCTCACAAAGGAGCTGAAGACCCTGAGTGGCAGTAGGTGCAAGTCTCTCCAGCATGACCTGTTTGTTAGATATTTGCCGTCTACACCTAAAGAACATCTCTAGAATCCGCCCTTTTCTCACCATGGAAACAACAAAAACCCTCACTGTAGCATTGATCCACTCCCGCCTGGACTACTGCAATGCTCTATTACTTGGCCTCCCCATTACTCGACTATCCCCTCTCCAGTCCATCTTAATGCAGCAGCCAGGGTCATCCATCTGGCTAATCGGTACTCGGACGCGTCCGCTCTTCGCCAGTCCTTACACTGGCTGCCCATTCATTATAGGATCCAATTCAAAGTACTGGTTCTCACCCACAAAGCTCTCCACAGTGCAGCACCCCCCTACATCTCCTCCCTCATTTCTATCTATCGGCCTAACCGACTGCTGCGCTCTGCAAATGACTTTCGACTAACCTCTGCAGTAATCCGTACCTCCCACTCCCGACTCCAAGACTTCTCCCGCGCTGCGCAAATCCTCTGGAATGCTCTACCACAAGAAATTAGGAATATCCACAATTTGCCTGGTTTCAGGCGCTCCCTCAAAACACATTTGTTCAGAGTGGCCTATTACATTCAATAACCAAAGTCGTTCTATGTTTAAGTGTGTATGTGGAGCCCATTCACTACCTCCATCCATGCCTCACTCCCTCAAGATGGCTGGACCATCATTGGAAATGCACCATTATATATACACACCTGTACTTTGTATCTCCCCACCTCATTGTAGATTGTAAGCTCTCACGAGCAGGGTCGGCTTATTTTGCTTTAATTATTGTATTGTTAACGTTGTTACCTATGACTTGTGTTTTGAAACTGTTAAAGTGTAAAGCGCTGCGGAATATGTTGGCGCTATATAAATAAAGATTATTATTATTATTATATCAGAGGGAGAAGAGGATTGGGCCTTGACAAGGTGCCCGATTGCATTAAGTCTTATTGAATGTTGGAGCCAGTCCACCGTACAAAAGCAGCCATAGAGTGTCCGGGTACCTGCTTGGATTTCGATCAAAATGAAGACTACTTTGATGTACATGTACACCAATTCGAGAAAAATGACAAGGATGAGGCAGTAAGACACGCTCAGCAGAGTACAAGCAGCATTGCTTGAAGAAGTAACTTGAGCGTGATCAAAATTGAATAAATTAAAATCTCAGACTACAGTGAACACAACTCTTAGCTGTGAAAGGGCTTTTTGTGTCCTTCTACAGTGTTTTCAACCAATGTATTGGATACGGATGGAAGCACGTCACACTATAATTTCAATTGAATGGAGCAGCAAGAATTACACTAAAGAAAAAAAAAAAAAAGAGTGTGAGAGTGACATGTGCAGATGCCTACATACAGCGTTGTATGCCGAGCAAACTGCAGCGCGTCACCTGCACTCACACACACACCTTGCAGAGCTGTGAAAAAAACACTGCAAGGCAAAAGGAAGATGTACACAGCGGTTGGTAAAGTAGCCTGCCTAAAGCACAGTACACAAAATCGCAATCTCTAACTGTCCCTCAGAGTCAGCAGAGCAGCGTTCTGTCCCAAACTGAATTAACAGCACAGTGACGCTAAAATGGCGGCTTTATCCGACAACAATACCTTCCTTGTGTCACGGTTAGGGTAGCGTGTGTCTATTATATGAGTGTCTGTAAAATGTAACGTTACGCAGACTTATTCTGCCCTTGGGACGCAAAAATAAGACAGCAGTAATCATTTACTGTATAAAACTCCACCTATGCGCAACAAAACAAGCACGTTCCCTCTTACGGTTCCTGCGCTGACATGTGAGTAGGGAGTTTGGAGACGTTCCTGAATTTATCCCAGGTATCCAAGCATATCAGGCCGATAGGAGAGCATTAAAACCACCCACGGTGGTGACTTAAATATGGTGAATCGAACCAGTGAAGAACTGTAGGTCGATGCGAATGAATGTGCGATCACATGACACACGTTTATAATAACCCTTGCTAGACACGAGTAACTTTGTAGACATTTGGACACACCTGAACCCAGATGGCAGTGAATATTCATTCTATTCGGCGCCACATGACTCTTGGTCCAGAATAGATTATATATTGCTAGCACAGGAGCTATTAAGGGGAGTGGAAGAGGCAGATGTGCACAGCGTAGCTATATATGACCACGCGCCCGTATCAGTGACCCTGCCAGATATGGTGCAGATGGGGCCAAACCAAACTTGGCGCTTCCCGACCTATTTGTTAATGGATGAGAAGTTTCGACATCATGTGAAGCAATGGTGTTTTTAATATGTAAGGGATAATGGAGATACTAGGGATAGGCCGGAACTTTTATGGGCAGCAGGGAAGGGAGTAATGCGCGGGAAACTAATAGGTTATCAGACAACGCTAAAAAAGAAGATGGCGACAAACTACTCGCAGGCTAGCAGGATATTGCGCGATAGGTACACGGCAAACAAGACAAGTTCATCAACACAGGTTAAAAATAGATGTAAGCAGGCTAAGGTTGACTTACACGTATGGGTATATCGACGAGAGAGAAGCAGTAATAACAATTATAGAGCCGATGTATATCGTTATGGTAGCAAATGAGGGAGACTATTAGCACGACTAGCGAAAGGAAATCACATTCGTCATCAACATATTACAGCGTTAACGAATAAACATGGATCATGAACACAGACCCTCGAACCATAAACACCATTCTACAAGAATACTACTCAGACTTATATAAGGTGGAACATATGGATAGTGAGGAGGGTAACACCTTTGTAGATGGAATACGGTTACCATCCATCACAAACTATCAGCTTCTCCTTTTAAAAAAACAAATTGAGGTGACGGAAGTGACAGCGGCGATAAGTTACTTTAAATACGGGAAAGCTCCAGGATCTGACGGTTTACAGCCAAATTATTAAAATTATTGAGTGAGGATATCCCGTCCACATTGGTACGCACCTTCAATCATATATTGGAGACAGGAGGGTTGCCCAGCCATTCAAACATGTCACACATGAAGTTGCTACTAAAACCAAACAAACCTTCACATCTGCCTGGATCCTATCGTACATTCTCACTCATTGACCATTATATCAAGATTTTGTCCAGGATCATGGCAGATCTTTTGAGTAGCATTGTTCCTACGCTGATAGGGCGATCACAAGTGGCCTTTGTTAGCTACTTTGTTGGCTACTATCAGTCTCACTATGCATAACACATGTGTGCAGTGGGCAGTATTACCTTTGCCTTCGGTGGAGTAGGAAAACCCCTCTCCTATCGAAGTGTTAGTTGGGGAGATGGAAGATTTGACACCGGGACCTGAATTGTAATACTTAAATGTGACAGGTGACAAATTTGTTAAGGCGCAACTACGCGGCCCCTACGTTGAGTCTAGCCCGTGAAAATTTACTGGTTGTCAATGGGGAACCCCAACACCCCGGGGCAGCTACAGTATTTAAACAATTAGAGCTGAACCAAGATTTGCTGTATCAGGTTTATAAAATACATGTTGAAATTTTTTAGCAATTGCTGCTACCGCAGTCATATCGGAGGTTGGTAATGGACTTAGCGCATGCGCATGTACTAGGGTGACATTTGTGCCAAAAGAAAACCCTACACAGAATTATACAACGGTTTTACTGGCTGGGGGTCTATCAAGAAGTTAAACGGTATTGTAACTCTTGTCGCATGCGCCAGATACACAGTCCTCAGCCTCATTTAGTAACTCCCTTGGTGCCATTAAAAATTTTAGAGGTCCAGTTTGAGAGAATACCCATGGATCTGGTGGAGCCGGTTAATAAATCAGCAAGGGGTCATCAACAGGGCAATAAAAGGGGCACTGTGTGGGTCACCAGTTTTGAGCACACCCGAGTTCAAAAGAGAATTCATTGTCCAGACTGATGCGTCAGAAGTAGGTCTGGGTGCCGTGTTGTCTCAGGACTGGAGCTTAACGGGGAGGAGCATCCCATTAGTTTCCTGAGTCGAAAACTTACTCCATCAAAAAACAGAGACAGCATTGTAGAGAGAGAGTGCCTGGCGATAAAGTGGGCACTGGAGTCGTTGCGCTACTATTTGTTGGGGATAACATTTTGTTTTGTAAATGATCATTCCCCTGTGACTGGCAGTGTTGTAGCCCAGGGAGTAGAGTTCAGGTGGTAGAAAGATGAACATAACAGGAGACTTGGAAAACGTTGGCAAACAGTTATTTAATCTGAAAACGGACAGGCAAATTCAGGTGAGATCCATGCCTTGTTCATTTTCAGAAAAATAAGCCGGTCTACATTGTCTGAGGATAGTCGCATGCGACGGTCTGTTAGTACACCACCTGCAGCACTAAAGACGCGCTCAGATAATACACTGGCAGCAGGGCAAGCCAGCACCTCCAAAGCATACCACACATCAAATACAAATATAACAGTAATAATAATATTATCAATAAAAAATGAAATTGCACACACAGTACACAGACACAGCTCATATGTGTGTATGAGAGAGTGTTTCTGTGTGTAGTTCATGCCTCTAGCCTAGAAGATCAGTCTTGCTAAAATCTTTAACACTGACCCCTGTTCTGTTCTTAAAATGGTGGATGCTGAACTGCTTCTCAGCCCCCTCATACACAATCATTATGTGGCACTGCTGGCTCAGTCAGAGGCATCAGATTGAACTAGGCTGTCCTGAGTCATTCTCAATAGAACATTTTGTTCAGCAGTTCATCTAGTTCATTTAGTTCAGAGGTCACATGATGCATTTCCTATCAGCTCCTCACAGGATAGGGTGGAGAAAAACTGAACTAAATGAACTAATCTTTTGAACTAATCTTTTCAGTGAACTAGTTCATGGTGAACTAATCACCAAAATTAACTAGATTTCCCATCACTATGGTGTACACCTTGGTGGCGCTGTCACAAAACTTCGCCACATTTGTAACATACAGCTCTTGCCCTGTGCAGAGGCGCTGCTTGTGCTCTCTCTTGTTGCAGAGGTGTCTACAATGCCTCGACGCACAGAGCTGCTTTGTAAAGCAGTAGCAGCAGCAGCGCTCTCGGCTGGAATGGAGAACATTATGGATTTCAACAGTGTGTCTTGGTCCTCCAACATTTTACGGTCCCGGTTCAACGGTGTGATGAGGCTTTGTAAGTTGTCCCAGTAGCGAGGGTCTAGGAGGGTGTACACCCAATAATCTGACGTGGTGAGAATGTGGCCGATGCAGCGGTCGTTTCTCAGGCAGTGCAGCATGAAATCAACCATGTGCTGCAGACTCACAAATGGCCAACAAACGCTGTCCTCTGGAAGAGCGTCACACTAATATATTTTTGTAAATTTAAAATAGAATAAAGCAACAGCAATTTTTGAAAAATTACAAGGATGAGCCAGTGACAGACACTCAGCAGAGTACACGTTGCGGTGGTTGAAGTGGAGCGGGATCTACACTCCTACAAAAAAATGAAACCTCAGACTACAGTGAACACTGAAACACAACTGTTCACTTGCTGTGAAAGGCCTTTTTGTGGACTTCTATTAAGTTTGCAAGCAATGTATTGTATTTTGATGGAAGATCGTCACACTAATATATTTTTGTAAATTTAAAATAGAATAAAGCAGCAGCAATTTTTGAAAAATTACAAGGATGAGCCAGTGACAGACACTCAGCAGAGTACACGCTGCGGTGGTTGAAGTGGAGCGGGATCTACACTCCTACAAAAAAATGAAACCTCAGACTACAGTGAACACTGAAACACAACTGTTCACTTGCTGTGAAAGGCCTTTTTGTGGACTTCTATTAAGTTTGCAAGCAATGTATTGTATTTTGATGGAAGAGCGTCACACTAATATATTTTTGTAAATTTAAAATAGAATAAAGCAGCAGCAATTTTTGAAAAATTACAAGGATGAGCCAGTGACAGACACTCAGCAGAGTACACGCTGCGGTGGTTGAAGTGGAGCGGGATCTACACTCCTACAAAAAAATGAAACCTCAGACTACAGTGAACACTGAAACACAACTGTTCACTTGCTGTGAAAGGCCTTTTGTGGACTTCTATTAAGTTTGCAAGCAATGTATTGTATTTTGATGGAAGAGCGTCACACTAATATATTTTTGTAAATTTAAAATAGAATAAAGCAGCAGCAATTTTTGAAAAATTACAAGGATGAGCCAGTGACAGACACTCAGCAGAGTACACGCTGCGGTGGTTGAAGTGGAGCGGGATCTACACTCCTACAAAAAAATGAAACCTCAGACTACAGTGAACACTGAAACACAACTGTTCACTTGCTGTGAAAGGCCTTTTTGTGGACTTCTATTAAGTTTGCAAGCAATGTATTGTATTTTGATGGAAGAGCGTCACACTAATATATTTTTGTAAATTTAAAATAGAATAAAGCAGCAGCAATTTTTGAAAAATTACAAGGATGAGCCAGTGACAGACACTCAGCAGAGTACACGCTGCGGTGGTTGAAGTGGAGCGGGATCTACACTCCTACAAAAAAATGAAACCTCAGACTACAGTGAACACTGAAACACAACTGTTCACTTGCTGTGAAAGGCCTTTTTGTGGACTTCTATTAAGTTTGCAAGCAATGTATTGTATTTTGATGGAAGAGCGTCACACTAATATATTTTTGTAAATTTAAAATAGAATAAAGCAGCAGCAATTTTTGAAAAATTACAAGGATGAGCCAGTGACAGACACTCAGCAGAGTACACGCTGCGGTGGTTGAAGTGGAGCGGGATCTACACTCCTACAAAAAAATGAAACCTCAGACTACAGTGAACACTGAAACACAACTGTTCACTTGCTGTGAAAGGCCTTTTGTGGACTTCTATTAAGTTTGCAAGCAATGTATTGTATTTTGATGGAAGAGCGTCACACTAATATATTTTTGTAAATTTAAAATAGAATAAAGCAGCAGCAATTTTTGAAAAATTACAAGGATGAGCCAGTGACAGACACTCAGCAGAGTACACGCAGCATTAGTTGAAGTAACTGGAGCGTGATCTGCACTCAAAAAAAAAAAAAAAAATCACAGACTGCAGTGAACACTGAAACACAACTGTTCACTTGCTGTGAAAGGCTCCATTGTGGACTTCTATAGTGTTTGCAACCAAGGTATTGTATACGGATGGAAGCGCGTCACACTATTATTTCAATTACATGGAGCAGCAAGAATTACACTGAAGAAAAAAAAAAGAGTCTGTGAGTGACATGTGCAGATGCCTACAGACAGCGTTGCATACAGAGCAAACTGCAGCGTCACCTGCACTCACACACACCTTGCAGAGCTGTTAAAACAACACTGCAGGCAAAAGGAAGCTTTACACAGCGGTTGGTGCTAGCCTGCCTACAGCACAGTACACTAAATCGCAATCTCTAACTGTCCCTCAGAGTCAGCACAGCAGCGTTCTGTCCCTTACTGAATTCACAGCACAGTGACGCTAAAATGGCGGCGGCGCCTTTTATACACTGAAGAAAAAAAAAAAAGAGTCTGTGAGTGACACGTGCAGATGCCTACAGACAGCGTTGCATGCAGAGCAAACTGCAGCGTCACCTGCACTCACACACACCTTGCAGAGCTGTTAAAACAACACTGCAGGCAAAAGGAAGCTTTACACAGCCGGTGGTAAACTAGCCTGCCTAAAGCACAGTACACTAAATCGCAATCTCTAACTGTCCCTCAGAGTCAGCAGAGCAGCGTTCTTTCCCTAACTGAGTTCACAGCACAGTGACGCTAAAATGGCGGCGGCGCCTTTTATAGTGCATTCTGACATCATTTCAGCATCCAATCACAGCCATGCCATTAGTTAACATGACCGCAGCAGTACAGGATGTGCCCACACTTCTTAGGATTCCTCATTGGCTGACTAAAATCACATTGTCTCTCAAAGAATTATGGGAACTTCCGATTCCGGTATACGATATATGGAAAATATCGGAACTAAGTATCGGAATTCCGATTCAGCGAATATCGGCCGATACCCGATACTTGCGGTATCGGAATGCTCAACACTAGTGGTTTTCCTTTGTTCTCTCTTATTGAACGTCTTGGTTCTGTGTCTGTTTGTAGTTATTATTATTTTATTATTATTATTATACATTTTTATAGCGCCATTTATTCAATGGCGCTTTACATGTGAAAAGGGGCAAATATAGACAAGTACAATAAACGTGAGCAATACAAGGCACACACAAGTACAGAAGGAGAGAGGACCCTGCCCGCAAGGGCTCACAGTCTACAGGGATGGGTGAGGATACACTAGGAGAGAGTAGAGCTGGTCGTGCGGTGGTTCAGTAGACCGAGGATCACTGCAGGTTGTAGGCTTGTCGGAAGAGGTGGGTCTTCAGGTTCTTTTTGAAAGTTTCCATGGTAGGCGCGAGTCTGATGTGTTGGGGTAGAGAGTTCCAGAGTATGGGAGAGGCACGGAAGAAGTTTTGCATGCGGTTGTGAGAGGAAGAGATAAGAGAGGAGTAGAGGAGGAGATCCTGAGAGGATCGAAGGTTGCGTGTGGGTATGTACCGGAGACCATGTCACAGATGTATGGAGGAGACAGATTGTGGATAACTTTGTAGGTCATGGTTAGGGTTTTGAACTAAAGCCTCTGGACGATAGGAAGCCAATGAAGGGCTTGGCAGAGAGGAGAGGCTGGGGAATAAAAGGGGAGACAGGTGTATTAGTCGGGCAGCAGAGTGCAGGATGGATTGGAGTGGTGCCAGAGTGCTAGAGGGAAGGCCAGAGAGTAGGAGGTTGCAGTAGTCGAGGCGGGAGATGATGAGGGCATGCACTAGTGTTTTTGTAGTTTCATGGTCAAGGAATGCACGGATCCTGGAAATATTTTTGAGTTTGAGACGGCAGGAGGAGGCAAGTGTTTGGACATGTGGCTTGAAAGAGAGGGCAAAGTCGAGGATCACCCCAAGGCACCGAGCATGCGGGACAGGGGAAAGTGAGCAGCCATTGACGTTGATGGACAGGTCTGGTGGGGGGGTACAGTGAGATGGGGGAAAGACTATAAATTCTGTTTTGTCCATGTTCAGTTTTAGAAAGCGAGCAGAGAAGAAACAAGAAATAGCAGACAGACATTGTGGGATGTTGGTCAGTAAGGAGGTGAGGTCAGGTCCAGATAGGTAGATCTGCGTGTCGTCGGCGTAGAGATGATACTGCAAACCATGGGATTCTATGAGCTGTCCCAGGCCGAGGGTGTAAAGAAGAGTAGGGGTCCTAGAACTGAGCCTTGAGGAACACCGACAGACAGGGGGCGAGGTGAGGAGGTAGTGTGTGAGAGGGAGACACTGAATGCTCGGTTTGTTAGATATGATGAGATCCAGGATAGGGCCAAGCCTGTGATGCCAAGAGATGAGAGAATCTGTAGCAGGTGGGAATGGTCCACAGTGTCAAAGGCAGAAGACAGGTCCAGGAGAAGGAGGACAGAGTAGTGTCGCTTGCTCTTGGCGGTTAGTAGGTCGTTGGTGACTTTAGTTAGGGCAGTTTCAGTTGAGTGATGCAGTCGGAAGCCTGATTGTAAGCGGTCAAAGAGGGAGCAGGAGGAGAGGTGGGAGGACAGTTCAAGATGGACATGCTGTTCCAGTAGTTTTGAGGCATAAGGGAGAAGAGATATAGGACGATAGCTAGACACAGAGGATGGGTCGAGGGAGGGCTTTTTGGGTGTGATCGAGGCATGTTTGAAGGATGAGGGGAAGACACCATTTGTAAGTGAGAGGTTGAAGAGGTGTGTTAGAGTAGGGTGAAGACTGTGGCGAGGCTAGGGATGAGGTGGGATGGGAGCGGGTCAAGCATGCAAGTGGTGAGGTGTGATCTTGATAGGAGGGTGGAAAGCTGATCTTCTGTCATGGTGGAGAAGTTGGTTTTGGAGAAAGAGGGCTGAGCAGCTAAGAAGGGCAATGGGGGCTGTGGGCCAAAGCTTTCTCTGATCGTATCGATCTTCTACTTAAAGAAAGAGGCAAAGTCTTCAGCAGAAATGAGAGGAGAAGGAGGAGGTGCTGGGGACGGAGTAGAGAATTGAAAGTGTTGAAGAGCTGTTTAGGGTTGTGAGACAGGGAGGATATGAGAGATGAGAAGTAAGTTTGTTTTGCGGCAGTGAGCGTGGACTTGAAGCTGGTGAGGGACTGCTTGTACGCGGTTAAGTGCTTGGCAGAGCGGGATTTTTTCCATCTCCGCTTAGCGACCCTGGAAGCTCATCTCAGTTCTTTGGTGAAGCTGGTCAGCCAGGGCTGCCTGTTGATTGTACAAGTTTTGCTATGTGTGAGGGGGGCTGCCGAATCAAGTGCTGCTGTTATTGTAGTGTTATAAAAGGTGGCAGCAGAATCTGTGTCATGAAGTGAAGATATGTCTGTAAGAGGGAGGAGGGACTCAGAGAGCAATGGTAAATTGAGGTGTTTGAGATTTCTGCGAGGGTGAGTGAGTTTGTGGAGTGGGGGTTGTGCACTGGAAGAGGAGAGGGAAGAGATCGTCAGTAGGTTGTGGTCAGACAGGGAAGGGGTGAGTTATTGACATTAGTAAGGGAACAGAGGCAGGTGAAGATAAGATCCAACGTAGTTGTAGTTGTGATTCTTCACTTTCAGTATTTTGTTCTTCATTAATTTCTACTGCTTTCTCATCAGATATTTCTTCAGTTATGTCACTATTGTTTTTCTCATTTTTTGTTTCAACTGAAATCATAATGTCTTCATTTAAATCTTCATTGAATGTCACACTGTTACTCACTGTAACCCTGTCTGTTTTGGGATCTAAGATTCTATATCCTTTGCAATTTTCACTATGTCCAACGAATATTCCTTCCATGGATCTATTTTGAAGTTTGGAACGTTTTTCTGTTGGAATGAATATAAAAACTTTACATCCAAAAACTTTTAAATGATTGACACTTGGTTTTATACGTTGCCACAGTTCATATGGAGTTTTCTTCAGTTTTCTGGAAAAAAGTCGGTTCTGTAGATATGTAGCTGTCATTGCTGCCTCACCCCAATATTTCTCTGGTAGTTTAGAATCTGTCAGCATACATTTCATCATTTCTGTTAGAGTTCTGTTTTTCCTTTCTGCTACTCCATTTTGTTCAGGTGTGTATGGAACAGTTTTTCTGATGTTCTATTCCATTTTGTCTTATTCTATTCTGTGACCTGTAAATTCACCTCCAATTATCACTTCTGATGACAATTGGCTTCCTTTGAAATTTGTTACTTGATCTTGTTACATAGTCTACAAGTTTATCAAAAACTTCACTTTTGTTCTGTATTAAGTATGTGACTGTGTATCTTGAATAGTCATCTATAAAAGTCAACATGTATCTATTGCCTCCTGATGTAGTCACTTTCATGGGTCCACATTAGTGTTGAGCGATACGATACTGCAAATATCGGGTATCGGCCGATATTAGCTCTATCTGCCTTTCGATAATTCGTTTCGATATTTTCGTCTTATCGAATACCGGAATCGGATTTGTCACTGTCACTGTGAGTGTCCGTCGGTCGGGTCTGTCAGGAGTCAGCGGCACTTACCTGGCAGAAGATCTCCGGCGGTCACGTCCTGGACTGCTTGATGGCCGCCATTATCTTCTCCCTGGCGGTCACATGCAGTTTTTCGCGATAACTGCAGTGACTGCAGGGTAATCCCGGCCGTAAACCAGTCCGATGACGTCACCGCCAGGGAAGCAGGTAATCAGCTGTGCTGCGCCGGGATGACAGGTCAGGTGGTATACTTTTTTTTTTTTTTTCATTTTTTTTACAGATCGATGGCGTCGCAGGATGAGACTGTAATAAATGTAATGAAAACTGTGTTTTTTTTTTTTTTATTAAATTAAAAAACTTTTTTATGAACACTCACCCGTCCGGGTACATAAACAATTTAACTATTTACATACAGGGACCCTGTCCGGGTTATTTATAATTCTTTGGCAGGGGTGTTCCAGGTACCACCTGGTACTCTTCTGATGCTTGCCAAACATCCGAGACACCAAGGACCACCAGGACCTGATGACGTCGTGTGGCCTGTACAGTCAAGTCGTGACCCGCTATCTGTGTCTGTGTGGCCACCTCTTTCATCTCCCTCCGGGTCTGGAGCCCTATGTCCCGGACTGAACGAACCCCAGGGGGCATAACAGGCGCCGGGTACGGGCCAGCTATAGTTATCATGTCCATAGCTGGGGCTGCTGAGGAGACCACTGAGGGAGGCTTGGGAGATTTACGGCGTGGGGTGGGCACTTTTGCAGAGGCCTGGATGTGGGAGGCTGAAGGCTCCGAGGGTCTCACAGGTTTCTGACACTCTGGGGAGTAGGGGTCGCACCTGGTAACATTTAGGGCGTACCATCCATTGTAACCCCAGTGTCGGGTGTAAGTCACCAAGTCTCCTGGCAACAGGTCCCTCCCCGGGTGTCCTTCTGGGAGGTGAGCCTCCACGTCCCGCCGGTTCACAAAAACTTCTAAATAAAGTCCAGGCTCCTGGATGAAGCCCCAACCACCTTTCAATTTAAAGCTCCGTACTGCACCCTTACGCCGCGGCTCCCACAGGGTTCCTTTATCCTTTCTCATCCGGTCCTTATCTGCCCGGTCCTTCTCCAGGTTACGTTGCCGAAGCTTTTGGGTTTCTCGCTGCTCCCTTTGTCGCTCTGCTTCCCGCTCCCAACGTCTCCACTCTTCCTCCTGACGCCGGTTGTAATTCTCCTCCACCAGCTGCTCCACGTCTCCACCATCAAATGCCAGCTTACAGTGTCCGGTTTGCGGCAGCTCTCCTGGCGCCCCCCAGTCCTGGCGGCGCTCACCTGCGGAGGAAGCAGCCGGCTCTGGAACAGATGACAGTCGGGGCTCCGGTACAGGCAGGTAGTGCTCTGGTGCCTGCGCGGCCTCCTCCATGAGGACGGGTGTCGCTTCTTCTGTCTCAGCGACGGGGCAGACAGCGGGATCTGGGGTGCTGCCGGTGCAGAGTTTTTTGCACGAACGGGTGCCTCCACTGCGACAACGTCAACCGGATCACATTGCAAGGGCTCCTTTACTAGAACGGGTGCCTCACCTTCCGGTACAGACACTTCAGGTAAGAGGGATTGGCGCCGCTCCAAGTTTAGTTTTAGGGCACGTCAGCTGGCTTCCATCCTGGCGACCTCCTCCCGATGCCGGGCCAGGCCTCTTGGGTATCCTCCGCTTCTTGCAGCGTAGGAGGGTTTCCAGGCCGGGTGCCCAACGGTGGTTCCGTGGCGATCGGGTCGCTTCCGTGGGGGGAGAGCTCTGACTGCTCCATCCCTTACACTTCTGCTCGTGTCCATTAGCCATCTCTGCCAAGTCACATGTGTCATTAGCATCTGGAGAGGGCCCCTCTTTTGTAGGGAGGCGGGACCTTCGTGTTAGTTTCCGCCCACTGAGGAGGATGAGGAGGCGGAACCCAAGAGCTGTGGGGCACGATCTTACATTGCAGTACCATTTAGAGCCATCGTTTTCGCGTCACTGAGTGAGTGTACACCCATGAAGAGCACGCCCTTCTTCTTCACCAGTGCCTCGTCGTGACGCAATATGGCGGAAAAATGGCAAATACATTCTCTGATGATTTTAGCAATTCTCAAGCACAAAACCAGTTCAATTCAGGCACACAGGACTTGCTTATAGTGAGCTACAGAATCCTGTTCGTGACGCCCAAGTTGAGTCGCACAGAGCCAGAGGTTTTGGGGGTACTCGGCACCGAGCCCGTCGACTTCTATGGGGTATGTCACGGCTTTACCCGGCAATTGAATCAGAGTCTATTTTACTATGTAGAAGTGTATAAACTATAAATATATGTATATATATATGTCACAATGACATGTATATATATATATATATATATATATATATATATATATATATGTATTCTATGTGTGTATATTTTGTGTTTACAACGAAAGAAAGGGTTTTTTTTGTTGCGATATTTTGTTCCCATAGACTTACATGGGACTTCCGGTATCAGAATCGGATATCGACGATATTTAGTGCTATCGGCGATAGAATTTCGATACGATATTTTTAGATATCGAGCAGTATCGCTCAACACTAGTCCACATACATCAGTATGCACCAAATCAAGTGGTCTTTCGCTTTTCATCTCACTTTCTTTTGGAATAGATATCCTTGTGGCTTTGGATTTTATACAACATTCACATCTTATCGTAATTGAGCAATCTGATATCTTTAAATCTTTTGTCAATTCTTTTCTCTGTAGTTCCCTTATACTGTCCGGGTGTCTATGTCCTAGACGTGTATGCCACATGTTAATACAGTTTTTGTGATCATGTGTACATACCTACATCTGTTCCTTTGGTTTGTCAAAATGATATAAATGTTCATCTGCCTTGACTTTGGTTATCATCTTGTTTCCTGCAATAATTGCGCACTCATTGTCTTTGAATTTTACTGTAAGTCCTTTAGCTGTTAAACGTTTCACAGAAAATAATCCGCCTTCCAATTTTGGAACATACAACACTTCCTGTACAAGTATCTTTGAATCTTGTCCAAATTTGTTTGAACAATTTAGCATACCTTTTCCGATACCTTCTGCGGTTATTTTGTTTCCATCTGTAAGATAAATGGCTTCTTTTTTATCTAAATCAAGATCTGTAGAGAAATTCTTGTCACTTGTCATATGACTCGTTGCTCCTGAATCAATAAACCAACCAAGTGATGATTTCTTGTCTGTTATTTTGAATGTGCCAATCCAATTATTCTCACACGAATCGGAAATTGTGTTTTTCACTTTCTGTGTATGCTTTTTATGTTGTAATTCTTGTTGTTCTGCTTTCCATATGGTACAGTCTTTCTTTAAATGACCTTTTTTCTTACATCTGAAGCATTCTCTTGTCTCTTTATTATAGGGTTTTTTAAATTCTGTAGCTTTAAGAGCGTTTTCACTGTCCTTTTCAGTAGAAGAATCATTGCTTTGTTCTTTTCTTCTCTGATATTCATCTATGAGTCTTGTTTTCACAAACTCTAATGTAATGTCTGTTTCAGGTCTTGTCTCTAGTGCATTTATTAAAGCTGTATACGAATCTGGTAAACTGTACAATAATATAGCTGCTATATGACTTTCTTTAATATCTTCACCAATAGATCTTAGCTGTGATATCACTTCCATCATTGAGAATAAATGCTTTTGCATCTCACTCTCTGCACTTAGTCTCATACTGTAAAGCTTTCTTAATAAAAATAACTTGTGATTTAAGCTGGGTCTCTCATATAGCTTTCTTAATGCTTCACACATTCCTTTCGCTGTTTCTTAATTTCTTATATGTATTAATTGAGCATCATCCACTAATAAGCTAATGTGGCTCTCGCTTGTCTATTTTTCTTATCCCATGTCTGATTATCCCGATCAGGTCTATCTGTAGTGATTACTTCCCATAAATCATCTTTAGACAATAACATCTCTACTTTGAACTTCCATAGCTGATAGTTCTCATCATTCAGTTTGGCTACTGTGAGTTTTAGCTCTGTGCTACTTGTTATTTTTAACTTATCTTATTTGTTTGTAGAGACTTGCACTGAAGAATTCTTCTACATTCACCAGGGTCTTGCTGAGAGTTCCAGTGTCCTGGGTATCTGGTATTCTTGGTGCTTGGGATCTGTGGTGTCTGGATTCTCTGGTGCCTGAATAGTCTGGGTGTCTGGGCCCATAACCTGTTGTACAGCTTCTGAATCCACTCCTTTGCAGTAGAAAACATCACAGAGCAGGCTTCATGGGATAACTAGCTTTTACTTCTAACAACATGAGGTAAAGAATAATGCACAGTCATTTCAGCATTGTATCAGGAAACAGGAAGAAAATGAAAGTGAAACTACAAGTGAGACTATTTCTTATACAATAAGCAAGGAAATGTTACATAACATTGCCATCTACTGTCAGGTCAGCATAAAGTCCTCCTTTTATGTTGTAAGGTTTTGCTCACTCGGCTGCTTCAGAGGTAATTCAGGAGACACTTTCTTATGCAAAAAGTCTTTAGGTTTATTGCATCATAAACTATATGGTAACATACAATACACTCTTCAATGCTTCAGTTCCTGCCTGGAGCCTCGCTCTTCAGTCACAGAGACCTCTCTGTAATGTCCTGCCTTGGACACATGGAAGCCTGTCAACACTGGCAGACTCCCACACACTCTCTCACAGGTGCAAAACAAACTCCATTACATAGGTGTAACCCCACCCATAGGTGAGGTCAGGATCACATGGTTAGGTCACCTGATCATGACCTCATCACAGGTCCTTTTGATACACATAACATAGGTGAGGTCAGGATCACATGGTTAGGTCACCTGATCATGACCTCATCACAGGTCCTTCACCACAACACAAACCATGCTTCCATGCATACCTCGAGGAGCACACACAGTGCCCCCTAGCTGCATCAGGTGTCACTACACCACATACCTCCCCCCTCTGTTCAAACTTGTGGGGTTGAACACTTATTACCCGACCAGAGATCCTTCTCGGTCGTCTCTGCCAGTCAAACGTCTGTCTAAGTCGGGCCCTCTGTCAGACCACCCGCCTCCCAAGCGGTCAGTACGGCGTCGCAATTCACTTGCACCCATACGTCCTGTCTGGTCTGCGTCCTTTTCATTTTTTCCACTATAGGTTCTCCTGCTTAAGTCACTCATCACTGAGCTAACTGAGGCATCACTACTTCTATCTCTTCTCCTCTCAATACCACGGGTTGAAGGTGGAGGCCATCTTCTTTCTATTTTCTGCAGGTTCCTGTTGACCTGGTCCCTCTCAAGTCGTAGTTGCTCTACTTCTCTCAGGTAGGACACACGATACTCCAGGAGCATCCGGATATTCCCAAGGCTCTCCCTGGATCTGACAACGAGGAACGGAACCATCCCGCCTTCACCCACGACCTGGACTTCGTCATCAGCCGGAATCCTGACTCTCGTCACACCGAACTTATTCACCATCTCCTGCATCATTTTCCCAAGTCTTCCGATGACTTTCTTCACCAGACCTCTGGGCACTTGAATGATGTCCTCCATTAATCCAAGCTGACTTTGAGCCTTTCTTGCTTGCTCCAAACGTCGAGTGGCTTCGTGATTTCTCAACAGGATCAGTTGCTTTGTGCGGAGACAATGTAGGTGCATGTCTCTCAGGACAGCCACTCGCTTCAGTGTGACTTCCTTAGTCGACAGTATGACTAACTGTTTCATCTCTGGCACCCAGTTCACACTACATGCTTCTACCGCTTTTCTAAAGGCCACATGTACATCCTCACTGGCACAAGCTTCTTGCATGTCTTCGGGTACCTCTATCGTACACTTGAAAAGCAATGTCTCCTTTTCCTGAACATGCTGTTGGACCTCCTCCTCCTGAGCATCAGCGCAGTTCTCCAAGACCTCAGCATTTCTTGTGTGGCCATCTGTGTGGCACTTTGCTTGCTGTACTTCGTCTCCCGTGGATTTCTGGAGCTGGGCATTAGTTTCTTTCTCCATCTTGAGCTTACGAAGAACTTTATCTCGCTCCTCTGCCAAGCCGCGACACTCATCCTTCCTCCGGAGAAGTTCCTGCTGATGCTTCTCCTGGGCCTCTCTGAGCACCTCCATATCCTTCCATAGGGCCTTGTTCATACAATAAGACACGCTGACAGATGATCTCTGAGCTTAGAGACTTCCTTCTCCAGCTCCTCCATTCTGTGCTCAATTATTCGTCTCAGGACCCTTTCTTGCTCAACTGCCTCTTTTACTGTTTCTTTCAACAGCTCTACCTCCGGTACCCTGGAGCCTTCATCATACTGAGCCATTCCACCCTTTCCGGGCATTGCAGATGTGGATCTACTACAGGTCTGTTCTACCTCCAGCCCTACCTCTGTGCTGGGATTTGTCAGAGATAACATGGCCTCTTTATCAAGGACAGTAACCTGACCAGTACCTGACCCTGACTCTTCCTCATCATTTCTCTTCTTAGAGGCTGTAGCCTGTCCCGCCTTTCCGCGGCCCCTGCGGCGAGAGGAAGATCTACCATTTTTACTTGGCTCCACCTTACTGCACTTGCTTTCCCTTGCGGTCGAGTCACAGTCTGCACAGGAGTCACTCCCACTCCCCCTGTCATCCTGGAACAGCACGTCCCCACCTAGACAGGTGTCAGACCCCTGCGCTAGAGCTAAACCGTTTCCCACGGTCACACGTCTCGTCACCTCCAAGTCCCCGAGTTGGTCTGACCCACACTTTCTTCTGGTCACCTGGGGCTCGGGACTATCGCTATTAGGGTTTATCTCCTTTTCACACTTCACACGGCAAGGAACCACTACAGCCGCCTGCTGTGATGAGGCTCCCTCCTCTAAACAACAACACACTTTATCAAGTTCCCATGCATTTTCAAAAAATACAAAGTCCCGTGCCCTCTCATAAGGGTACAATACGTTCGGTGGTATACCGCCATCTTGATCCTCGACACTTGTGGACATCTCAAGCGTCACCCTGTCTACCAAATAGTCCACAATGAGCCTGTGGATGCAGCACACCTGGACCTTTTTCTCGGTCAGACAGAGAGCTAGCGGAGTTCCTTTCAGAGTCACCTGACTCTTTGAGTCCAACTGTCCAGAGACTCCTTCCCTATGTAACATTACCGTACACACCTGTGGGCTGTTATCAAACGGGAAGTCTATGCCACATGCGGAATACGTATAACACCCACACCGCTGTTCCTCAGATATGTCCACTGAGGAAACCGGTGCCACCCCCTTTTGGGACTCCGCCCCCTTTCGGGCCACTTTACTGATATGGGCTACCACCCCCTTTTGAGACTCCACCCCCTTTCGGGCCACAATCCCAATTTGGGTTACCGCCCCCTTTTTGGACCCCGCCCTCTTTTGGGTAACCATCCCTGTTTTGGGTTGCCACCCCCCTTTTGGGACACCACCCATCACTGGGGTACACACCATGGCTCCCACAGGCCCCAGTCCACACAGTACCCTCAGACAGTGTCTTCCACCCAGGGCGTGTACCGGCCCTTTAAGAGTCCGTGTACCTCGGTTCACACTGTCCTCTTTACCACACCAGCTCCTGGTGGTACTGCTACCGCTTCCGTTGCAGCCACCAACAACCAGCACCTCCAGATGCTACTCCCAAGCTGCTGTGGCTGCCACTGCAGCTCTGGCTGCTGCAGAACCTCTTGCTGCAACAGTCACTGTAGCTCCTGCCACCACAAGTCTCTGCACGCTGCGCTGTCTTGCCGCTTGTCACCTTCGTGACCCCACGAGTCACAGCCAGCCGCTTGTCACCTTCATGACTCCACGAGCCACAGCAAACACCTCACACGTGTCCCAGAAAAAAAAAAACAGTTTCTCACTGACCCGTCAGCACAACACAGACTCCTGTCTGTCACTCTTGGCCACAGAGATTTCCGGACACCTCTTTTAGAGAGGCATCCCACAAAGAAAAAACAACAGTCTCACTGACCCGTCAGTACACCACAGACTCCTGTCTGTTACCTGTTGGCCACGCAGGTTTCCGGACACCTCCTCTGAGGTATCCTCTCAGCATGCTTTTTGCTTACTTCTCAATGACCCCGGTCACATAACACAGACTCCTGTCTGTCACCACTGCTTAACAGTTTCTTCAGATACCTCTTATCTTCAGAGGCACCACATATAAACATCAATGCAGTTTATTCGTGACCACTGGTCACACTCACGGTTTTCACAGACCGTCCGTTCCTCCTCTGATTCCTCATTCCCAGTCCTGGAACATGTGCTCCTTGGGTCGCTGCCAGCATTCCATCCACCAATTGTAAGGTTTTCCTCACTCGGCTGCTTCAGAGGTAATTCAGGAGACACTTTCTTATGCAAAAAGTCTTTAGGTTTATTGCATCATAAACCATATGGTAACATACAATACACTCTTCAATGCTTCAGCTCCTGCCTGGAGCCTCGCTCTTCAGTCACAGAGACCTCTCTGTAATGTCCTGCCTTGGACACATGGAAGCCTGTCCACACTGGCAGACTCCCACACATTCTCTCACAGGTGCAAAACAAACTCCATTACATAGGTGTAACCCCACCCATAGGTGAGGTCAGGATCACATGGTTAGGTCACCTGATCATGACCTCATCACAGGTCCTTTTGATACACATAACATAGGTGAGGTCAGGATCACATGGTTAGGTCACCTGATCATGACCTCATCACAGGTCCTTCACCACAACACAAACCATGCTTCCATGCATACCTCAAGGAGCACACACAGTGCCCCCTAGCTGCATCAGGTGTCACTACACCACAACGTATAATAAGTCCTAATCTGTTGCATATGCCAACACAAGCAACATTTCACTTCCATAGCAGAGAAATGTTCTGTTATTGATCAGAAACGTTGCCACATGGGCTAGTAAAGAGTCCGCCACTTTTTTCACAATTTATCGGAGTGCTGTTTATATATATAACACCCATAATAAGAGCAGATACTGAGAATTACACCATGTATATAGGACAGGAAAAGTATAGGCAGCATACATAGCTCCAAAAGATATACTGTGTTAAGAAATATAGAGTGGAGCTGTGTATAAAGTATATAGTATAGAGATGTGCCAGTGTATATAGTGTGAATTTCACACTATATACTATATACTCAGCAACATACTATATAAACATCTGTACCTTATCTATCTATATAATTGTCTAACTTTTAACTTCCGTCCGGCGGGACGCGACCAATCAGCGACAGGCACTTCCGGCCGCAAATTGGTGCAGGAATTCAAACTGGCACGCCACCGCTATCATCGGTAGATCAGCGGCGCTAGCCACTGAAGTCCTGGCGACAGGCACGGTCCGGCATGCCACCGCTATCGTCGGGAGATCAGCGGGTCATCTCCACGTAGATACTCACCTTCCGTTGCTGCATCCCTGTCACGGCTGGCGCGTCGGCTTCTATCCTGTGCGATGTTATCACGTAGTGCCGCTCATTCAGTTCATGAATATGGATGCGACGCCACTCCTATAGGCATGGCGTTCATATTCATGACCTTAATGAGCGGTACCACGTGACCGCTCCACAGAGTAAGAAGCTGACCGTGGGGATAGAGGATAGAGATGCAGGGACATGGAGCGAGGAGGGTTAGTATGATGGGGAGGACGGGGGGAGCTATGCGGAGGGTGGGAGCGGAGCCATGTATGCAGGGTGGGAGCGGAGACATGTATACAGGGTGGGAGCGAAGCCATGTATACAGTGTGGGAGCGGAGCTATGTATATAGGATGGGAGGGTGGGAGCGGAGCCATGTATATAGGATGGGAGGGTGGGAGCGGAGCCATGTATACAGGATGGGAGGGTGGGAGCAGAGCCATGTATATAGGATGGGAGGGTGGGAGTGGAGCCATCTATATAGGATGGGAGGGTGGGAGCGGAGCCATGTATATAGGATTGGAGGGTGGGAGCGGAGCCATGTATATAGGATGAGAGGGTGGGAGCGGTGCCGCGTATACAGGATGGGAAGGTGGTAGCGGAGCCATGTATATAGGATGGGAGGGTGGGAGCGAAGCCATGTATATAGGATGGCAGGATTGGTGCGGAGCCATGTATACAGGATGGCAGGGTGGGAGCAGAGCCATGTATATAGGATGGGAACGGAGCCATGTATATAGGATGGGAGGGTGGGAGCGGAGCCATATATATAGGATTGGAGGGTGCGAGCGGAGCCATGTATACAGGATGGGAGAGTGGGAGCGGAGCATGTATATAGGATTAGAGGGTGGAGTGGAGCCGTATATATATAGGATTGGAGAGGATGGGAGGGTGGAGTGGAGCCATGTATAAAGGATTGGAGGGTGGGAGCGGAGCCATGTATACAGGATAGGAGGGTGGGAGCGGAGCAATGTGTAGAGGATGGGAGGGTGGGAGCGGAGCCATGTATATAGGGTGGGAGCGGAGCCATGTATATAGGGTGGGAGCGGAGCCGTGTATATAGGATTGGAGGGTCAGAGCGGAGCCGTGTATATAGGATGGGAGTGTGGAGTGGAGCCATGTATATAGGATGGGAGGGTGGGAGCAGAGCCATGCATATAGGACGGGAGGGTGGGAGCAGAGCCATGCATATAGGACGGAGGGTGGGAGCAGAGCCATGCATACAAGGATGGGAGGTTGGGAGCGGAGCCATGCATACAGGATGGGAGGGTGGAGTGGAGTCATGTATATAGGATGGGAGGGTGAGAGCAGAGCCATGTATATAGGATGGGAGGGTGGTGGAGCCTGTATATAGGATGGGAGGGTGGGAGCGGAGCCATGTATATAGGATGGGAGGGTGGGAGCGGAGCAATGTGTAGAGAATGGGAGGGTGGGAGCGGAGCCATGTATATAGGGTGGGAGTGGAGCCATGTATATAGGGTGGGAGCGGAGCCATGTATATAGGATGGGAGGGTGGGAGCGGAGCCATGTATATAGGATGGGAGGGTGGGAGCGAAGCCATGTATATAGGATGGCAGGATTGGTGCGGAGCCATGTATACAGGATGGGAGGGTGGGAGCAGAGCTGTGTATAAAGGATGGGAACGGAGCCATGTATATAGGATGGGAGGGTGGGAGCGGAGCCATATATATAGGATTGGAGGGTGGGAGCGGAGCCATGTATAAAGGATGGGAGGGTGGAGTGGAGCCGTATATATAGGATTGGAGGGGATGGGAGGGTGGAGTGGAGCCAAGTATATAGAATTGGAGGGTGGGAGCGGAGCCATGTATACAGGATAGGAGGGTGGGAGTGGAGCAATGTGTAGAGGATGGGAGGGTGGGAGCGGAGCCATGTATATAGGGTGGGAGCGGAGCCATGTATATAGAGTGGGAGTGTAGTCATGTATATAGGATTGGAGGGTCAGAGCGGAGCCGTGTATATAGGATGGGAGGGTGGAGTGGAGCCATGTATATAGGATGAGAGGGTGGAGCAGAGCCATGTATATAGGATAGGAGGGTGGGAGCAGAGCCATGCATACAAGGATGGGAGGGTGGGAGCGGAGCCATGCATACAGGATGGGAGGGTGGAGTGGAGCCATGTATATAGGTTGGGAGGGTGGGAGCAGAGCCATGTATATAGGATGGTAGGGTGGAGCGGAGCCGTGTATATAGGATGGGAGGGTGGGAGCGGAGCCATGTATACAGGATGGGAGGGTGGGAGCGGAGCCATGTATATAGGATGGGAGGGGGAGTGGAGCCATATATACAGGATGGGAGCGGAGCCATGTGTATAGGATGGGAGGGTGGGAGCGGAGCCATATATACAGGATGGGAGGATGGAAGCGGAGCCATGTATACAGGATGGGAGGGTGGAAGCGGAACCATGTATACAGGATGGGAGGGTGGGAGCGGAGCCATGTATATAGGATGGGAGGGTGGGAGCGGAGCCATGTATATAGGATGGGAGGGGGAGTGGAGCCATATATACAGGATGGGAGCGGAGCCATGTGTATAGGATGGGAGGGTGGGAGCGGAGCCATATATACAGGATGGGAGGATGGGAGCGGAGCCATATATACAGGATGGGAGGATGGGAGCGGAGCCATATATACAGGATGGGAGGATGGGAGCGGAGCCATATATACAGGATGGGAGGATGGAAGCGGAGCCATGTATACAGGATGGGAGGGTGGAAGCGGAACCATGTATACAGGATGGGAGGGTGGGAGCGGAGCCATGTATATAGGATGGGAGGGTGGGAGCGGAGCCATGTATATAGGATGGGAGGGGGAGTGGAGCCATATATACAGGATGGGAGCGGAGCCATGTGTATAGGATGGGAGGGTGGGAGCGGAGTCATATATACAGGATGGGAGGATGGGAGCGGAGCCATATATACAGGATGGGAGGATGGGAGCGGAGCCATATATACAGGATGGGAGGATGGGAGCGGAGCCATATATACAGGATGGGAGGGGGGAGCGGAGCCATGTATATAGGATGGGAGGGTGGGAGCGGAGCCATGTATACAGGATGGGAGGGGGGAGCGGAGCCTTGTATACAGGATGGGAGGGGGGAGCGGAGCCATGTATACATGATGGGAGGGGGAGCGGAGCCATATATACAGGATAGGAGGATGGGAGCGGAGCCATGTATACAGGATGGAGGGGGAGCGGAGCCATATATACAGGATGGGAGGATGGGAGCGGAGCCATATATACAGCATATTTCTGATGGCTTTAGCCCATGCGTAGCGGCGTAGCGTGGGCGGGCGTAGGGCGCGGGCATTGCGTGGGCGGGCGGGGGTCGGTCCGCCCCAGGCAGCATTTGTGTGGGGCGGCGTGGCAGCAGCAGCAATTCCTCCTCCCATGGAGTCACAGTGCAGCGGCCCGGGACCCTCCGGAGCTGAGCAGCGGGTCGGTGAGTCCACTGTGCGAGGAGAGGGGGGTCCCGGCCTGAGCAGGCGGCACAATACTTACCTCTCCCCGTGCCTCCGTAGCTCCTGGCTCCAGGGGGCGCCTGCAGGGCGCCCGCGCTTCCTGTCACAGCAGCGCCGCTGGATGACGTCATCATTCAGCGGCCGGCTGTGGCAGAGAGCGCGGGCGTCGGACAGGTAGATGTGAGGTGTATGTGTCTGTGTGTATCAGTGTGTGTGTGTGTGTCTGCCTGCATGTGTGTATGTGAGAGAGTGCTGCGGTGCTGTCTGTGTGGTGCTGTATGTGTGATGGTGATGGGGGGAGGCAGTGATGGTGGTGAGGAGGCAACGATGATGATGGGGAGCCAATGATGATGGGCAGGCAAAGATGATGATGATGGGGAGGCGATGATGATGGGCAGGCAAGATGATGATGATGATGGGGAGGCGATGATGATGGGGAGCCAATGATGATGAGCAGGCAATGATCATGATGATGGGGAGCCAATGATGATGGCAGGCAATGATGATGATGATGGGAGGCGATGATGATGGGAGCAATGATGATGAGCAGGCAATGATGATGATGATGGGGAGCCAATGATGATGGGAAGGCAATGATGATGATGGGGAACCAATGATGATGGGCAGGCAATGATGATGATGGGGAGGCGATGATGATGGGGAGCCAATGATAATGGGCAGGCAATGATGATAATGGGGAGCCAATGATGATGGGCAGACAATGATGATGATGATGGGGAGGCAATGATAATGATTATGGGGAGGCAATGATGATGGGAAGGCGATGATGATGATGGGGAGGCAATGATGATGATAATGGGGAGTCTTTCCACAGTGCCCTTTCCTGAGCCGTAACAGTGCAGAACACAGCACAGTGCAGAGGAGAGCTCCATATTTTGTATGGAGCATTATATGGGACCAGTATTCTTTATGGAGCATTGTATTTGGCCCATAATACTGTATGGAGGACTATGTGGTGCCCATAATATTGTATGGAGGACTGTAATTATTTTTTGGTTTGGGGGTCACCGCAACATGAGGAACTGTATTGCGGGGTCACGGCATTAGAAAGGTTGAGAACCACTGATCTAGTATATTATATATACACAACTCTACAATATACATTCTATTAAGACAGCATTATACTATATACTATATTATGTTGCATACATCACATAGGAGTCACACATATAAATCACATAGGAAACACCACGACTGCTAAATATATATCACACTGAGACTGCTGTATATACATTATATAAGTGATATGTGACTGCTGTATATACATTATATAGGTGATACTGCAAGCAACTAAACACAGCAGTTGCAGTATCATATTCATAATGTAACTGTGGTCAGTTGGGGTTGTCAATGTGTTCGTGGTGACACTCCTGTGTTTTCTACATCTCCCCAGTCTCAGGAGATCCCCGACTATTTGGCTGATTTTTCTGATGTGTTTAGTGAGAGTAAGTCTGCGTCCTTGCCTCCCCACAGGAGTTATGATTGCACAATTGATTTAATGCCTGGTTGTAAATTTCCAAGGGTCGGCTTTTCAATTTATCTGTACCTGAGCATGATGCTATGCGATCTTATATCAAAGAGTCATTGTAGAAGGGTCATATTAGACCGTCCTCTTCACCTTTGGGTGTTGGCTTTTTCTTTGTGGCCAAAAAGGATGGTTTATTGAGGTCATGTATTGACTATCGTCTCCCTAATAAGATCACTGTTAAATATCAGTATTCGTTACCCCTGGTTTCTGATTTATTCTCTAGAGTGAAAGGTGCTAGTTGGTTTACCAAGCTTGACTTTAGGGGGGCGTATAATCTTATTCGCATTAAGCACGGGGATGAATGGAAGACGGCGTTTAATACCCCTGAGGGGCATTTTGAGTACCTAGTGATACCTTTTGGGCTCACTAATGCCCCTTCCATCTTCCAATCTTTCATGAACGATATTTTCCGGGATTTGGTGGATAAGTTTCTGATCATTTATTTGGACGATATTTTGATTTTTTCCAATGACTGGGATTCTCATGTGGAACATGTTCGGATTGTATTCCGGACTTTGAGAGAAAATGCTTTGTATGTTAAGGGATCAAAATGTCTCTTTGGCGTATAGAAGGTTTCGTTTTTGGGATTCATTTTGTCTCCATCTGCTATTGAAATGGACCCGGTCAAGGTTCAGACCATTTGTGATTGGGTTCACCCCACTTCTTAGAAGGCTCTTAAGAGATTTTTGGGTTTTGCTAATTTTTACCGTAAATTTATCAGTAATTTCTCTGGTATTGTGAAACCACTGACTGATTTGACCAAAAAAGGTTCCGATGTAGTGAATTGGTCTCCAGAGGCAATTTCGGCGTTTCAGGAGCTTAAGCGGAGATTCACTTCTGCTCCTGTTCTACGACAACCTGATATCAGGTGGAGATAGATGCTTCTGAAATTGGTGCAGGAGCCATTTTGTCCCAAAGGGATCCTGTAACCTCTAAGAGTAACCCTTGTGCCTTCTTTTCTCGAAAATTTTCCCAGCTGAACGTAATTATGATGTGGGGAATCGGGAATTATTGGCCATGAAGTGGGCTTTTGAAGAGTGGAGACATTGGTTGGAGGGAGCCAAACATAAAGTTATGGTCCTCACAGACCACAAGAACCTGATCTGTCTCGAATCAGCCAAGCGACTAAATCCTAGACAGGCCAGGTGGGCCTTATTTTTCACGCGTTTTAATTTTGTGGTCTTCTTTCTCCCAGGCACTAAGAATGTTAAGGCGGATGCCCTATCTAGGAGTTTCTTTGTGGATTCTCCTGATGTGACTAGGCTATTTTTGCTGCTGTCCTCCTCGGCTACCAAATCATAACAGATGTTTCTACCTTATGCCAGTCCTTACACTGGTTACCCATCCACTCCAGAATTCAGTATAAACTTATTACCCTCACCCACAAAGCACTCCATGGCTTAGCACCACCCTACGTCTCCTCCCTCATTTCAGCCCACCACCCTACCCGTGTCCTCCGTTCTGCTAATGATCTGAGGTTAACATCCTCATTAATCAGAACCTACCACTCCTATCTCCAAGACTTTTCACGTGCTGCGCCAATTCTTTGGAATGCACTCCCCAGGTTAATACGATTAATCCCCAATCCCCACAGTTTTAAGCGTGCCCTAAAAACGCATTTGTTCAGACTGGCCTATCACCTCAATGCATTAACCTAAATATCCCTGTGTGGCTCATTCAAAATTTTATCCCTGTGCGGCTCATTCAAAATTTTTTACCATATCCAGGTTCCTCGCATCATGTTCTCACCCGCTTTATGCATTTAATAGCCCTCTGTGTCTGTACTGTTACATATTTAGACTGTTAATTGGTTTATGATACAAAAGGAACTCCCGATTCTTACACTATGGCTGGTCCAAATAATAAAAGCAATTGTTACCATCCACCTTTCGTGTCTCCCCTTTATCCTTATTGATTGTAATCTTGCGACCAGGGCCCTCATTCCTCTTGGTATCTGTTTTGCTCCATGTGTTTATT
Source organism: Oophaga sylvatica (assembly GCA_033576555.1). Classification (NCBI taxonomy): domain Eukaryota; kingdom Metazoa; phylum Chordata; class Amphibia; order Anura; family Dendrobatidae; genus Oophaga; species Oophaga sylvatica. Next base: position 311,558,524 of record JARQOD010000003.1, read on the forward strand.
GCTATGCTGTAATTGTCTGTAGAAGTCCCCTCTGTAATGTTAAGTGCTGCGAAATATGTTGGTGCTATAGAAATAAAATTATTATTATTATTATTATTATTACTACGCTTTCCCTACAACTATAAAAGTAGTTAAACATAGCATTAACATACCATAAATATGACAAAAAGAAGAAAAGATCATGCCCACATACAAGGGAACACCTCAACTGCATAAAAAGTATATTACTTCCTTAGTTGAATCACCACCACGGATGTTTCCAAAAACCTGATCCACTACCATGACACGTATCCCGTGGTGTCTGCTATCATGGTGCTCCAAAAAATGCCTTTCAAACCAACGTTTTTCATTGGCTTCGTTATATTGACGACCTTTTGGTGCTTCGGACAGGGTCTGAGATCAAATGCAAGGATTTTATAATGGTGCTAAATTGTAATAGTGCAATATCTCCCTGACAGCCTCTCTGTCCACAATCTCGGTGGAATTTTTGGACCTCAAGGTGATGAAGGTTGACTTCCAGATTCACACAAAGATTTACAGCAAAACAACTGCCGCAAATAGCTTGCTCAAACTTACAAGCTTTCATCCTCAATCAACACCTGCGAAAAAACCTTCCCAAGGGCCAATTCTTGAGGGTAAGGCGAAATTTCCGCTCTGATGTAGATTTTCGGGAGGGAGCACAGGACTTAACCTCTCGAGATCAAGCCTTTTTACATCCTAAGGTCAGGGATGATAGATTTACAACTAATTTGATAACAGTATACAACAACCAATGGCAGAATGTTTATAACATCTTGGAAGGCATTGGGACATTCTATTAAATGAACCAAAATGTAGACATTTTTTGTCTAATACACCTAGGATGGTCGCGAGAAGGGCCAGGAATTTAAAAGACTACCTCAATTCGAGTCACTTCAAGAGACCAACTACCAAATTGGGAACAGGTAGTCATATCAAAGGTTCTTTTCCATGTGGAAGTTGCAATATATGTCCGCACATGGTTGCTACTGATGCCACAATTCTTTCGGTATTTCCAGAAAAGATAAGAATGAAGCTCTATTCCAATTAGCTTGGAGCTCTCCTCCTATCTTTCTGACCGCTCCTTCAGTGTTTCGTTCTCTGGCTCCACGTCATCTCCTCTTCCTCTCACTGTCGGTGTACCCCAGGGCTCAGTCCTTGGCCCCCTTCTCTTCTCTCTCTACACGGCCCCAATTGGACAGACCATCAGCAGATTTGGCTTTCAGTACCATCTTTATGCCGATGACACACAACTATACACGTCATCCCCCGACCTTACCCCCGCTGTTCTACAGAACACCACCGACTGTCTGTCCGCAGTCTCCAACATCACGTCCGCTCTCTATCTGAAACTTAACCTCTCCAAGACTGAACTCCTTCTGCTCCCGCCGTCTACTAACCTCCCTAAATCTGACATTTCCCTCTCTGTGGGCGGCACCATAATAACACCCCGGCAGCAGGCTCGCTGTCTGGGTGTTATGTTTGACACCAATCTCTCCTTCACCTCCCATATACAATCTCTTGCCCGCTCTTGCCGTCTACACCTAAAGAACATCTCTAGAATCCGCCCTTTTCTCACCATGGAAACAACAAAAACCCTCACTGTAGCATTGATCCACTCCCGCCTGGACTACTGCAATGCTCTATTACTTGGCCTCCCCATTACTCGACTATCCCCTCTCCAGTCCATCCTTAATGCAGCAGCCAGGGTCATCCATCTGGCTAATCGGTACTCGGACGCGTCCGCTCTTCGCCAGTCCTTACACTGGCTGCCCATTCATTATAGGATCCAATTCAAAGTACTGGTTCTCACCCACAAAGCTCTCCACAGTGCAGCACCCCCCTACATCTCCTCCCTCATTTCTATCTATCGGCCTAACCGACTGCTGCGCTCTGCAAACGACTTTCGACTAACCTCTGCACTAATCCGTACCTCCCACTCCCGACTCCAAGACTTCTCCTGCGCTGCGCCAATCCTCTGGAATGCTCTACCCCAAGAAATTAGGACTATCCACAATTTGCATGGTTTCAGGAGCTCCCTCAAAACACATTTGTTCAGAGTGGCCTATCACATTCACTAACCAAAGTCGTTCTATGTTTAAGTGTGTATGTGTAGCCCATTCACTATCTCCATCCATGCCTCACTCCCTCAAGATGGCTGGACCATCATTGTAAATGCACCATTGTATATACACACCTGTACTTTGTATCTCCCCCACCTCATTGTAGATTGTAAGCTCTCACGAGCAGGGTCGGCTTATTTTGCTTTAATTATTGTATTGTTAACGTTGTTACCTATGACTTGTGTTTTGAAACTGTTAAACTGTAAAGCGCTGCGGAATATGTTGGCGCTATATAAATAAAGATTATTATTAATTAGCGATCAAGAAATGTGATCTATTTACTTATTTGTCCATGTCCAAAAATTTATGTGGGACAGACGAGTCAGGAAGTTAGACGAAGAATTCAGCCGCATATTTTGAATATTGGCAAGGCAAAAGGGCACAAAGAAAAGGGTAAGCCCATTTCATCAGTTGCATGCCATTTTTTGGAGCACCATGATAGCAGACACCACGGGATACATGTCATGGTAGTGGATCAGGGTTTTGGAAATATCCGTGGTGGTGATTTAACTAAGGCACTCCTCCATCGGGAATCCCGCTGGATCTTTAATCTTAAAAGCATGTCACCTAGTGGGTTAGACGAAGAGCTCCTCTACACTGGCTTTTATGGCTGATGTTAGCCTATTTCATTTATATCTTTGTACCTCTATTCTGTTCTAACATCTTACATTGTGCATTCTTTTCTCCCCCTTTTTCTTAGATTTTTTGATCCATTTAGGATGTTTTCCTCAACAAGGATACAGCACTACCATATATTCTTTGATGACTAATATTCCTCTGCCTTCACTCAGCGATGTCTTGTTGATACATAGTAACATAGTAACATAGTTATTAACCCCTTCACCCCCAAGGGTGGTTTGCACGTTAATGACCGGGCCAATTTTTACAATTCTGACCACTGTCTCTTTATCAGGTTATAACTCTGGAACGCTTCAACGGATCTTCGCGATTCTGAGAATGTTTTCTCGTGACATATTGTACTTCATGATAGTGGTAAAATTTCTTCCATATACCTTGCGTTTATTTATGAAAAAAACGCAAATATGGCAAAAATTTTGAAAATTTTGCAATTTTCAAACTTTGAATTTTTATTCCCTTAAAACAGAAAAATATGTCACACAAAATAGTTAAGAAATAACATTTCCCACATGTCTACTTTACATCAGCACAATTTTGGAAACAAAATTTTTTTTTGTTAGGAAATTATAAGGGTTAAAAGTTGACCAGCGATTTCTCATTTTTACAACAAAATTTACAAAGCCATTTTTTTTAGGGACCACCTCATATTTGAAGTCACTTTGAGGGGTCTATATAGCAGAAAATACCCAAAAGTGACACCATTCTAAAAACTAAACCCCTCAAGGTACTCAAAACCACATTCAAGAAGTTTATTAACCCTTCAGGTGCTTCACAGGAGCTGAAGCAACGTGGAAGGAAAAAATTAACATTTTACTTTTTAGTCACAAAAATGATCTTTTACAAACATTTTTTTTATTTTCACAAGGGAAAAAGGAGAAAAAGGACATATAAAGTTGTTGTGCAATTTCTCCTGAGTACGCCGATACCCCATATGTGAGGGAAAACCACTGTTTGGGCACACGGCAGGGCTCGGAATGGAAGGAGCGCCGTTTGACTTTTCCAAACCAAAATTGGCTGGAATTGAGAACGGACGCCATGTCGCGTTTGGAGAGGCCCTGATGTGCCTAAACAGTGGAATCCCCCCACATGTGACCCCATTTTGGAAACTAGACCCCCTAAGGAACTTATCTAGATGTGTGGTGAGTAGTTTGAACCCTCAAGTGCTTAACGCAAGTTTGTAATGTAGAGCCGTGAAGAAAAAAAATCATATTTTTCCACAAGCATGATGTTTTAGTCCCCAAATTTTTATTTTCCCAAGGGTAAGAGGAGAAATTGAACCACAAAAGTTGTCCAACATGTCCTGAGTACGCTTATACCCCATATGTGGGGGGGAACCACTGTTTGGGTCCACGGCAGGGCTTGAAAGGGAAGGAGCGCCGTTTGACTTTTCCAAACCAAAATTGGCTGGAATTGCGAACGGACGCCATGTCGCGTTTGGAGGGCCCCTGATGTGCCTAAACAGTGGAAACCCCCCACATTTGACCCCATTTTGGAAACTAGACCCCCTAAGGAACTTATCTAGATGTGTGGTGAGCACTTTGAACCCTCAAGTGCTTCACGCAAGTTTGTAATGTAGAGCCGTGAAGAAAAAAAAATCATATTTTTTCCACAAACATGATGTTTTAGTTCCCAAATTTTTAATTTCCCAAGGGTAAGAGGAGAAATTGGACCACAAAAGTTGTTGTCCAACATGTCCTGAGTACGCTGATACCCCATATGTGGGGGGAAACCACTGTTTGGGCGCACGGCAGGGCTCGAAAGGGAAGGAGCGCCGTTTGACTTTTCCAAACCAAAATTGGCTGGAATTGCGAACGGACGCCATGTCGCGTTTGGAGGGCCCCTGATGTGCCTAAACAGTGGAAACCCCCATGTGACCCCATTTGGAAACTAGACCCCTAAGGAACTTATCTAGATGTGTGGTGAGCACTTTAACCCTCAAGTGCTTAAACGCAAGTTTGTAATGTAGAGCGTGAAGAAAAAAAATCATATTTTTTTCCACAAACATGATGTTTAGTCCCCAAATTTTAATTCCCACAGGGTAGAGGAGAAATTGGACCACAAAAGTTGTTGTCCAACATGTCCTGAGTACGCTGATACCATATGTGGGGAAAATGTTTGGGCGCACGGCAGGATCGAAAGGGAAGGAGCGCCGTTTGACTTTTCCAAACCAAATGGTGAATTGCAACGGACTCCATGTCGCGTTTGGAGGGCCCCTGATGTGCCTAAACAGTGGAAACCCCCCACATGTGACCCCAATTGGAATTAGACCCTCTAAGGAACTTATTAGGTGTGTGAGCACTTGAACCCAAGTGTTTCACTAAAGTTTATGATGCCCAGGTGTGGAAAAAATCCTACTTTTTACTCACACAAATGATGTTTTAGTCCCAATTTTTATTTTCCCAAGTTAAGAGGAAATTGGACACCAAAAGTTGTTTGTCCATTTGTCCTGGTACACTGGTACCCATATGTGGGAAAAAACTGTTGAGCCAATTCGGGCTCAGAGGGAAATTGTGACGTTTTGAAGCAGACTTTGATGGAATGGTTGCGGGCGTCATGTTCCGTTTGCAGAGCCCCTGATGTGCCTAAACAGTAAAAAAAAACACAAGTGACATAATTTTGGAAAGTAACTCCCAAGGAACTTTTCTAAATGTGCCCCCCTTCTGGAACTAATCTTTCCTGTAAAGTAAATTAGTAGTGCATGGAGGTGTGGTACAATTTGAAACAATCCTTCATACACAGGCCAGATTTTTCGGGGCAGGTGTCGCATTGGTAAGTGGTGTCCTTGCGTATTCCCCTTTTGTAACACACTCGGCACCTTTTTTGCGGCTTACCTTTTCTTCCAGTTGGCGTGACCACCCCCGGGAAATGCTGACCTGGTATGATACGAGCACCTTCAGTTCCGGAAGTACTGGGGCCCGCTCTTTCCTGAGCGCCAAACATCAGGGCCTTAACCACTACCTCCTGAAACTGAAGGTACGTCGTATCGCTGTTGCGTGCACATCGTGACAGCAGGAAAGCGTTGAGCATTGCCATTTGGACGATGTGCACGGACAGCTTCTTGTACCACACCTTGGCCTTTCTCAAAGCACTGTACGGTTGGAGGAGTTGATCAGTGAGATCAACACCCCCATGTATTTATTGTACCCCAGTACACAGTCCGGTTTGCGGACCTGTGTAGAGGTACCCCGTACAGTGCTGAGGGCACTGCCATCACCATGTATGGTGGTCAAGAGAAGGACATCCCTCTTGTCCTTGTACTTGACCACCAACAGGTGGTCGCTACATTGGGCTCTGCTCTCACCCTTTCTGAGCATCAGCCCAAGTAGCGTCTTTGGGAGGCCTCTCTGATTTTTGCGGACGGTACCGCAGGCTGCGGTACCTCGCGCAGAGAGGGATTTGTAGAGTGGGATGCTGGAATAAAAGTTATCAGTGTAAAGGTGATAACCTTTATCCAGCTGTGGGTGCACCAAATCCCACACAATTTTCCCACTCACTCCCAGGACGGGGGGACACTCAGGGGGTACAATCCTGTTGTCCTTTCCTTCGTAAACTCTAAAGCTGTGGGTGTACCCTGAGGTACTCTCACACAGCTTGTAGAGTTTGATTCCGTACCTTGCCCTCTTGCTGGGCAGGTACTGGCGGAATGCGAGCCGTCCCTTAAAATGAACCAAGGACTCATCCACGCAGATGTCCCTTTGGGGCACGTACACTTCAGCAAACTTTTTGTTGAAGTGTTCGATGACCGGCCGAACTTTGAACAGGCGGTCAAAGTTGGGGTCATCTTGTGGGGGACACTGTGCATTATCATTATAATGCAGGAATTTGTGGATGGCCTCAAAACGCGTCCGAGCCATGACCATTCGGAACAGTGGAGTGTTGTATAAAATATCAACACTCCAATATTGCCGAATTTCTGGCTTCTTCAGGATCCCCATATGGAGGACCAGGCCCCAAAACTGCATCATTTCAACAGCGTCTACAGGAGACCAGTTGGAAAATGATGAACGGGGGTTTTGCGCCAAAAATTGCCGAGCGTACAAATTTGTTTGCACCACCATGAGGTTAATTAAATCCTCAGAGAAAAAGACTTTGAAAAAGTCTATTTCTGTGAAGCCGGTGGAGTCAAACCTGATTCCTGATTCTGCCACAAAATCAGGAATCAGTGGCTCGTAATTTTCGGGGGCCGGGGTCCATACGGGGTCCGAAGAGGGGTGCGCTGGTTCATTTTCAGGGGCGGGCGCTGCCTCACGTTCTGTCCTGGGGCGTCTGCGTGGCGGTTCCGCAGGACCCGAGGAGGAAGATGAGGAGGAAGAAGAATCATCATCTGAAAAATAAATAAATGTGGGATCCTCTCCCTCGCTATCAGTGTCGGAGGCAAGGAAAGCGTATGCCTCCTCCACTGAATAGCGCTGTTGGGATGAGCGTGACGAGCGGGACATTTTTTTTGTGAATGTGGTGCTTTGTGTGAACTTTATTTATAACTGTGTGTGTGGGGGGGGGGGATAGTGATTGGTGTAAACTAAGCTGAAAAGAAAAAGCTAAAAGAAAAGAAAGAGAATAGGGAAAAAAAGGCCTGTGAAAAAAAGTCTAAACCAGCAGGCACGAGCTCTGATAAGTGACCGGTGTCACTTATCAAAGTTCCGTGGCTGCTGGATGTGCTTACGGGAGTGACGGAAAGGGGGGTGAAAAAAAAAACTGGCAGGCACGAGCTCTGATAAGTGACCGGTGTCACTTATCAAAGTTCCGCGGCTGCTGGATGTGCGCACGGGAGTGGCGGAAAAGTTGGTGGAAAAAAAAAAAAAAACCAGCAGGAACGAGCTCTGATAAGTGACTGGTGTCACTTATCAAAGTTCTGTGGCTGCTGGATGTGCGCACGGGAGTGGCGGAAAAGTTGGTGAAAAAAAACAAAAAAAAAAAACAGCAGGAACGAGTCTGATAAGTGACTGGTGTCACTTATCAAAGTTCTGTGGCTGCTGGATGTGCGCACGGGAGTGGCGGAAAAGTTGGTGAAAAAAAACAAAAAACGGCAGGAACGAGCTCTGATAAGTGACTGGTGTCACTTATCAAAGTTCCGTGGCTGCTGGATGTGCGCACGGGAGTGGCGGAAAGGGGGGGTGAAAAAAAAACGGCAGGCACGAGCTCTGATAAGTGACCGCTGTCACTTATCAAAGTTCCGCAGCTGCTGGATGTGCGCACGGGAGTGGCGGAAAGGGGGGTGAAAAAAAAACTGGCAGGCACGAGCTCTGATAAGTGACCGCTGTCACTTATCAAAGTTCCGCGGCTGCTGGATGTGCGCATGGGAGTGGCGGAAAGGGGGGTGAAAAAAAAACAAAAAACAGCAGGAACGAGCTCTGATAAGTGACTTGTGTCACTTATCAAAGTTCCGCGGCTGCTGGATGTGCGCACGGGAGTGGCGGAAAAGTTGGTGAAAAAAAAAAAAAAAACAGCAGGAACGAGCTCTGATAAGTGACTGGTGTCACTTATCAAAGTTCCGCGGCTGCTGGATGTGCGCCCGGAGTGGCGGAAAAGTTGGTGAAAAAAAAAAAAAAACAGCAGGAACGAGCTCTGATAAGTGACTGGTGTCACTTATCAAAGTTCCGTGGCTGCTGGATGTGCGCACGGGAGTGGCGGAAAAGTTGGTGAAAAAAAACAAAAAAAAAAACAGCAGGAACGAGCTCTGATAAGTGACTGGTGTCACTTATCAAAGTTCCGTGGCTGCTGGATGTGCGCACGGGAGTGGCGGAAAAGTTGGTGAAAAAAAACAAAAAACGGCAGGAACGAGCTCTGATAAGTGACTGGTGTCACTTATCAAAGTTCCGCGGCTGCTGGATGTGCGCACGGGAGTGGCGGAAAAGTTGGTGAAAAAAAAAAAAAAACAGCAGGAACGAGCTCTGATAAGTGACTGGTGTCACTTATCAAAGTTCCGCGGCTGCTGGATGTGCGCACGGGAGTGGCGGAAAAGTTGGTGGAAAAAAAAAAAAAACCCAGCAGGAACGAGCTCTGATAAGTGACTGGTGTCACTTATCAAAGTTCCGTGGCTGCTGGATGTGCGCACGGGAGTGGCGGAAAAGTTGGTGAAAAAAACCAAAAAAAAAAACAGCAGGAACGAGCTCTGATAAGTGACTGGTGTCACTTATCAAAGTTCCGTGGCTGCTGGATGTGCGCACGGGAGTGGCGGAAAAGTTGGTGAAAAAAAACAAAAAACGGCAGGAACGAGCTCTGATAAGTGACTGGTGTCACTTATCAAAGTTCCGTGGCTGCTGGATGTGCGCATGGGAGTGGCGGAAAGGGGGGGTGAAAAAAAAAACGGCAGGCACGAGCTCTGATAAGTGACCGCTGTCACTTATCAAAGTTTGCGGCTGCTGGATGTGCGCACGGAGGGGGGTGCGAAAGTGTTGATCGGTGAACTGCGTCACCAATCAACGCTCGGCGGCGCAAAGGGGGGGTAAAAAGAGGGGGAAAGGGAAGGGGGAGGGTGGAATGGGGGGATTGGGGTGGATCGGGCAGGGATCGGGGCTCAAAAACTCACGTTTGTAGTCTTTTCTTTCTTTTCTCTTCTTTCTTCTCTCTTCTTTCTTCTCTCTTCTTTCTTCAGCAGGAGTTGTGGTGTCACAGGCTACTGTGGCACCACAAGGCCCAGCACAGGAGGAGATCTGGCAGTGTGACCGCACAGCAGGAATCCTCAGCAAGTGTGAGGACCCCTGCAGTGCGGTCAGACAGGTCAGATCTAGTTTGCAGACAGGTTACAGAGCGGTCACATCGCTGCTGTGACCTGTCATTGGTGGGATCGATGATCACATCAATCCCATCAATCAAAGGAGACCCCTGCATTGCCGGTTGCTAGGCACCGGCCTAGTAATCGGAGCTCACAGCTCCGATTCCTAGGCAGGTCACCGGCAGGTCACCTGGCAGGGCACAGAGCGGTCACACCGCTGCTGTGCCCTGTGATTGGCGCGATCGTCGATGACATCGATCGCGCCAATCAGCTCCTTCATGCCCTACAGGCCCTGGCCTAGGATCGGTGCTATTACTGCACCGATCCAGGCAGGTACAGGCAGGGCACAGCGCGGATATACCGCTTCTGTGCCCTGCGATTGGCGCGATTGATGTGATCGGAGATCGCGCCAATCCGGGGGGGGTCTGGACCTTCCTAGGCCCAGGCCTAGGATCGAGTACATCGGTACTCGATCCTAGCCTGCGATCTCACTGTTTCAGCCGCTTTGATTGGCTGAAACAGTGAGAAAGGCTGTGATTGGCTGTTCAGAATTGAACAGCCAATCACAGCGATCGGGAGGCCTGAGGGGGGAGGAAGCAGCCCGGGATGCCGACGCCAACTTCCAAGAGGTAAGCTGGCGTCGGAATTTTAATGCGATCACCGCTACTTAAGTCGCGATGTCGCATTAAAGGGCATGACGTACTATCCCGTCCATGGTCAGAATGGCACGGGTTTCATGGACGGGATAGTACGTCTGATGTCAGAGAGGGGTTAAGGTTGAAGGAAGACTTTAAGTCCATCTAGTTCAACCCATATCCTATCCTAACCTGCCCTAACATGTTGATCCAGAGGAAGGCAAAAAAAAACCCAAGTGGCAAACAGTAAGCTTCACATTGGGGGAAAAAAATTCCTTCCCAACTCCACATACCGCAATCAGACTAGCTCCCTGGATCAACGCTGTATCTAGGAAACTAGTGAATATAGCCTGTAATATTATACTTTTCAAGAAAGGCATCCAGTCCCTTCTTAAATTTTAGTAAGGAATCACTCATTACAACATTAGACGGCAGAGAGTTCCATAGTCTCACTGCTCTTACAGTAATGAATCTGCGTCTGTGTTGATGTCAAATACTCCTTTGCCTCCACTCAGTGACGTCTTGCTGATGTTTTTGCTACAACTAGAGTTGAGCGAAACAGGTTGGTCAGATTCATAAGTAGCAGCCTTTCGCTAAAGTCGAGTTTTGCCGAACAAAACCCGACTATAGCGTGAAGTCGACCATGCAGTTGTCGACCCGAGCGCCAAAGTCGGTTTTCCCATAATGATTGCAGGCGCCTTTTTTCAGCCAATGAGCAGTGGCCAAAGAGATGACATGGGCAGCGTCCACCACCATCTTAGAGTAGGGAATTGCAGTGATTGGCTTGCTTTGGGGGGCGTCATAGTGGCTATAAAAGCCCTGACCGCCGACCGCCATTTTACTTCTGCTGATCTTAACAGTAGGGAGAGGTTGCTGATGCTGTTTATCAGTAGGAGAGAGTTAGGGCAGGAAAGAGAAGTTCTTCTGTGCTTGTGCTGAAAGCAATTGTACTGTACAGTTAGTGTGCAGTGACAGGGGAGGATTTTCTTGTGTGCAGTAGCGCTGGTTATTAGGTTGCCTGCAAGTGACAGGGGAGGATTTTCTTGTGTGCAGCAGCGCTGGTTCATAGGCTGCCTGCTAGCTGTATTGCTGTGTGTACACTACTGTGCAGACTGCTTTTTACACAGCACTAATACTTTTGTTCTTTTTTTCTGTACAGTTACCGAGCGTTCATTTTTTCACACACCGTATAGAGCTGTACGCTCCTCACACACTACCGTGTACCGGCTGGTATCACGGACAAATACATGCTGACTATCTGTGTGTAACTCTGTAAATCTATACGGAGATTGAAAGTACCTTTTTTCTGCCTTTTGTATTCTGGTCAAATCCATACTGAGAGAGCGTCTGTCTGTGACTCTGGAAATATATATGGAGATTTACAATTACCCCTACACTGTATACAGCTGTACACTTCTGATACAATACCGTTTTTCTGCTTTTTATATTCTGGTCTAATCCATACTGAGTGAGCATCTGTGTGTTACTCCGGAAATATATACGGAGATTTACAATTTTCCCCTATACTATATACACCTGGTATCTTCTGATACAGTACACTTTTTCTGCTTTTAATATTCTGGTCTAATCCATACTGAGCTTGTGAGCGTCTGTGTGTTACTCCGGAAATATATATGGAGATTTAAAATTACCCCAACACTGTATACAGCTGTATACTTCTGATACAGTACCGTTTTTCTGCTTTTATATTCTGGTCTAATCCATACTGAGTGAGCGTCTGTGTGTTACTCCGGAAATATATACGAAGATTTACAATTTTCCCCTATACTATATACACCTGGTATCTTCAGATACAGTACCCTTTTTCTGTTTTTTATATTCTGGTCTAATCCATAATGAGCCTGAGAGCGTCTGTCTGTGACTCCGGAAATATATACGGAGATTTGCAATTTTCCCCTATACTATATACACCTGGTATCTTGTGATACAGTACCCTTTTTCTGCTTTTTATATTTTGGTCTAATCCATACTAATTAACACTTTAGTGGTGATCAAATGATAGAAAGACCCCACAGAATGGTATAGAAAAATACAAAATATTTTATTAACATTAATAATGGTACACCATAACAACTATGGATAAATTAAAGGTACAAGGCACAACATAAAATTAATAGAGGGACATTAAACCATAGTGGAAACAGATATTGCCACAGCAGAGACAAGCTTGTATTCCACCTATTTCGTATACTCAATAATATAGCCCATATAAGCGTATGTAATAGATGAACAGTTAAACTACCCATGCCATGCTCAACCATTGAACCAGGATAGAACCATTAACGCAATATTTATTTGATTATATATATAACTATATCCCCAATACGCTTAATGAATACTACAAGAGCAACAATTTCGCTGGAAAAAATATATCAGGGTGGTCAATTCAACCTACCGCTCGCTCTGCTGGAAACCACCTGGACGTCCCTCTGCCCCGACGCGCGTTTCGCACTGCTTCTTCCTGGAGGACGCCTCCAGGAAGAAGCAGTGCGAAACGCGCGTCGGGGCAAAGGGACGTCCAGTGGTTTCCCAGCAGAGCGAGCGGTAGGTTGAATTGACCACCCTGATATATTTTTTCCAGCGAAATTGTTGCTCTTGTAGTATTCATTAAGCGTATTGGGGATATAGTTATATATATAATCAAATAAATATTGCGTTAATGGTTCTATCCTGGTTCAATGGTTGAGCATGGCATGGGTAGTTTAACTGTTCATCTATTACATACGCTTATATGGGCTATATTATTGAGTATACGAAATAAGGCTGGAATACAAGCTTGTCTCTGCTGTGGCAATATCTGTTTCCACTATGGTTTAATGTCCCTCTATTAATTTTATGTTGTGCCTTGTACCTTTAATTTATCCATAGTTGTTATGGTGTACCATCATTAATGTTAATAAAATATTTTGTATTTTTCTATACCATTCTGTGGGGTCTTTCTATCATTTGATCACCACTAAAGTGTTAATTATGTATTATGTGGTATAGAGTTTATACCTTGTGGGCATATTTTGTGAATTCTAATCCATACTAAGCCTGTAAGCGTCTGTGTGTTACTACGGAAATATATTCGGAGATTTAAATTTTCACCTTCACCGTATACAGCTGTACGCTTCTGATACAGAACCATATATCTGCTGGTATTTTTGGTACATTTTCCCAAAAATGAGGAAGTATGGTGAAAGAGGCCGTGACGTGGGAGAGGGGCCAGCTGGTACTGATGGTGGTGGTGGTGCATCTGCTGGTAGTGCCAAAAGCACAATAGCATCTAAGGCAGGAGGTGTTGAGCCTGCGTCATCGTCTGGCTCCAGAAGGCCTGGAAGGCTCCCTTTTCTGGGAGTAGGTAAACCGCTTTTAAAGCCGGAGCATCAGGAACAGGTTTTGTCTTACATTGCTGAAACAGCCTCCAGCTCTATCGCCTCCTCTTCTGAAGTTTCAAAAAATGCAAGGACTGAGTCATCAGTGCAGGCTCCAGGTCAGGAACAACACCTTTCCTTGGGTCCTTCACCCCCAACAAAAGTGAAGGATGCGGCATTCCACAATTCAGATTTCTCCATGGAGCTCTTTTCACATACCATGCCTGGGTTATCAAGTCAAATCCTGAATTCCCCAGTCCAAGAAGAATCTGACATGAAGTGCACTGATGCACAGCCACTGCTAGATGATTCTGCAGGTACATTTACCCAGAGCACGACATTGCCTCGCAGTCTACTGAGCCAGAATCTGACCTGATGAAACTCATGTGCCCCTTCCCGCAAACTATACCACCTTACACAGTGACACAGAGGAAGGTGCAGATGAAATTGAAGAGCAGTGATGGATGACTCAGTTGTTGACCCGGATTGGCATCCATTGGGGAAGAGGGTGCAGCAGCTGTTATCTGGCAGGCCCGTAGCAGTCCAAAAACGTGTTATAAAAACAAAAAGGTTTGCAGGACAGCTTGGCCAGACGGTCAAATTAGCACAGTGTGCAAGCCCTGAAAATTTATCCCATCATAGTGTAAGGATTAGGCCTCGCTTGAGTGCGACCGGAGGTAAGCAGGAGGGCGACTTCACTCGATTCTTCAAGCAAGTTTATTCAAACTTCATAAACTGCTTACAACAGAAAACAAAAACAGCCTTCTCTGGCACAAAGTAACAAAAAGGCATCTATACAGTCCTGGTACTCTAGCAGAGTAGTCTCCTCAGAGCACACACACTGGAGGTCTCCACACCTCCAGCCACTCACACCTGTGGTCAGCAGTAGGCTCATTTATATCTCAGACATCCAGCTAACACAGAAAACATGACTGGTCATGTGGCCATGACCTCATCACAGGTCCTCAAACCACATACAAAGGTATAGTGATGCCCTACTCTCCCATCTGTCTATGTGTTCATCATATCGCTACATACCTCCCTAAAGCCATGGGCTTGGCACATTTCATTCACCGACTAGAAACTCTTTTCAGTCGTCTCCACAATTAACTGGTCTGTCACAGTTTGGCTTATGTCACTGAGTCCTGAGCTAATTGAGGTGTCACTGCCTCTACCTCTCATTTCAGGCCATCTATGTCCTGTCTTAGTTCCACTTCGATGACTTTCACTCTGAAGCGAACTTCTGCGCCTCTCTATATTACGGGTTGAAGGTGGCTGCCTGTTTTCCCCCAACTCTTGCAGCTGTCTGTTGGTCTGCTCCTCCTCAATTCTTAGCTGTTCTATTCTTCCCTGGTGCACCTCCAGGAGCATCCGGATCTTCCCAAGGTTTTCCACCAACCCCTTCCGACTTGGAGGTTTTCTCGTTGGCTCCCGACGTCTCTGCTTCTCGCGGAGGCCATCTGGGTGGCGGTTCCCTTGCTGACTTTCTTCCTCCGTTGAGGTCCCTTCTTTGGTCATCTTCTCCAGTTCACTCTCCTCCCGTACGCTCGGACCAGGAGAGCGCAACCGTTCGGTTTCCCGGACTGTCGTGGATTTCCTGAGGTGGGCATTAGCTTCCTTCTCTATTTGGAGTTCTTTGAGAATTTTCTCTTGCTCCTCTGCGCAGCAGCGGTGCTCCTCCTCTCTCCGTAGAAGTTCCTGCTGATGCTTCTCCTGGGCCGCTCTGCCCATCTCCGTATCTTTCACTAGGATTTGGGTCGCCGTCTGGCACGCTGACAGTTGACCTTGGACTTTAGAGACTTCCTTCTCCAGGTCCTCCACTCATTGCTCAATCCCTTGTCTCCGTATCCTTTCTTGCCCGACTGTCTCTTTAAGCAGCTCCATCTCATGGACTTGCTCTCTTTTATCCAGTACATGTGGCACCATCCTTTCCCCCTTATTTCTCTTCTTAGAGAGCATAGGCTGTCTGGCCTTCCTGCAGCCCCTGCGGTGAGGAGGAGATCTGCTACTTGTACCCGACTCCACCTTGCTGCACTCGCTTTCACTTGAGGTTAAGTTACAGTCTGCATAAGAGTCATTCCCACTCCCTCTGTCATCTTGGAACAGCAAGTCCCCACTTAACCAGGTGTCAGGCCCTATTCCTGGAGCTACCCAGTTTTCTGTGGTCCTATATTTGGTCACCCCAAAGTCCTCACTTTGGTCTGAGCCACACTTTCTTACGGTCACCAGGCACTGGGTATCTTTGACTTTAGGGGTGGCTACCTCTGTTTTACCCACCACACTATCAGCAACCACTACAGCCTCCTGCAGGGATGGGCCTCTCTTAGGGTCATTCTGGTTCCCTTCTGAGCAATCAGCCAGTGCTTCGTCCCACACCTCCCAAAACCGTTTACAATCCTGGCCTATTGTTATAGGATATGGTAAGTCTGGGACTACAGGAACATCATGGGTAGAAATAATAGTGGACGTCTCAACGATTACCCTGGATACCGGATACTCCCTAGTGACCCCATGAACACAAGGGACTTCTATCTTCTTTCCGGGAATCTGATAGACAGGGAGTGTGTCGCTCAGCAGAGTCACCTGGCTTCCTGAGTCTAGAAGTCCACTCACACACTCTCCATTCACTATTAGAGAGCAGTTCAGTGCCCCCCGGTCAGACGTAAAGTCAGTACACCATTCGCGACATACGCTGTTCAAACCCTGAACCCGGCAATAGTTCCTCGGCTCATCCGCCGCCACTTCTTTTCTCCTCATCGACTCAGTTTGGGACTCCGCCCCTTCTGAGTGTGGCAGTAGTTTATTAGGGTTTACTGGTTCCCCATTCTCGCTAGGGACCTCAGAACTCTTTCTCCACAGATCCCAAAACAGACAGAAATCCCGGCCTATAATTATAGGATGCACCAAGTCCCGAACGACGCCGACTTCATGGGACTCAGTGCCATGCGTCGTTTCAATGTCCACTCTGGCCATAGGGTAGTCCTTTACATCACCATGTATGCATTGAACACCGACTTTTTTCCCTGGTAATATGTTGAGAGGAAAAGTGGCCCTAATCAAGGTCACTAAGCTTCCAGAGTCTAGCAGCGCTGTTACTGCTTCACCGTTCACCTTCACGGGACAGACTTGAGGACCCTGATTGGGGAACGGGTTTCCACTGCAGGCTGGATATGCATATCATGAAATACGGTGTCCTATGCTGCAGTCCATCTGCTTGGTGGTCTGCGGACACCGGGCAGCTATATGTCCTGGCTCGTGGCACCTCCAACAAATAATTTCACCCGCAGTGACCTTGGGCACCACCTCCCCCCGCCATTTTGACCTTGGGTGCTCCACCCCTTTTTGGGACTCTGCCCCCTGTTGGGGCCGCCAGTACGTAATAGGCTGCTTCCCCACTGCTCCTTCCATCCCCTGGTACCTCTCGACCAGTCCGACCAGTTCATCAGCATTCCGGGGATCACCCTGGGCAACCCAGGTCTGCAGGGGGTTTGGCAAGGAGTGCACAAACCGATCCATTACTACTCTTTCTACCATCTGGCCGGTGTAGCGGACTCTGGCTGCAGCCATTTCTGGACCAGATGCAGCAGGTCAAACATTTGGGAGCGCGGTGGTTTGTCCCTGTGATAAGCCCAGCGGTGCACTCTCTGTGCCCTGACAGTCATTGTTACCCCCATACGTGAGAGGATCTCAACCTTTAGCTTAGGATATTCCTGAGCGTCCTGCACCGTCAAATCGTAGTACGCCTTCTGGGGCTCCCCTGTCAGGTATGGGGCCAGTACCTCTGTCCACTGCTCTGGGGGAAGTCTTTCCCTCTCAGCAACCCTCTAAAACACAGTCAGGAAGGCTTCAACATCGTCCCCGGGGGTCATTTTTTGTAACGTGCGTCTTACCGCATTTCTGACGTGGTTGTCATTAGCCAGACCTGGGTTGGGTCGCTCGTCCTGCCCTGGATGGCGGTTGTCAGAAGCTGTATCTGCTGCCGATGTTCCTGCTGGCTCTCCTGCATCTGCTGTTGGTGCTCCTGCTGGCTCTGCTGCATCTGTTGCAACAACATCCTGTTGGTCTCTTGTTGCTGTACCTGCGCCTGGACCAAGTGTTTCAGCAGGTCCTCCATTTTCTCCGGCAATGCTGGCTGGCTTGCTATAGCCTTGACCCACGACATGCAGTAACCAGTCCCACTTCTCTGCTGGGAACGCTGCTCGCACGTCTCCACCAATTGTAAGGATTAGGCCTCGCTTGAGTGCGACCGGAGGTAAGCAGGAGGGCGACTTCACTCGATTCTTCAAGCAAGTTTATTCAAACTTCATAAACTGCTTACAACAGAAAACAAAAACAGCCTTCTCTGGCACAAAGTAACAAAAAGGCATCTATACAGTCCTGGTACTCTAGCAGAGTAGTCTCCTCAGAGCACACACACTGGAGGTCTCCACACCTCCAGCCACTCACACCTGTGGTCAGCAGTAGGCTCATTTATATCGCAGACATCCAGCTAACACAGAACACATGACTGGTCATGTGGCCATGACCTCTTCACAGGTCCTCAAACCACATACAATGGTATAGTGATGCCCTACTCTCCCATCTGTCTATGTGTTCATCATATCGCTACAATAGGAAGAGTGCAGTGTGGCACTTTTTTGACCAAAATCCTATTGATGAGGCAAAGGTTATCTGTAAGAAGTGTGGAAGGACCTGTAGCCTAGGAAAAAATCTCCGAAATTTGAATACCAGTTGCATGCTTAGACATTTAAACACCATGCACTTGCAAGCGTGGACGGGCTAAAAAACCTCAGGTAGCACATGTGCACCTGCTCCGACTGAAGGTAGCCAGCAACGCTACATCGCTTCCCCCACTGTAAGCCCACCGGTTAGCACATCACCAGCAAGAAATGTTGAGGTGTCGTCGGAAGGCCAAAGCAGTCAGGGAATCACAATGTTTTTGCAACGAAAGACTGAATCTAGGCCATCACCACCACCACCACCACATCACATCACCATCACCAACCCCCTCTCAGTCCGTCATGTCCACCGCTAGTCCCACCATATGCAGCTCTCAAGTCCAGCTCACCCTAGCAGACACTCTGAGTAGGACAAGAAAGTACTCATCCTCTCATCCGCTTACACTTGCTTTGAACGCCTACATTGCCAAACTGATCTCATTAGAGATTATGCCCTTCCGTTTGGTTGAAAGCGCAGCATTCCAAGAGCTCATGGCCTATGCTGTCCCACGCTATGATGTACCCAATCGGCAATTCTTTTCTAGAAAAGCCATCCCTGCCCTCCACCTGCAAGTGAAAGACCGCATTGTCCTTGCACTCAAACAATCAGTGAGTGGAAAGGTGCACCTAACAACAGATGCATGGGCCAGTAGGCATGTCCAGGGCTGTTACATGTCCATCACTGCGCCCTGTGTTAATGTGGTGGATGCAGGCTCCACAGGGGCAGTGGCGGTGGGTCAGTGCTGCCTAGCCCATGGTATAGGCAACAGTTGGCTGTAAGTGTTCGACCCTCCTCCTCCTCCAGAAGCGAAAGCTCATCGACAGAGCGCAGTCACACGAGCACTTCATCTGCAGCTTCCAGTGTTGCACACGAGGTGTCCCACTATCGAACAACTAGTTGTAAGCATCAGCAGGCTGTTTTAAAGATGATGTCTTTGGGCGACAACAAACACACCGCGGAGGTACTGGCCGACTACTTGCAGCGAGAAACTGAGTCATGGCTGGGCAGTCTACATCTTGGGCCAGGCAAGGTAGTCAGTGATAACGGCTGTAATTTTGTGGCGGCCATAGCCCTGGCAAAACTCAGACACATACTGTACCTTGCCTGGCTCACACCTTGAACCTGGTGGTGCAGTGCTTCATAAATAATTATCCGGAGTTAACAGCCCTGCTCCATAAGGTGCGAAGACTGTGCTCGTACATCCGTCGCTCGCCCGTAGACTCCAGTCGTATGCAGAGGCTGCAGCGATCGCTCCACCTCCCCAAGCACCGCCTAAACATAGATGTTGCAACAAGGTGGAAATCCACCATGCACATGGTTGAGAGGCTGTGCAAACAGAGGCAGGCTGTAATGCATTTGTGGGAGGATACACGGGCAAGCAGTTTGAGGGCAGACATGGAGTTGTCGGGTGTGCAGTGATCCAAGCTGAAAGTCCTCTGTAAAGTCCTTCAGTGTTTTGAGGAATGCACACGGCTGGTAAGCGCAGATGACGCCATCATAAGCATGAGCATCCCACTTATTCGTCTGCTCATGCAAACTTTGATGCACATTAAGGATCAGGCGTCTGCAGCGGAGGAGGAGGATGAGGAGGAAGAGGGAAGCCTTGATGACAGTAAAGGGTATGCCACACTAAACAATATCGCTAACGGGATCGCTAAAAAACGTCACTATTTAGCGATCCCGTTAGCGATGTTGTTGTGTGCGGCAGCTTCCAGCGACGAGCTTCCTGCTGTGATCTCGCTCGTCGCTGGAATCGTTCCGGACCCTATTTTCTCGTCGGCGCTCCCGCTGGGTAAGTATATATCGCTAGTGTGGCACCTTTTCTTAGCGATTTCAGCGGTACTTTTGTACCGCTAAAGTCGTTAAGAAGATCGCTAACGGCGATAGCGTCGTTAACTATATCGCTAAATGTGGCCGCACTTAGCGATATAGAAACAATCCCGCTAGCGATCTATTAGTATGCGACGCTAACGAGATCGCTAGCGGGATAGCTTAGTGTGGCAGTACCTTTAGGCATTGTCTGCTCAGGGAACTGTCCTGGATGAGGTGAAGGAAGAAGAGGAAGAGGATGAGGGGGATGATTATTTTGGAGAGGAGAATGCTTCTCACGGTAAAGAGAAAATGTTGGCTTGCCAAGGACAGGTACAGGGTTTGTGCATGACTGGAGGGATGTGGATTTGGCAGAAAGTGCTCCTTTACACCAGGAACATTGGCCCACATGTGTGATTATGTCTTGCGGATCCTAAAAAGGGACCCCCACATTGCCAAAATTATGAAGGATGACGACTACTGGTTGGCCAGCATCCTCGATCCACGCTATAAAGGCAAATTGCAGAACATCATGCCACAGGAGAACCTAGAGCTAATATTGGCGAACAAACAAGCAACTCTGGTAAACCGTTTGTTAGGCGCATTCCCAGCACACAGCAGCGGTGCAGGTTCTACCACGAGCTGTACTGGGCCAAATGGAAGAGGTGTTCGTGCTGCACGCAGCCGAAGTGGCGTTGGAGACAGGGGTTTCATGACCATGTTGTGGACTAATTTCTCCAGTAACACTCACACGACTGGTAATACTGAATCGATTGCAATAGACAGGAGACAGCAATTGTCAACTATGGTTACAAATTACCTCTCCTCCCCTATCGATGTTCTCCCTCACAGTTCATTCCCCTTTGACTACTGGGCCTGAAAACTGGACACCTGGCCTGAATTGGCACAATATGCCTTACAGGAGCTCGCTTGCCTTGCTGGTAGTGTGCTATCAGAAAGAGTCTTCAGTGCTGCTGGATCAATCCTGACAGAAAGAAGGACCGGCTGTCGACCAAAAATGTTGGTGATTTCACCTTCACTAAAATGAACCATGCCTGGGTTTCAAAGCATTTTGTCCCACCTTCCCTGATGACACATAGGTTGCCAGCAAAATGGCTCGCTTTGTCCTCCTCTTCCTCCGACTTGAATGTCCAGCCTACACCTCAGCATATGCCAGTTTTTCCACCTCCCTAAGTGGGTTTCCCCCCAACCCCAGGGCCGACGTCAGCACTTGGAGCACCCGGGCAGGTGCCGGTGCCCTGAGCAGGGGGGGGCCCACTCATGGGCGATGGCACGGGCACAGGGCCCCTCATAGTATGCCGGTGTATCTGACGGTGGGGGGCCAACTCGCCGTCAGAGACACCGATGTACTATGAGGGACCCTGTGCCAGTGCCGTCGCCCACGAGTGGGCCCCCACTGCTTGCTCAGACACCTAGCACTTGCAATACTTACCTCTCCCTGCTCCACCGCTGTGACGTCTTCCGCATTTCCTGACAGTGACATTCAGGTCAGAGAGTGCGATTACATCACGTCTGTAAGCCCTCTGCTTGAACAGTCCAAGTGCAGAGAGCTAGAAGATGGTGACGTTGAGGAGTCCAGAATAGAGCAGTCCCTGGCGAGGAGAGGTATTTCATTTTTTTTAATGTTTGGAGCAATATTTGCTTTGCAATGTTTGCTTTTGTGGAAGTGCATTAGAGCAGCAGGGTGATTTGCTGCTGAAGGAGAAAAAAAAAAATCTCTCTTTAAATCTTCTGCTTCAGCGAGTGTGAGCGAGCTGAGTGTGACCGGTGCGCAAGTGTGAACGGTGGTAAGTGTGACTTGAGATTCAGTGAAGAAGTATTTGAAAAACCTTTAATCAAATACCTGTGTGAATTGGTGTGAGTGGCTGAATTGTGGATTGCTGAGTGCCTTTCTACCTGTTCTATCTTTTGGGGGCTTTTTTAACCTATTTTTTCTCTCTAAAGGATTAATCTCTTATTTTACTATCTGTGTGTTTAAAGGTTTAAAGGTTAACTATATTGCATTTAAACCTTGGTGTAGCTATATTCACAAGGGGTTAATTAAGGGTGGGGTTCATAATTAAGGGTTTATAAGGGCCAGCTGGTTGGGACTCAAGTCTTTTTGGAAGTGCATTAGAGCAGCAGGGTGATTTGCTGCTGAAGGAGAAAAAAAAAAAAATCTCTCTTTAAATCTTCTGCTTCAGCGAGTGTGAGCGAGCTGAGTGTGACCGGTGCACAAGTGTGAACGGTGGTAAGTGTGACTTGAGATTCAGTGAAGAAGTATTTGAAAAACCTTTAATCAAGTAACTGTGTGAATTGGTGTGAGTGGCTGAATTGTGATTGCTGAGTGCCTTTCTACCTGTTCTATCTTTTGGGGGCTTTTTTAACCTATTTTTTCTCTCTAAAGGATTAATCTCTTATTTTACTATCTGTGTGTTTAAAGGTTTAAAGGTTAACTATATTGCATTTAAACCTTGGTGTAGCTATATTCACAAGGGGTTAATTAAGGGTGGAGGTTCATAATTAAGGGTTTATAAGGGCCAGCTGGTTGGGACTCAAGTCTTTTGGAAGTGCATTAGAGCAGCAGGGTGATTTGCTGCTGAAGGAGAAAAAAAAAAAAAATCTCTCTTTCAATCTTCTGCTTCAGCGAGTGTGAGCGAGCTGAGTGTGACCGGTGCGCAAGTGTGAACGGTGGTAAGTGTGACTTGAGATTCAGTGACTTTGAATTCAGGGAGTTTCCAAGGAGGATTTACTGAATTGCTGTTATATTTTATTAATACTTTTTATTTATTTTTACTTATCTTTGCTGTCTGGTGAAATCCCCATTAGATATGTGCTCCACTATTGCCAATGCCATCCAGTGTACATCTTGCCACATGTATGCAGTCCTTGAACAGCCGGTCGAGGGTGCATACTGCTGTGTGAGATGTGAGCACGTTGTGCATTTGGAAGCCCAAATCTTGGATCTAAATGTGCAGCTGGCAACACTGAGATCCATAGACAATATGGAAAGGAGTCTTCTGCTCACTGAGCAGACGCTCAATGGGATAGATGAGGGGGGATGCTAGGGTGGAGCTGCAGGACACTGAAGTAGGAAGCTGGGTGACAGTTAGAAAGCGGGGTAGAGGGAAGAGTGCCAGGGAGGCTAGTCCTGATCTGGCACACCCCAATAAGTTTGCAAAGTTGGCAGATGAGGGGGTTGTCAGTACAGGAGTAGCACTGTTGCAGCCAGGCATGTCCTCAGAAAGCCGGGGGAGAGTCTGCTCCAGTAAGGGGGGAATTAGGAGAGCAGGGCAGGCCAGACAGGTGCTGGTAGTGGGGGACTCAATTATTAGGGGAACAGATAGGGCAATCTGTCACAAAGACAGGGATCGTCGAACAGTGTGCTGGCTACCTGGCGCTCGAGTCCGACACATCGCTGATCGGGTTGACGGATTACTGGGAGGGGCTGGTGAGGACCCAGCAGTCATGGTGCACATTGGCACAAATGACAAAGTTAGAGGCAGGTGGAAGGTCCTTAAAGACGATTTCAGGGAATTAGGCTGCAAGCTTAAAGCAAGGACCTCCAACGTGGTATTTTCTGAAATACTGCCTGTACCACGTGCCACACCAGAGAGGCAACGGGAGATTAGGGAGGTTAATAAGTGGCTCAAGAATTGGTGTAGGAAGGAGGGGTTTGGGTTCCTGGAGAACTGGGCCGACTTCTCAGTTGGCTACAGGTTCTATGCTAGGGATGGGCTGCACCTCAATGGGGAGGGTGCAGCTGTGCTGGGGAGAAAATGGCTAGAAGGTTGGAGGAGTCTTTAAACTAGGGACTGGGGGGGAGGGTATTCATTTTATAGGAGGGGAAGGCAGTACAGATAGAGACCTGGGCACAAATAATGAAATTGGGGGTGGGGGTGGCATGGGGGGTGGGGTTAGAACAGTTAATAATTTAAGAAAGAATAGAGGTTCAGAGAGATACATAAAGTGCATGTATACTAATGCTAGAAGCCTCACCAACAAAATGGCGGAATTAGAATTAATTTTGTTGGAACATAATTATGACATGGTGGGGATATCTGAGACTTGGCTGGATGAGAGCCACGACTGGGCGGTTAATTTACAGGGCTATAGTCTGTTTAGAAATGACAGTAAAAATAAGCGAGGTGGGGTGTTTATATGTAAAATCATCCTTAAAACCCATCCTGCGTGATATCTGTGAATCTAATGAAGATGTAGAGTCTCTGTGGGTGGAGATAAGGGGAGGGGGAAAAAATAGTAAATTACTGATAGGGATTTGTTATAAGTCTCCTAAAATAATGGAAGCAACAGAGAATATCCTCGTAAAGCAAATAGATGAAGCAGCAACTCAAGGAGAAGTCATTATTATGGGGGACTTCAACTACCCTGAAATACATTGGGGAACAGAAACCTGCAGTTCCAGCAAAGGTAATAAGTTTTTGGCAACTATGAGAGACAATTACCTTTCACAACTAGTTCAGGACCCAACAAGAGGGGGGGCACTGCTAGACCTAATATTATCCAACAGGCCAGACCGCATATCAAATATAAGGGTTGGGGGTCACTTGGGTAATAGTGATCACAAAATAATAAGCTTTCATGTATCCTTTAATAAGATGTGTAGTCGAGGGGTTACAAGGACACTAAACTTCAGGAAGGCAAATTTCCAACGGATGAGAGATGATCTTGGTGCAATAAACTGGGACGATATCCTGAGACATAAAAATACACAAAGAAAATGGGAGACGTTTATTAGTATCCTGAATAGGACCTGTGCACAGTATATATACCCTATGGGAATAAACATGCTAGAATTAGGAGGAAACCACTATGGCTAAATAGAGCTGTAAGGGGCGCAATAAGGGACAAAAAGAAAGCGTTTAGGGAATTAAAGCAAGTAGGTAGTGAAGAGGCATTAAATAAATACAGAAGACTGAATAAATTCTGTAAAAAGCAAATCAAGACAGCAAAGATTGAGGCAGAGAGACTCATTGCCAGAGAAAGTAAAAATAATCCCAAAATATTCTTTAACTACATAAATAGCAAGAACTAAAAAATGATAGTGTTGGTCCCCTTAAAAATAGTCTGGGTGAAATGGTGGATGAGAATGAGGAAAAAGCCAATATGCTAAATGACTTTTTTTTCAACTGTATTTACACAAGAAAATCCCATGACAGATAACATGATCAGAGATAAAAAAATTTCTCCATTAAATGTCACATGCTTAACCCAGCAGGAAGTACGGCGGCGTCTAAAAATCACTAAAGTTGACAAATCCCCGGGTCCGGATGGGATACACCCCCGAGTACTGCAGGAATTAAGTACAGTTATAGATAGACCATTATTTTTAATCTTTAAAGATTCCATAATAACTGGGTCTGTACCACAGGACTGGCGTATAGCAAATGTGGTGCCAATATTCAAAAAGGGGGCAAAAACTGAACCTGGAAATTATAGGCCAGTGAGCTTAACATCTACTGTGGGTAAAATCCTGGAGGGTTTTTTAAGGGATACTATATTGGAGTATCTGAAGCTGAATAACCTCATGACACAGTATCAGCATGGGTTTACGAGGGACCGTTCTTGTCAGACTAATCTGATAAGCTTTTATGAAGGGGTAAGTTCAGGAATGGACCAAGGGAATGCAGTGGACGTGGTGTTCATCGACTTCTCAAAAGCTTTTGATACAGTGCCACACAAAAGGTTGATACATAAAATGAGAACAATGGGGATAGGGGAAAATATGTGTAAGTGGGTTAAGAACTGGCTCATGGATAGGAAACAAAGGGTGGTTATTAATGGAGCACACTCGGACTGGGTCACGGTTAGCAGTGGGGTACCACAGGGGTCAGTATTGGGGCCGCTTCTCTTTAACATATTTATTAATGACCTTGTAGGGGGCATACAGAGTAGTATTTCAATATTTGCAGATGACACTAAACTCTGCAGGGTAATAAATACAGAGGAGGATAATTTTATATTACAGGAGGATTTATGTAAACTAGAAGCTTGGGCTGATAAATGGCAAATGAGCTTTAATGGGGATAAATGTAAGGTCATGCACTTGGGTAGAACAAATAAGATGTATAATTATGTGCTTAATTGTAAAA
Organism: Oophaga sylvatica; assembly: GCA_033576555.1. NCBI lineage: Eukaryota > Metazoa > Chordata > Amphibia > Anura > Dendrobatidae > Oophaga > Oophaga sylvatica. Next base: position 311,584,672 of record JARQOD010000003.1, read on the forward strand.
CACTGGGCAAAACTGTCACTGAAAAAGACTTGGGTGTATGGGTGGACGACAAACTCACATTTAGTGGCCAATGTCAGGCAGCTGCTGCCAAGGCAAATAAAATAATGGGATGCATTAGACGAGGCATAGATGCTCATGAGGAGAACATAATTTTACCTCTATACAAGTCACTGGTGCGACCACACTTAGAATACTGTGGCAGTTCTGGTCTCCGGTGTATAAGAAAGACATAGCTGAACTGGAGCGGGTGCAGAGAAGAGCGACCAAGGTTATTAGAGAACTGGGGGGTCTGCAATACCAAGACAGGTTATTACACTTGGGGTTATTTAGTTTGGAAAAACGAAGGCTTAGGGGTGATCTTATTACAATGTACAAATATATGAGGGGACAGTACAAAGACCTTTCTAATGATCTTTTTACTCTTAGACCTGTGACGGGGACAAGGGGGCATCCTCTACGTCTGGAGGAAAGAAGGTTTAGCCATAATCACAGACGCAGATTCTTTAATGTAAGAGCAGTGAGACTATGGAACTCTCTGTCGTCTAATGTTGTAATGAGTGATTCCCTACTGAAATTTAAGAAGGGACTGGATGCCTTTCTTGAAAAGTATAATATTACAGGCTATATTCACTAGTTTCCTAGATATTGCGTTGATCCAGGGAGCTAGTCTGATTGCCGTATGTGGAGTCGGGAAGGAATTTTTTTCCCCAATGTGAAGCTTACTGTTTGCCACTTGGGTTTTTTTTGCCTTCCTCTGGATCAACATGTTAGGGCAGGTTAGGATAGGATATGGGTTGAACTAGATGGACTTAAAGTCTTCCTTCAACCTTAATAACTATGTTACTATGTTACTATATATGGGGAGCATTAGATACTGGGGAATTATATATGGGGTCCATCATACACTTGAGCATCATAGATAGGGCCCATTATACAGTGGAGCATTATAAATGGGGTCCATTATATATGGAGCATTATATAGGCCCATCATACACTGGAGTATCATTCATGGGGCCCATCATACACTGGAGCATTATAAATGGGGCCCATCATACACTGGAGCATCTTATACGGGGCCCATTATACAGTGGAGCATTATAAATGGGGCCCATTATATATGTAGCATTATATAGGCCCATCATACACTGGAGCATCATCCATGGGCCCCATCATATACTGGAGCATCATATGGGGTTCATTATTTATGGGGCATCATATAGGGTATGGAGCATCATATGGAGCACATATGGGGCCTATTCTGTATGGAGTATTATATGGAGCCCATTCTGTATGAAGCAATATATGGGCCCATCTTATACTGTATGGAGCTTTATATGCGACTCATTATACTGTATGGAGCAATATGTGGGGCTCATTAAACTCTATGGGGACCGTCCTATACTGTATGGCACATTATATGAGGACCATCATATACTGTAGCATTATGTGGAGCTCATCATATACTGTATTTAACATTATATTAGACCAATTATTCTGTATGGAGCAATATATGGGCTCATTATTCTGTATGGCGCACAATTTGGTGGCCATACAGTATGGAGGAATATACTGTCCGGTTTTTGAGCTATTGTAGAATTTAAAATAGATATCAGTCATGTAATGTAAAAAGTGAAATATTTGTCATTGTACTATACCTATATTTCTCTTCCGTATCGGAGCATCATGAATTGTGGTATGTGTAAAAGGGTCCCACTGACACTCTTTCGCTCGGGGCACATGAAAACCTGGAGCCTTCCCTGCCCCCCCCACAACTTTAACCAAATAACCCCCCATTTTCAATGCGAACTATTATTATAAAGTAAATTAAGGTTGACAAGCTTAACCCCTTAACGACCGCCGATACGCCTTTTAACGGCGGTCATTAAGGGTACTTAAAGCCTATAGCGCCCCCCAGAGGCGCATTTTCTCCCGGGTCTCGGCTACCGAGACCCCAGAGAACATGAATCGGGTCGGTTTTTACTGACACCGATGTTGCGATCGCCGTTATTAACCCTATAACGGCGATCGCAACAAAAAAAAACAATGTGCCATTTAATTTCTCTCTCCTCTGATGTCATCGGAATCAGAGGAGAAAGAAAAAGGGTCCCCGGGACCCCCACTGTGGCCCCGAACCCTCCTTATGGCCCCAGGGCCCTCTGGTGTCCCCCGGTGCCGGCGCCATGCTGCAAAATGGCGGGCGCATGAGTGGTGCGCCCGCCGCGAGGTGACGGGGAGATGGGCGATTTTCTCTGGCGTCTCGGCTGCCTGGGGTAGCCGAGACCCCAGGAACATAATAGGGGCCCCCCCAGTCACCACTCTTTTGCGATCACCATATAGCGGCGATCGCAAAAGAGAAATCACAGTCACGATCCCTGCCTGTAAATTTCTCTCCCCTCTGATGTAATCGCACATCAGAGGGGAGAGAAATAGTGTCCCGGGACCCCCGATCTCCCCCCCCCGTACCTGCAGGGGTCCCGTGTCCTCCGATCCCCCCCCTCTGTGCGGTCCGATCCTCCCCCTGGCCTCCGGTCCAACCCCTGGCCTCCGTTCAGGCCGGCTTCTTCTTCCAGTAAAAAAAAATGGTGGGCGCATGCGCAGTGCGCCCGCCGAATCTGCCTGGCGGCAAATTCAAAAAATTATTCATTCATTCTCTAAAAGTACATTTTGATCACTGTGATAAACTATCACAGTGATCAAAATAAAAAAAACAGTACATAACCCCCCCCCCCCATTTATCACCCCCTTAGTTAGGGACATATAATAAAAAATAGAAATTATATTTATTTTCATTTTTCCGTTAGGGTTAGGGTTATAATTAGGGTTAGGGTTATAATTAGGGTTAGGGTTAGCATTAGGATTAGGGGTTTAGGGTTATAATTAGGATGGGTTCATAATGCGTTATGGCAGTCCGTTAGATGGACTGCGTTACACCGCGGTATAACGCGGTGTAACGCAGTCCGTTAACGCTGCCATTCACCCCCATTTGAGGGCGCATCGCGACGCATGCCGTAAAGCGGCATGCGTTTGCGTCGTGCCATCATTCAGTGACGGAGCCTCGGACGCGGGCTGCAGCGTCCGGGCTCCGTCACCGCTAGCGCAGATGAATCATCTGCTGATTCCTCTGCGCTAGCGGGTATAGCATAACGCGATCGCGTTATGCTATACCGTTACCAGCCCGTCAACGCTATGTGTTGAACAGGCTGGTAAAACGCAAAATGAACCTAGCCTTAGGGTTAGGGTTATAATTAGGGTTATAATTAGGGTTATAATTAGGGTTAGGGTTACAATTAGGGTTAGAGTTAAAATTAGGGTTAGGGTTACAAATAGAGTTAGGGTTACAATTAAGGTTAGGGTTACAATTAGGGTTGGAATTAGGGTTGGGATTTAGGTTAGGATTAGGGTTGGGATTAGGTTTAGGGTTTGTTGGGGTTAGGGTTGGAGCTAGAATTGAGGGATTTCCACTATTTAAGCATATCAGGGGGTCTCCAAACACGACGTGGCGTTCAAAAAGTCAAATGGCGCTCCCTCCCTTCCGAGCCATGCCCTGCGCCCAAACAGGTTTACCCCAACATAGGGGGTATCAGCGTACTCAGGACAAATTGCACACCAATTTTGGGGTTCTAATTTCTCCTGTTACCCTTGGGAAAATAAAAAATAGCTGGCTAAAATAATCATTTTTGAGAAAAAAAATGATTTATTTTCACAGCTCTGCGTTTTAAATTTCTGTGAAACACTTGGGGGTTCAAAGTGCTCACCACACATCTAGATAAGTTCCTTAAGGGTAATCCCAATAAAGATACTCATAAGAAAAATATATAAAAAATTATATATAAAAAATCTTTTTTCTAAAAATTCATTAAAATTAATACCAAAATTTTATTATAAAAAATGGATGAACACAACCAAATTTGATAAAATATAAAGCTTTATTAAAGACAAAATAAAATTAACATACAATTTATAATGAAATTATTATTATAATTAGTGTGTGTGGGGCTTCATGTGTCAAATTTGATTGGTGATTAATTAATTTAAATAATAAATCTCCTTTAAATGCTAAAGTAATTTGTGCATTCTTACCAAAAATTGGTAAAAAATAAAAAATGCATATAAATTCTATTAAATAATAATTTAAGTGCAACTGAAAAAATATATATCAAAATCCATAATAATTAATAAATCAGTGCACGTAATTAAAATAATGAACAAAAAATATATGTGTAACAATAAAAAACACAGCACAAATGAATCAAAAAATATGGTGTAAAAATAGCAGTGAATATCAAAACACTAGTGCACAAACGATCAAGTGAAAATATCAGTGCACATAAAGCATAATACAATTGATCAAAACAGCACTAAACTGGTCACACAAAATTTAGTGCTACAATACCAGTGAATACCAGAGAATACAAAAACCAATTTGTGCACAAAATAAATAAAAGCAGGAGATACCAACCAGATTAGACACACTACTGCCCCAGCACACACCACTCCAACGCACGTTTCGCAGTTGCTTCGTCAGGGAGTTCCTTAAGGGGTCTAGTTTTCAAAATGGGGTCACTTGTGGGGAGTTTCCACTGTTTAGACACATCAGGGGGTCTCCAAACACGACGTGGCGTTCAAAAAGTCAAATGGCGCTCCCTCCCTTCCGAGCCTGCCGTGCGCCCAAACAGTGGTTTACGCCAACATATGGGGTATCAGCGTACTCAGGACAAATTGCACACCAATTTTGGGGTTCTAATTTCTCCTGTTGCCCTTGGGAAATAAAAAATAGCTGGCTAAAAAAATCATTTTGAGAAAAAAAATGATTTTTCATTTTCACGGCTCTGCGTTTATAAATTTCTATGAAGCACTTGGGGGTTCAAAGTGCTCACCACACATCTAGATAAGCTCCTTGGGGGGGTCTAGTTTCCAAAATGGTGTCACTTGCAGGGGGTTTTACGTTTAGGCACATCAAGGGCTCTGCAAACACAACTGACGCCCGCAGAACATTCCATCAAAGTCTGCATTACAAAATGGCGCTCCTTCCTTTCCAAGCACTCCCATGCGCCCAAACAGTGGTTTCACCCCACATATGGGGTATCAGCGTACTCAGGAAAAATTGCACAACAACTTTTTGGGTCCAATTTCTCCTGTTACCCTTTGGAAAATAAAAAAAATAGCGGCTAAAGAATCATTTTTGAGGAAAAAAATGATATTTTATTTTCACGGCTCTACGTTTATAAATTTCTGTGAAGCACTTGGGGGTTCAAAGTGCTCACCACACAGATAAGTTCCTTAAGGGGTCTATTTCCAAAATGGTGTAATTTGTGGGGGGTTTCCACTGTTTAGGCGTATCAGGGGCTCTCCAAACGCGACATGGCGTCCAATTTCAATTCCAGCCAATTTTGGTTTAAAAAGTCAAACGGCGCTCCTTCCCTTCCAAGCCCTGCCATGCGCCCAAACAGTGGTCCCACCCCACATATGGGGTATCAGCGTACTCAGGACAAATTGGACAACAACTTTTGTGGTCTAATTTCTCCTGTTACCCTTGGGAAAATAAAAAATTGGGGACTAAACGATCAGGTTTGTGGAAAAAATATGACTTTTTATTTTCATGCCCGTGAGTTATAAACTTCTGTGAAGCACTTGGGGGTTCAAAGTGCTCACCACACATCTATATAAGTTCCTTAGGGGTCTAGTTTCCAAAATGGTGTCACTTGTAGGGGGTTTCCACTGTTTAGACACATTAGGGCCTCTACAAACACGACATGACATCCAGCAAATTCTGCGCTGAAAAAGTCAAACGGCGCTCCTTCCCTTCCAAGCTCTGCCATGCACCCAAACAGTGGTTTACCCCCACATATGGGGTATCAGCATGCTCAAGACAAATTTAACAAAAACTTTTGGGGTCTTGTTACCCTTGGGAAAATAAAAATTGGGGTGAAAAGATTTTTTTTTGTGGAAAAAAATATGTTTTTTTTATTTTCACTGTTCTATGTTATAAACTTCTGTGAAGCACTTGGAGGTTCAAAGTGCTCACCACACATCTAGATATGTTCCTTAGGGGGGTCTAGTTTCCAAAATGGGGTCACTTGTGATGGGTTTCCACTGTTTAGATACATCAGGGCCTCTACAAACGCGACATGGCGTCCTGCCAATTCTGCGTTGAAAAGTCAAAGTCGCTCCTTCCCTTGCGACCTCTGCCGTGCCCCCAAAAAAAGTGGTTTACCCCACATATGGGTATTGGCTTATTCAGGAGAAATTGCACAACAAATTTTGTGGTTCATTTTTCTTTTAACAGTCATGAAAATAAAAAAACTTGGTTCCTAATAAAGTTTTTGCAAAAAAAAGTTAAATGTTAATTTTTTCCTTCCACATTGCTTCAGTTCCTGTGAAGCACGTAAAGGGTTAATAAACTTCTTGAATGTGATTTTGAGTACCTTGAGGGGTGCAGTTTTTAGAATAGTGTCACTTTTGGCTATTTTCTATCATATAGACCCTCAAAGTGATTTTCAAATGTGATGTGGTCCCTAAAATAAAAATGGTGTTGAAAAAATGAGAAATCGCTGGTCAACTTTTAACCCTTATAACTTCGTAACAAAAAAATATTTGTTCCCAAAATTGTGCTGATGTAAAGTAGACATGTGGGAAATGTTTATTTATTAAGAAATTTGTGTGACATATCTCTCTGATTTAAGGGCATAAAAATTTAAAGTTTGAAAATTGTTAAATTTTTTCAAAATTTTCCCCATATTTCTGTTTTTTTTCATAAATAAACACAAGTCATATCAAAGAAATTTTACCACTAACGTGAAGTACAATATATCACGAAAAAACAATCTCAGAATCAGTTGGATTCGTTAAAGCGTTCCAGAGTTATAACCTCATAAATTGACAGTGGTCTGAATTGTAAAAATTGGCCCTGTCATTAAGCTGCAAAATGGCTCTGTCACTAAGGGGCTAAGTAATAAGAATTGATGTTGTTGGCATTGAAATGGGCACTGTCGGTGTGTTTACTGTCTCCACTCCCTGGCGACTTTGCTTCAGCATTGACTTGCATTGGGTTTCTTGTTTCAGTCGGACCTTCGACTTTTTCCGATAATCGGCCGATTTCGTTCGGCTCGACTTTTGGTAAAGTCAGGTGGTCCGAAACCCGACTCGACCCCCCCAGAGGCAAAGTCGCTCATCTCTACTACAACATAAGATCGTCATCAGTACCTTAAAGATGTTGCTCTTTGATGTTCATTTGTATGACCATGTTTTAGGTTATGTCCTCCGTATTATGAATTTTTTTTAAATTACATGACACTGGCTTTTGAAGCTTATTAAGCCATTTTCTCAGTACCATATTGGCATGTTAGGGTTTTGTTTTTTGCACTGCTTTATCACAATGCCATATGGGAGTCCGCGTGCTATGTATTTCGTGCACGCATTCAGATGCCATTTTCTAATATCTAAAACTCTGTAGTCTTTGGGCTCCAAATATGTATGATCTGATGCACACTAGTTGCATCCTTTTGGGGCTATCTAATTTTAAATTTAATAGGATTTATTATATAATTTTTTTTCTGCTTTTTTTTTTTATATGACAGAGTGTTGTGACTCTCATAAAATCCCCCATCTCTGCATTTTGCGTTTTCAAAAATTAAAAAATCGAATTAAAAGATTTAAAAATCCAATTAAAATATGTGAGGACTGTGGTCTCTTTGTACATTGATGAGCATGTGTGCGGCTTTTTGTGTTTAGTACCTTGTCCCACCTGCATGTTTAGGCTGCGTCTCCATGGGCCAGTGTGTGTTTGGGTTTTTTCGTCTCAACTGCGCTCTTGCACCTTTTGAATATATTTTTCCCACAGCAGCGATGGTGCTGCTGTTTATTAGGGTACGTGTGCAAATGATGGTTGTATTTCCTATTTGGCACTTTTTCGAATCTCATGATATGCGATACGCCGTATAGAAATTAACCAGCCTCAGCAATTTGTGAAAGTGTGCGCTTAGGTCGTTTAGTCTTAGTTGCGCGCCTGTGCCTTTAAACAGTCTCTATATATAGGCAGCAATGAGGCTGCTGCTTGTCAGGGTGCGTGTGTAATTAGGGATGCATTCCTTATGTGGCACTGCTCTATCCTATGATATGTCTGCGCTTTCGCCTGTATTCATATTGACGCATGCGCAGTATGGGCAATATGAGCCCCTTAATCTTGAGAAAAAACAGTGCGCGTGCACTTTTGTCTGTCTCAAACGCATGCGCAGTACTGTTCTCATTGAACTTTATTGACCATTTCCTCACAAGGACATTGACAAGATGGCAGCTGCCACATTGCTCCATTGTGCTCCACCGCCGATCTTCCTCACACAGGTGAATTGTTCTGTAATTACATTGAATGTGTATATATACAGTACAGACCAAAAGTTTGGACACACCTTCCCATTCAAAGATATTTCTGTATTTTCATAACTATGAAAATTGTTAGAATCACACTGAAGGCATCAAAACTATGAATTAACACATGTGGAATTATATATTACATTTTACAAAAAAGTGTGAAACAACTGAAAATATGTCTTATATTCTAGTTTCTTCAAAGTAACACCTTTTGCTTTGATTACTGCTTTGCACGCAGAAAAGGTGAAAGATGGACTCTACATGCCTAGTTCCCACCGTGAAGCATGGAGGGGATGGTGTGATGATATGGGGGTACTTTGCTGGTGACACTGTTGGGATTTATTCAAAATTGTTATGAAGAACCTAAACATTGGGTTATTCTCCTCATGTGCCTTTATATGGTTTATTAGGCCAATATGGTACTGTGAAATTTTTTTGCAGTTATTTTGAATGTGTCTATGGTGAATTTAATATACTATATTGGAAATTAAGTTATTTAGGAGCCTTTTTCCCATATTTTTTTTCTCCATCTGTTTTGCTGCTTTGGGGAACATTGGTGTGGGTTATCATTGCCTCTATATCTAGGCATATATTTAATAATATTATATATTTATAATATATATATTATATATATATTATATATATATATATATATATATATATATATATTAAGGTCTGTTTGTTTGCATTATGCATTTTAATGTTTTTAATATGTTTTTGTGTGTTTCTGTCCTCATGTGATTTTTGATACTGTCAATAAAGTACTATACTTTTTATGCAATTGAGGTGTTCCTTTGTATGTGGGCATGATCTTTTCTTTCTTCTTGCTGTCATGTTGGTCTTCAAGCCCATGGTGAGCCCTCTTGCTCTGTATTAATTAGCGGTGCCCTCCACTCATTTTAACATACCATAAATATACACAACATTAGACATAACAGTATCATATTTACGGACACCTCCTCGTGCCCCTTACATTCCCACTTCAATTAACAATGGTCGTCCCCAACCATGCCATGCAGCATTTTAATAAATGCAAACAAAACTCCACGGGGGGAGAAATACTTTTCAATGCATGCCATGTTTTTATTAAAGTCTTAATTTTTCTTTTTAGAGGGCCGGCTCACCAGGTTTTTACTGTCCAATAAAACTATCCAGGGGCAGGGAAGCCTTTCCAGAACAATGTTCTTTGGACTCTGTTCCCGTTTGTCCAGGGACAAAACATATTACAAAAGTGTTACAGGTAAAAGGGGGGGCCACAGTATTGGGGTTTGGGGCTCCCCCTTCCTTTTAGGTCAGCACGGTCCTAATTTTGGCCCCAAAATAACGGGTTAATCAACAGTTCTGCAGGAAGGAAAATCCCCCCTTTTCTATAGGGTGGTTGCCCTTTTGTCAGTCGCTGTCTGTCCTGAAACAATCGATGTGCAGCGCATTAATTGGGGGTCGCCCTAGAGCATGGTTTGCTTCCAACAAAAAGGGGGGCAACGGTGAAAAAAAAAAATAATTCACTTGAGGCAGTCCAGCCAACCCGCCCCCCACGTAGTGATGGGGAAACTTCCCCTTTTTAATAGAGCAACATTGGGGACGCGGAACATGCATTCAAAAATCCCAATTTTTTGCACCATCCTGTTTTCGTTCATTATGTTATTATTTTTTAGGTGCACCCCGGTTCATTGACACTGCACCCGCGATGTTTTTTTTGCCGGGAACCCAGATGAAAGGCCCTGGTGAGCGTACCCTGAGACTAGGATCCGAAAACCTGTTTGGGCCCGCCGTAGCTTCAAGCCCTCCCCTCATTTTGCAGGTTGTGGGCCACCGCGTAGTACCCACGGGGGCCTTTTCCCTGAAGAAGGAAACCCCAGTTTTCCCATGCAAGGGCCGGCCAAAAATTTGACCGGGGCACATTGCTAGCCCCTTGGCTTTTTCTACTTTTCCGGATGTAACCATACTGCGGCCCATGTTGGTATAAATACCTGGCCCAAAGGGGGGGGCCCGCCATATTTGTCTCCCTTCGTTGAGCAATGCCCCCCTCCCCCCATTGCTTTTTAAAAGTAAAAAACCCCAAAAAAGGCGGCCAAAAAAAGGAAAAAAACCCCCCCGGGGTTTGGGGAAAAGGGGGGGGCCCCGGGGGGGGCGGGGCCCGGGGGGGGAATGGGTTTTTTTTTTTCCCGGGGGGGGTTTTCCCGTTTTGGTCACATTTTCCCCCGACCCCATTTTTTCCCCCCCCAGGGCGCTACCCCCTCCATTCCGGCGCCCCATGGGCCGGGGGCCTAGGGTATTCGAACGGTCCCCCCCTTTTAGCCGTTTCGGGAATCTTTTCCCCCTTGGACGTTTTCCCTTCCCTTCGGACGCCCCCTGAAAAAACCCCCGGGGCTTTCCCCCTCTTTCCCCCCCTCTACCCGCCCCGCCCTTTTTAACCCCCCCTTTTTCCTCCCGAGGGGGAAAGTCGGGGCCCGTCACGGTCCCGGAACCAGGGTTTGGCCCCACTCACCCTTCCCCCCTTTTTTTTGGGGAACCCACCATTTCACCATTTGGGAGCAATTTTTTTTTTTCCAAACCCGGGATTGGGAGCGGAAACAATTTTCCTTTTTTCCCCGACCGCCCCCTAAATCACATTTTTTTTGGAAAATCCCTGCCCCTTTTTCCATTTTTTGGAGCGTTTTTCCCCCCTTAAAAAAAAGGATACCAAAAAATTGAAAAAATGGGGACCTAAAAAGGGGGGGAAAAGGAAAATAAAATTTTGAAAAAATTACTCCCCAGGGGGAAAAAAAAATTTTTTTAAAAAGCTTTGTCCAAAAACCCCCCATCCCCCCAAAAAAGAAAAAAAATTAATATGCCCAGGCTAAAAAAGGGAAATTTCCATCCGAAAAATTTTTTTATTATTTTAAAAAATTTTTTTTTTAAATAAAATTTCAAATTTTTTTAATTTTTTTTTATTTAATTTTAAAAATAAAAAATTTATAAAAATAATTTTTTCCCCCCCGGAAAAAATTTCGTTTTTAACAATAGGGAAAGTTCGATACCGAAACAAAAATTTTGGAAAATTCGCCAAACTTTTTTGAAACCCAAACCCAAAACCCTTAAATTATGGGGAAAAATGCAAAAAAAAAAACCCCTTTTTTTTAAACAAAAATCACAATAAATTTTAATTTTAAATTCGTAGGGGGACATAAATATTTTGGGGGGGGGGAAAAAATTTTTTGGGGGGTTTTTCACCCAACTTGCGTAGAAAAATTGGGGGCTTTAAACCTGGTTTTGGGAAAGGACTAAGCCTTTAAAGCTTGATCAATGAATCCATGGGAATTGGAACCAGAGGGTTTTTAGAAAAGGGGCCTTTTATCCCAAAGGGCCAAAAAAAAGGGCCCAAAATGTGGGGGGTGTTTTTGGGCCCCCCAGGGTTTTTCGCCCCCTCCCCTAAAATGGGTTTTTTGGGGTCGGGCCCCACAAGGTGCCTGAGAATCCTGGAAAAAAACGATGAAGGAGGGGCCATTAAGTTTGGGCATTAGTTCCTACAAAAAAGGGGGGCGGAAAAACCACGGCCAAGTTGGGGGGGAAAACTGGTAGACTGGCCCTGAGGGGCCCCCGGTTTTCAGAAAACCCCGGGTTTTTAATTTTTTTACGGGCTTTTTAAAAAATGGTTCGGAGGTTTTAAACCAAATGCGTCGAAAAAGCCCCGCTTTGTTCCCGGGATCCAAATAAACCCCCCCTTTCAAAACGGGGAACGGGCACCCCCACAAATGCTGGGGGGGGCACCTGGGGAGCGCAAAAAAGTCTAGTACGAAAAAAAAAAAATTTTGCAAGCGTCTTTTGGGGGTTTTAGACGGGCCCCCCGGGGCGCAGAGAGAAAAAACACCCAAACTGTTGTTTTGAAAATGGGATTGGGGAAGGCACGCAAAAAAAATTTTTTTAAACAAAGAGAAGCCCAAAAAAAGGGAAAAAAAAAAAAAAAAAAAGGGGGGAAATAATTTTGTGGAAAAAAAGGGGGGGGGGTAAGGCCGTTGAAAAAAAGTTAAGTGGATGCCAAGGGGGCTTTTTAAAAATTAAAATTATTTGAAAAAAACGCCCCGGGGGGAGACAATAAGCCCTTTGGGGGGAAACCTGTTGAGATGGGGGCCCCGCAGCATGGGGACGCCCAGACCAGCGCCTCCCGGGCCCCGACTTCCCAGCACAGCAAAAAACCCGGTTTTTTTGGCAATGCCCCCAAAAAGGGGGTTTTTCCCCCTCCCCAATTTGTTTAAGGGACCCGGGTTGGAAAAAAGAAGGGGGGTTTTTTGGGGGGGGGGGGGGGGGGGGGGGGGGGGGAAAAAAGCACCCAGATGGGGGTTTTTTGGGGGACCCGGAAAGGAAAGCCCCTGGGCCCTGGGGTCCCATGTTGGGGGAACCCCAAAAAGTCGGGGCCAGAAGAAACGAAAATCCTTGAAGGGGGAAAATTTTACCCGGGGGTTTTTAAAGTTCAAAATTTTAAAATTTAAAAAAACAGTTACCTTTTTCCCTTTTGGGTTAAAAAATTAAAAAACCTAACCCACCCCGTCCTCCGGTCAGTTCAGGGGAACGGGGTCCACCAACTCCGCGTAGGCCGCGGGGGCAGGGGTTTCGATAACGGGGGCGGCCCGAGGGGGTGTGGGGGGAAGGGGGAATTTTAGCTGGGGTAAAACGCCAAAATTCCAAAAGGGGGGGGTTTTGGGTATTTGGGGGATCCCCTTTCCCGGCGTTTGGGGGTTACCCCCGAAGGTGGGCAAAAGGGGCCCCGGGGTTTTTTTGTGACGCCCCCAAACCCCCCCGGATCGGGGTATGACCCTTTTTGTACCGATGGGGACCCATCCCTATAACCCGATGGGGTAATCCAGAAGACCCAAATTTAAAGGCTCCCGGTGGGCCCCAAACTGGGGGGTTTTTAAGGGGGGTTAAACCCTGTCACCCCGTTATATTTAAAACTTTCCCTTAAATTCGGGGAAAGTTTGGGGCGGTTTTGGGTTTTGGGGGTTTTTTCCCCCGGGGGGGGGAAACAAACTGTTTTGGCCCAAATTTTTTTTATTAAAGATTTTAAAAATTAGAGGAAATTTTTATTAAATTTTTAAAAAAAGTATGAACTATATAGGAAAAAAGATGAAATTTTTTGCGGTGATGTTTTAAAAAGGGGGGGGGGGGAAATTTGCCTTGGCCCCCTAAAAGGGATACCTAGCCCCCCCCTTTTTCCCCGGTGTAATTTTCTGATAGCCCAAACTGGTTTTTTAAAAAATTTCCTCTGGGAAAATAATATTGTAAAAACCGGGAATTGGGATTTTCCCTGGCTATTGGGGATATTTTTGGGGTTTCCTAAAAATTGGGGCCACTAAAAAACCCAAAAGGGGGGGTTAATTTTTGGGGTGCAGTTACTAAATCCCAAAAGTGGTAAAATAATTTTTCCCCCGCTACCAATGAAAATAATTTTATAATAAAAAATTTTAATAGAAAATTGTTTTCCCAAGGAGGCATTTTAAAAAAGGGGGTCAACATTTTTTGGTAATCATTGGGACTAAAAAAACCCTGAATAGGAAGGATACAAGGAAAATAGGCCCGGGGGCGAGGCTCCGCCCGGGGGGTCTCAAGATTTTTACAGTTTTGGTTCCCCCCAAACAAGGAAAAAACCCCCCGCCCCCAAAGTGGGTCTTTTAAAAAAAAATTTAAAAATGAGGGTAACCCCAGGCCCAAAACCAAGGTTTTTTTGGGCAAGTAAAAGCCCGGAAGGGGGCACCAACCAATTTTCCCTCCTTTTCGTACTTAAGCAAATTTTAAATTGGGGGGATTTTCCCGGGTTTTTTCCAAAACACGGGGGGACTTTAAAGTCCGGCAAAAAAGGGGCCCAAACGATTTGGGGGCCTCCGGGCCCTTCCAAAAAAAAAAAATGTTACTCCTTGCCATCGCCCGGACCCGGGGGTGGAATGGGAGGTGGCTGTTGGGAGGGCCCCCATTCCCCCCCAGGGGCTAAAAAAAAGGGCCAAAAAGGCTCCAAAAACTAAAAATCAGCTGGGTTTTTGGGAAAAAAAAAGCCTTTTTAAATTTTGGGGACCAAAAAAATTTTTTTTAACCGAAAAAAAACCACTTCCCCCCAGTCCCAACTTTTAACTTTCAAAAAGACCAAAAGATTGGGGTTTTTTAAAATTTTAAAAAACAATGAAAAAGAAAAAGAGGTTTTGAAACAGGGGGAAAAAAATATTTCCCCCCCCCCCCCTTTTTTTGCACAGGGGGAAACCCCAAAGGGGATACAAAAAATTTTGAGTAAGAGTTGGGCGGGTTTTAAAACGGGAGACATACAACTGGGGGGCCCCCAAGGTTTTTAATAAATCCCCCCCAGAATTGGCCAGGGTAAAATTTCCTTTGTGAAGGAAAAGAGTTGGGAAATGGGGAGGGTCTAAAAAAAGGAAATGTTTTTGTTTTACCCCCCCGGGGGAAATCCGCCGGGAAAAGGGGGGGTTGTAACTTTGGGGGAAGGGAAAGGTTAACAAAGACCTTTACTTTACTTTCTTTTAAAAGGGGTTAAAAATATTTCCCCCCATAAGCTTGCCTCGATAACCCCTCGGTTTTAAACCAAAAAAAAGGGGGGGGAAGGGGGCTCATTTCTGGGGGGTGAAAAATTGCTCCAAATTTTTTGGGGGTTTTTTCCCCACAAAATTCGGAAAGGAAATTTAATTTTGGGGGGGGAAAGTTTTTTGGGGGGTTTCCCCCCAAAGGATAGGGAAAAACCTGGAAGAGAAAGGAAACCAAAACAAGTTGGAATTTTTCCTTCACAAAAAAGGATTCGGAAATCCCAAAAGGAAAAAAAATGTTTGGGGGGGCAGAGGGGGCCCTTCCCCCAAAAAAATTTTTAATGAATTTTATAAAAGGGTTTTTTGTTTTTAAATTTTTTTTATTTTTTTGGTTATAAAACGGGTTTTTGGGCCCCTTTTCCCTGTTTTTTAAAATTTTTTGGCCATTTGTTAACCCCAAAAACTAAAAAAAAAAGCTTCAAAAATTTTTTTTTATTTTAAAATTCACAAAAAATAAATTGTTCCCTTGCCTAAACCTTTTCGAGGGGGGAACCCCCCCCTTTGGGGTGGATAAGGGGGACAACGATTTTACCCATCGGTTTTTTTTCCTGGGAAAAAGGTTTTGTTAAATTTTAAACTCCCGAAATTTTTCCTTTTTCCCCCAAACGCGCACACAAAATTTGAAGAAAAGGGGTTTTTGGGGTGTCCCCAATAGGAAAACGGGCCCCCCTAAGACCAATTAAATTGTCCCCCCCCCTCCAGTTTCCCCCTCCCATCCCCATTTGGGAAAAAAAGGGGTTTAAAAAGGGGGTTGATTTAAATTAAATTTTAAATTTAAAAACCAAGGTTGAAGGGGAACAAAATTTCCCCCCGGGCCCCATGCCCAAACCCCGGGGCCCCGGGGGAAAATCCATGGAAGAAGGGATTAAAAAAACCGGCCCAAGGGGGCCCCCAAAGGAACCCTGGCCCCCCCAAAAAAAAAAATTAAACCCCCCCCCCCTTTTTCCTGGTTCCCCGGGGGGACCCCTTTGGAAAAGCCGTCCATCCCTTTTTTTGGTCAGTTTCCCCCAAAAAAAGGGGGAAAAAATTCCCCCCCTTGCTGCCCCCCCGCTTGGGGGGGACCCCTCCCTTGGGACCCGGGGCCCAAGGGCCGACCCGTCTGACCGGGCCCCCCCTTCATTTTAGGGGCCCCCTTCCTAGGGGGGGGACCCCCCCAAGGTCGAAACCCATACGAACGGGATTTGTGGGGAAAGGGGAAAAAGGGGGGAAAACCCCCGGGTCAAGGGAAAAAGGGGGAAGAGTGGGGGAAGAACCAACCAAAGGGGGGGTAAACCCCGGCTTTCCCCAAATACCCCAAAAAAAAGGCATTGGGAAAAAAAAAAAGGAAAGGGGGGGCCCCGGGTGGGGCGGGAAAAGAAAGGGTTGGGCCAAACCCAACCCCATTTTTTGAATGTTTTGGGCCCCCGGGATGGAATCACCCCCCAAAAGACCCCCGGGGGGGCCCCGGGATTGGGACCCCCAAAAGGGTTTCGGGTTAGCCCAAATTTTCCGGGGACCCATCCCCGATTCAGGAACCCAGACCCCCCCTTGTTAATACCCTAAATCCCACCCCAGCCAAATTAAACCCCCCCATTTTTTAAACCCCCCCTTAAAATTAAAAAGCCCTTTCCCCGGGTGTTAAAGGGGGGGGTCAGTCCGAATAGGGGCCCCAAGGGGAATGAAAAATTTCCAAAACACAATTTGCGGGCCGCTTAGACACAACCTCTTCCTGGTGGTCCTTTGGGTTTATTTTTGGGAAAAAAAGAAATCCAGGTTAAAGGAACCCCCGAAAAAAAAAAATAAAGGACAATTTTCCCCTTTTTTAAAAAAATTTTTAGAAACCCACGGGGAATTTAAAAAAAAATTTTTAAAAAAAAAACACAAAGTTTTTTTTTTCCTCTTTGCATCCCTCGACTCCGAAAAAAATAAAAAAAAAAAACAGCAAAAAACCCCCGCCCCGATCCTTTTAAAATTTTTCCCCGACAACCCCGCTTGCCAAAATTTAAAAGGGGGCCGTCCCCCCCAGCCACTGATTAACTGTTCCCCCCCTTTAGCAGGCCCGGTTTTCGGGGGAACCCGACACTCTTTTCCCAAAAAAAATCATGGACGTGGGAGAAGGGGGGGGGAAAAGGGGGGGGGGGGGGGGCCGGGGGGTTTGGGGGGGGGGGGGGGGAACTAAGTAAGGGGGGGGAAAAAAAAGGTAATTTTCGAAACACCGGGGGTCAGAAATGGCATCCCAAAAAGGGAGTTGTAGTCAAAACCATTAGGGGCACCGGGGGGGGGGGGACCCCGGGGGAAATTTCATGTAGAGTTATTTTTACAGAAACGCTTGTTGCTAAAACCATTATTTGGGCCGGAAGCCTTTTAAAGAATTCTTACTAAAAATTGCGCCAATGGCCTCCCATTTAAAAAAGCCCTTTTTTGCAAAGTAACTTTTTCCCAGTTTTTTTAAATAAAAGATTGTTTTTTTCTCACCCTTTTTTTTTTTTTAAAAAGTTTACCCCAAAAATTTAACAAACTAAGTTGGCCCTTTTAAAGTTTTTTTTAAAATGTAAGATATTTTTGGTTAAATTGTTGGCTTTAGAATTGGGACTATTAACAAACTCAAAAATTTTTTTTTTTTTGTTTTTTCCTTATTCATAAAATTTTCACTTAATTTTCCAAAATTTAATTTTTTCTGCTGTGAAAATTGGGGAAAACCCTTTAAAAAAAAGGGGAATTAAAGAAAATTTTTTTTTTTTTTTTTTTTTGGTGAAACTGATAACCCAAAATTTGGGAAACTAATTGGGGAAAAATTTTTTTAATAAAAATATTTTTTTATTTATGGGGGTAAAAAATTTTTTTTAAAAAAGGGTAATTATTTTCTTCCCCATTTTTTTGCTACCCAAAAAAGTCTTAAACCAAATTTAAAATTTTTCCAATTTCCACATTAGGATTGCCCTCAAACGAAACACTAAATTTTTTCCAAAAAAGAGGGCAACCC
The DNA here is from genome assembly GCA_033576555.1 of Oophaga sylvatica. Lineage (NCBI taxonomy): Eukaryota > Metazoa > Chordata > Amphibia > Anura > Dendrobatidae > Oophaga > Oophaga sylvatica. The sequence continues at coordinate 311,602,564 of JARQOD010000003.1, forward strand.
CCCTTTTTTTTCCCCCCATCTTTTCAGGCATAGCTCAGCTTTGGGTCCCCCGAAATAATTTGTTTGTTTTCCCCGGGCTGTGGGTCCCCGGAGGGGAAGGGGTTTGGCTTCCCCCAAAAATTTTTTTGTCGATTAGTATTTTCTCATACCTTGGGCGGCATTTCCCATTTATGTCTAAAAAAAGCACTCCTTTTCCAAAATTTAACGCAACTTTTTTTTTTTAGTCATTATAATAAATATTTCAGTAAACTCACAAATTTTCCTCTTCCTTTTTTTTTTTTTAAAGCTTTTTAAACACCCCCTTTAAAAAACAATTTCCCCGGTTTTAAAAATTTTTTTCCCCCCGAAAAAGGGGTTCCCAAAAAATGCCTAAATGAAAATTTCTTAAGGAAATTTTTAATAAAATTGTAAAGGGGTTTTTTCCCCCCTTTTGATTTTGGAACTCCCTTTTTGTTGTACTTTCACCCTGAATGGGGGGTTCTCCATGTTAAGTGCTTTTGGGGAAAAAAAAATTAAATCCCCTTTTCCCCCCCCTTTAAAAAATTGTTTCCCATTTTAAAATTTAAATAGTATTAAATTTATGGAAGGGGGGGGTTTTTTTCCCCCCAAAATTTTTAAAAAAAAAAAACCCCAAAAAAAAATTTTGCAAAAAGACATATTTTGGGCAAATCCCCACCCCCAAAATCAAAAGGGAAACAAAAAACCAAAGGGTTTTTTCGAAAGGGGTCCCTTTCGGAGGAATTGTTACCCTTTTCTGGGGTTTTATGAAAAAAGGTTAATTACCTTTCAAATTTTTAAAATTTAAAAATTTAAAAAAAAATTTTTAAAAACTTAAATTTTTTAAAAATTTAAAAATTTTTTTAATTTTTTTTTTTACTTTCAGTAAATTTTTTAAAATAAAACCCCCAAAAAGTTGGGAAAAAAAGGGGGAATCAAAAAGGTAAAATTTTTTCTAAAAAAAAAAAAAAAAAAAGGAAAAAGTTATTAATTTTTTTTTCTTTCCTTTTCCAAAGAAAGAAAAATTTTCTTTGTTTCCTTTTTCCCCCCTTTTTTTTTTAAAAAAGGTTTTGGACAAAAAGAAAAAGATTCCAAAAAATTTTTTTTTCGAAAAAAAAAATTTTTTTCCCCCCAATTTGCCCCTGTTAAAACCCCCCTTTTTTGTTTTTCCCAAAGTTTAGGCAAAATCTTTAGAGGTCCGATTCTCCCTTTTTTTGGGGGGGGGTTTTTGGGAAAATTTTTTCCCCAAATTTTAAACAATAAAAAAGGGGGGTTTGGTGGTTATTTTCAGGGAAAATTCCCTTTCAGGATTGGGTGGGTTTCTGGTTAAAAAAATTGAAAAACTTGGGAAAAAAAAAAAAAATTTTTTCCCCCCCAGAAAAAACCCGCCTCTTTTTCCCCCATTTAAAAAAAAGAAAAGAAAATTGGGTTTTCGCAAAAAGGGGCAGGAAAAATGCCTTTTAGTCCAAAAAGTCTTAAAAGGGCTAAAAAATTTTTTTGTAGTTCTTTTTTTATAAGGGGGTTTTTCAAAAAATTATGAACTGGTTTTAAAAAGGGTAATAAGTTTTTTTTTAGAAAAATATTTAATAGAGTTAAACCCAAGGAAAAAAAGATTAAAAATTAAACCCAGACTAATTTTTTTCTATTCCCCCAAAGGGGAAAAACCCTTTTTTTTTCCCCAAAAATTGAAAAAAAGAAACAGGTTCACGACAGAAAAATTGGAACTTGTTTTCCCGTTTTAAAACCCCTAGGTTTTTTTTTTATGGGGGGTCAATGACTTTTCCCCCAAATCTTAGTCTTCCAAACCCTAACCCGCCAAACCTTTTTCTCAACGTTTACGAAAAATTTTGCGAACGGAACCCAAAAAAGGGGCCCCATTTTGGCCATGCTTAATTTTTTAACCAGACAAAAACCTGACATTGAAATCCAAACCCGGGAACCAAGAGTGGGGAAAATTTTTAAAAAATTTTAAACGGGGTTTTTTAAAAAAAATACCAAAAATCGATTTGGGAAAAAATTTTTTGGTTTACTTTTTATCCCATGTTTTTTCCTTTTTTTTTTCAAAAAAATTAAGATGTTCTTTTAAATTTTTTGGGTTTAAGGGGGGGGTTTTTCAAAAAAAGTAAAAATGCACCCCTTTTTTTTGGATTGGCCCCCAAATTTTAAAATTTTCCATTTGTCCACATATTGTCCCCCCCTTTGCTAAATTTTTTTTCCAATAGGCTTTAAGTCCCCATATATGCAATTTCCCCCATTAAAGGTCCCCAAAAAAACCTTTTTTTGGGGGGTAATTTTTTATTTTTTTTGTTTCGTGGTTCCCAAACCCCCATTTAGGTTTGCCTTTTTCCCTGTTAAACTAATTTTCCGTTTTTTTTACCAGTTCTCGAATGCCCAGATTATGCTAGGTTTTTGGGGGTTTTTTTTTTAAAGGGCGGGGAGTTTTGTGAAAGCCTTTAAAAACCAAAAAAGGCAATTTTAAAAAACGGATCCCCCTAAAAAGAAAACCCTGCAAGCAAGGGGGGAAAGCCAAAGGGGGGATAAAAAATGTGCCCTTTTAAATGGGAATTTATAAATACCTTTAACCAATTTTTTTAATAAAATTAAAATTGAAAAAAGGGGGGTTTTGGAAAAATTGTTGGGGCCCGGGTTGGGGGGGTTTTTATAAAATTTAAGGGGCCCCCATCATCCTTTTTATACATGTTGTCCTACTCCAAGCTGTATAGGCTTGAAAGCCAACTGCCAATTATGTAAATCAGGTGATTAGCATCTCTGTAATGAGGAGGGGTGTGGTCTAATTACATCAACACCCTATATAAGGTGTGCTTAATTATTAGGCAGTTTCCTTTCCTTTGGCAAAATGGGTCAGAAGAGAGATTTGAAGGACTCTGAAAAGTCAAAAATTGTGAGATGTCTTGCAAAGGGATGCAGCAGGCTTGAAATTGCCAAAGTTTTGAAGTGTGATCACTGAACAATCAAGCGATTCATGGCAAATAGCCAACAGGGTCGCAAGAAGCGTGTTGTTAAAAAAAGGCTCCAAAAAAATCACAGCATGCTGCGATTTGCAGCGATTTTGGCATGATAATCGCTAATGCAAGTCAATGGATGCGATAAAACATCTGACAGCACTCGCACCATGCGAGTGCTGTCCGATTTTTACGCACCAGTGTCCTTTGAAAAGCTGGCAAATCATCCCCGGCTACTGTAAAATCACACTGACAGCTCACAAAACACTAGATATATACACATAGAATACATACATATATATATGTTATATAATATATATATATATATACATGTCATTGTGACACATATATATATACAGTCTTGGCCAAAAGTTTTGAGAATGACACAAATATTTTATTTTCACATGATCTGCTGCCCTCTGGTTTTTATGCGTGTTTGACAGATGTTTTTATCACAGACATATGAGTAACAAAAGCTTATATTGACAGTTAGAATGAGTTAATGCAGCAAATCAATATTTGCAGTGTTGACCCTTCTTCTCCAGGACCTCTGAAATTCTCCCTGGCATGCTCTCAATCAACTTCTGGACCAAATCCTGACTGATAGCAGTCCATTCTTGCACAATCAATGCTTTCATTTTGTCAGAATTTTTAGGTTTTTGTTTGTCCTCCCGTCTCTTGATAATTGACCACAAGTTCTCAATGGGATTAAGATCTGGGGAGTTTCCAGGCCATGGACCCAAAATCTCTATGTTTTGTTCCCTGAGCCATTTAGTTATCACCTTTGCTTTATGGCAAGGTGCTCCATCATGCTGGAAAAGGCATTGTTGATCGCCAAACTGCTCTTGGAGGGTTGGGAGAAGTTGCTCTTGGAGGACATTCTGGTACCATTCTTTATTCATGGCTGTGTTTTTAGGCAAGACTGTGAGAGAGCCGATTCCCTTGGCTGAGAAGCAACCCACAGATGAATGGTTTCAGGATGCTTAACAGTTGGCATGAGACAAGACTGGTGGTAGCGCTCACCTTGTCTTCTCCGAATGAGGCATTTTCCTGATGTCCCAAACAATCGAAAAGGGGATTCATCAGAGAAAATAACTTTACCCCAGTCCTCAGCAGTCCACTGCCTGTACCTTTTGCAGAATATCAGTCTGTCCATGATGTTTTTTCTGGAGAGAAGTGGCTTCTTTGCTGCCCTCCTTGAGACCAGGCCTTGCTCCAAGAGTCTCCGCCTCACAGTGCGTGCAGATGCACTCACACCTGCATGCTGCCATTCCTGAGCAAGCTCTGCACTGCTGGTAGCCCGATCCTGCAGCTGAAACACTTTTAAGAGACGGTCCTGGCGCTTGCTGGTCTTTCTTGGGCGCCCTGAAGCCTTTTGGCAACAATGGAAACTCTCTCCTTGAAGTTCTTGATGATGCGATAGATTGTTGACTGAGGTGCAATCTTTCTAGCTGCGATACTCTTCCCTGTTAGGCCATTTTTGTGCATTGCAATGATGACTGCACGTGTTTCTTTAGAGATAACCATGGTTAACAGAAGAGAAACAATGATGCCAAGCACCAGCCTCCTTTTAAAGTGTCCAGTGGTGTCATTCTTACTTAATCATGACAGATTGATCTCCAGCCATGTCCTCATCAACACCCACACCTGTGTTAATGGAGCAATCACTGAAAAGAGGTTAGCTGGTCCTTTTAAGGCAGGGCTGCAATGATGTTGAAATGTGTTTTGGGGGATAAAGTTCATTTTCTAGCCAAATATTGACTTTGCAAGTAATTGCTATTAAGCTGATCACTCTTTAGAACATTTTGGAGCATATGCAAATTGCCATTAGAAAAAGTGAAGCAGTAAACTTTGTAAAAATTAAAATTTTTGTCATTCTCAAAACTTTT